>VXBP01005242.1:1271881-1592593 GCA_013400115.1 Rhinopomastus cyanomelas
AGCCACGAAGATGGTGAAGGAAGTGGAACACCCTCCTTATGAGGACAGGCTGAGGGAGCTGAATCTGTTGAGCTTGGAGAAGAGGAGACTGAGGGGTGATCTCATTAACGTCTATAGATATTTGAAGGGTGGGTGTCAGGAGGATGGAGCCAGGCTCTTCTCAGTATCATCTGGTGATAGGACAAGAGGCAATGAGTGTAAGCTGGAACATAGGAGGTTCCACATAAATATGAGAAGGAACTTCTTCCCAGTGAGGGTGACGGAGCACTGGAACAGGCTGCCTAGGAGCTTGTGAAGTCTCCTTCACTGGAGACGCTTAAAGCCCACCTGGATGTGTTCCTGTGTGACTTGTTCTAGGTGATCCTTCTGTGGCAGGGGGATTGGACTGGATGGTTTTTTGAGGTCCCTTCCAATCCCTAATGATTCTATGATTCTGTGACTTGATCTAGGTGACTCTGCAGTGGTGGGGATATTGGACAAGATGATCTTTTGGGGTCCCTTCCAATTCCCAATGTTCTGTGATTCTGTGTGATGCTGATTCCCTATCAGCTGCTCAAGCCCCCTCTAATAATGGAGGACCTGGGTAAGAGCAATGGAGGTTTATTCTTCATTGAATTATCCAAATTCCCCCTCCCCCTGTCACGCAACAGGTGTACATAACACCTGTATCTTTAAAAACATAGGGTTTATCTTAATTTAATTTCCTTTTCCTCTTTAAAAACCACCTGAATCTCTTTAGCACTTGCACGGATTTTTTATTTTGTTTTTATAACTGGACAAATAATGAATTGGTTTGATTTGATTATTGAACTGGCAACTGGGAGAAAAATGACATAGAGAAGAATGAAAATGGCTGAACAGTCATGGCGAAGAGGATGTGGGGTTTCATTTTCATGGTCTTTTATTGTCTGGTGCTGAGCAACAACCCAAACTGCTTTCCTGTAAAATGCAATATTAATTGCCTACGTGCCATAATTTGGAATAAACGATAGACTTTGTCATTACTTTGCCTCCAGAAAGCTTGTTGGTTTTGACAGATTTGTTTATTATTCTTTCTCATTCTACCTTATATGCGTATGTATGCATTAAAATGTCTGGTTGTACTTCTGAAACCTTATCAAAGTACTGTGCTCATTTTGAACTGGTGTATTCAGACTAGAAACTTTTTAAAAACATTTTTTTTTTAAAGGGCATTTCATTATTTTCTGGTAGTTTTCGTGTTTTAGCTCATTTTATGTTGCATTAATTAGTTTTGGTTTTTTCTGAACTGTGTTCTTACAGAAATAATGACTTCTGCATCAATGCTTTTAATATGCTGGGGAGCGTCGCTTTAATGGTTGCGAGGCTTGGGCTATCTGAAAACAATGTTGTTAAGGCTGTTTGATCACCTGGAGAAAAGGCCTTTATCAAACTTGTGTATACAGTGTGATTCATAACTTCTGCTGTTTTTCTTTGTACCGGAGTTAGCATTCATGGGTCATTAATTTGTTGTTTTTCCATGACCGCAAGTCGATATTGGCAAGAGAAAAGGTTTTCATGCGTTTTCTACTATACCGATAGCATTAGGTTTATGAGCTCTGTGTATTCCTGCTTCTGGCCTGTGGATCTTACTTTCTGTATTTGCCCAGACCAGTTTAACACTGTTGTGCATGGTGTCCCTGTGGGTGCAGAAAATACATTCCCGATGGGAATATTTGGAATAGATCAAAATAAAATAAGCACAGACCTACTAAAACTAGTGATCCTTCAGGAAACCAGATCAAAAATCTCTCTCCTAAAGGTTGTGTAACATTTCTGTTCACTTACGGATTGGAATTTGTTTTGTATTCATAACGTATCCAGACTCTGGTTATCATATCAAAACCTGAAGGCAGTGATGGAAAACAAAGAGAAATGTATCTGTGTGCACTTACTTCTCTGAGATATCATTGCTTTACAGGTAGGCAGAGCAGGGTGTAGCTGTAAACTGACCTGAGCTATATAAAGGTCTCAGTGCCTATTGACACTCTGTTGTTCAGTGCGTATTTGCCCTTGTTTAGGAAGTAAATCTCTAAACCCCCTCTTGAGAACTGTTGATACAGTTGGCTGTGTCAGGTTTTGACACAGCAATAGATATTAAATTAGCTTTGAGCACTTCTGACTAGTCTTTCTCCATTCTCATCATGATCAGAGGCGTGAAACTCTTCTGCTCTGAGGCCAGACTGAGATAATATGGGTTGGTCAGCCTGGAGAAGGCTTTAGGGAGACCTTAGTGTGGTCTTCCAGTGCTTAAAGGCGCGATAAGAAAGACGAGGACAGACTTTTTAACAGGACAAGGGATGATGGTTAAACTAAACGAGGTAGATTCAGACTAGACAGAAGGAAGAAATGGTTTACAGAGGGGGTGATAAGACACGGACCCAGGTTGCCCAGAGTGGTGGGAGAAGCCCCATCCCTGGAACCATTCCAGGTAAGGTTGGACCCTGGGGCTCTGAGCAACCTGCTCTAGTTGCTGATGTCCCTGCTCACTGCAAGGGGTTTGGACTTGATGACCTTGAGGCATTCCTTCCAATCCAAACCATTCCATGATACTGTGATTCATTAAAAGCTGATAGGAAGTCACCTCAAAATAGATGAAGGGTAGAGAATGTGAAGAGCAAATTATCCCTTTTAGTACGTTGCGTCATCGTTTTGATAGTCAAGGATACAGTTTGCCACAGGCAAAGGTCATATTAGTAATATCATTACAATATTTACACCGTGATATACAATCAAGTCTAGAAATTACAGCAGTGTGTGTAAACTTGCAGTCTAGTGTCCTGCATTAGTTTGCCTTATTTACTTCTGGTTTACTCAGGGGGTGTTTAAATAAATAAGAAGCAGGCACTGCATGTCAGTGATGGATGAATACGACAGAGAGCTGCCATCTGAATGTTGGTGTTCGATGTCCAGAAGAGGGCGTGCTTGCACACCAGAAGTGTGTTCTGCGGCTGAGGCGCTGCAGGCAGGTGTGGAGAGCTCTAGTCAAAAGAAAATTTAATAATAGAGAAAATGAAGAGGTTGCCTTGATGTAGTAGCTATGAGATCTTTAGGATAAATCAATTCAAAATGTTATTTAGGGAAGAAATAGACTTTAATGAAATTATTATTAAGTGCGAGAACAATCAGATGGAAATGAGGTGTTAAGTTCCAGTTATGTTCCAGTTACATCTTTTTTTAAAGGGTTTGATATTTTGGTGAGAAATTTGGCAGGAAAGGGGTAAGAGTCTCTCCAGCCCCTTCGAAATTATTTCAGAATAGCTGTAGAACATATGCATTGCAATAGCAGCTAATTTCTAAGTTGCCTTCTACAGCCATCAAATATATGATAATGTGAAATGAGATATATCAGTGCTTAATGGGATTTGATACTTGACCCTGGAAATTATCTTATGATTTCCAAAATACATTAGAAATGCAAGGACATGGTGTCTTGTGACACAGTAAAGTGACACTGTTTCTATAACTGTATTAGCAAGACATTTGAAGCACATTTAGCTTATTTTTATATTTTTACTTGAGAAATTAAGGACAGAAAAAGCATCTCCACAAAAAAGTGTTCTCCAAAGCTTCCTTAACGAAACAGTAGGAGTGAAGGACGATTGTTTAGTTTGTTTCAAGATGACTTAAAGGAAGGAATAAGTAATTTTCCTTTTGGTTTGGCTTCTTTTTGGAATTTTAAGTATTGATCCAGTTTTCATGCTTAATAGCATTTAGAAATATTCTCAGAACACCTTTAAGATCATGAAGTCCAACTTTTGTCCCAGCACTGCCAGATCACTGCTAAAGCACTGGGTCCACATATCATAGACGTGAATGTTTGAAGCATTTGTCTTAAACAGAATGAAATTAAACACTTTGTGACATGAATTTCCCTATAATAACACTTTAAACTTATGCACTTTATAAATTAAGATTAAATTCAGGGTAACTCATTTTCACAATACATAAGTTGGGCTTTTTTGTATGTTTGTCACAATAATTGCCAGCTACCTTGATCAAATTCTTTCATACATGAAGCAATTCTTTAAAATTAAAAACTGAAACAACACCATGAGAGGGACAACCCAGATAAATACATTATATTCATTATTATGTATTAACACTGCAGAGAAATTTATGTATTTAGGGATAAAATCAGAGATCCCAAAAATATAATTCTGTAGCTTTAAGTGGACAGTGACTGAGCACTTTCTGATCTAGAATACCTTGGGGGAATGATGTGCAATAATGTAGTTACTATAAGGCTGTCAAATGCGTTGCCAAATAGTATTTGAATCAGATAAGTTAGATTTTAATTGAGTTTTAAGGCTCAGCTGCATAAGTAGATAAGGTAAAATTAAACAGAGACGTATTAATGTAATGAAACCACTGGTTCTCCTAAAGCTGTCGTATTAAACACCATAGAGTCTCCTGCTGAAAAGAGGCGTCATGGTAGAGTAGAGAGAGATTGTCAGTGATGAGTAGGACAAACGATGGTATCTAACGTAATCACATAAACATATAATAGCGTAATCACGTTAGCTGGAGCACCATAAACCCAAGAAACTGCAGAAAATTGCATTAGTTATATTTTATTACAGCATTTTGAAGGGAAAGGAAACAAATAAAGGAAACATCCAAAAGTTAAGTTGTCTCAAACTGGTGGGAAATTACAAGGTATTTACCGAGACTTTAGAACAGTGGGTGTTTTTGTTTCTTTTGGAGAAGAGAAGATGCTGTGATGTGAGACGGCAAAACCACTTTCTTATGAATTTCTTTTTTTCTGGGAAATACCCATATGCTGGTTTTGCTCAGTGGAGTCTTTCTTTTTATTGGATGCATGACCTTTCTTCTGGAAACTTCTCTTTATCTTCCTGGCAGACATATTCAGATTATTTAATTTCTTTTTAAAATTACAAATTGCACTTGAAGTCATTTATTATTTCATCTCTTAATCTCTAAAGACATTTTTCTAACCATTTAATGCAGAATATTGTTTTTGCTTTTGGTGGCACTCTGAAACAAGATTTAGAGGGCATAGTAGTGTTGGGTTGATGATTGGACTTGATGTGTGTGGAGGTCTCTTCCAACTGTACTGATTCTATGATTCTAATGTGAACTTTGTGGAAATTTTTATATAAATAAAAGAGGGGTCTGTGTCCTGTGTGACTGGATCTAGGTGATCCTGCTGTGGCGGGGGGATTGGACTAGATGATCTTTCGAGGTCCCTTCCAATCCCTAATGCTCTGTGATTCATGCATAAAACTCCATAACTACAGTAAGTATCAAGAAAGAGAAAGATGTGGTGTTTTTGTTTGTTTGTTTTAATTTTTGTTGGGATGTGTTTATTCTTAAATAAACATGGAAAAAACACAGCTATGAAAGGGTGAGAGAGTGAGAGGAGGAATTTTTTGTTGTTGACATTAGTCATAACTATGTTAGTTCATTACTAAATTATATCTTGTTCTGACTACACTACAGTTCACTACAGTGATCATGGGAATGAAGCATCTCTCATCTGTGGACAGCCCTAGAGAGTTGGGGCTGGTCAGCCTGGAGAAAAGAAGGCTCTGGGGGGACCTTGTTTTGAGCTTCCAGTACCTGAAGGGGACTGACATGAAGGCAGGGGAAGGTCTTTTCTACAGGGTTTGTACGGATAGAAGAAGGAGCAATGGATTCAGGCTGGGAAACGAGAGATTTAGGCTGCATATTAGAAGGAAGTTCTTCAGTGTGAGGATGATTGTTGGCTGGAATGGGCTGCCTGGGGAATTAGTGAGGGTCCCATCCCTGGAGTCATGTAAGGTCAGGCTTGATGAGGCTCTGAGCGGCCTGAACTAGATGGAGTTGTCCCTGTGTAGGGAGGTTGGACTAGATGACCTCTACAGGTCCCTTCCAGCCTTGAACATTCTGTGATTCTGTGACTGGAGATGTGAGCACAAACCCTTATGCTTCATGCAGTACTTTTGATCTTTGCATACAGGATGAGGACCACAGAGTCATATACTCTGGATGTCAGTGAAAAGTTATTCATAATCACAAAAATACTTAAGAGATTCAGTCAGGGTTTGGAAGGGACATTGAAAGATCATCTAGTCCAATCCCCCTGCCACAGCAGGATCACCTAGGCCAAGTCACACAGGAACATATCCAGGTGGGTTTTAAATATCTCCAGAGAAGGAGACCCCACAAGCCCTCTGGGCAGCCTGTTCAGTGCTCTCAATGGGAACTGCATTTGATGTCACCATATGATTAATCCAAGTGTTCACCTGTCAGCATTTTGTCACTGTGAATTTACATTCTAATTATAAAATCAGATGATTTTACAGCATAAAGAACCTTTAACTACTGAAGTACGTTCTGAAGCAGAAACACAGAAGCCTTTTTCTGACCAGAAACTACTGAGGAATTGAGGAAGTTTGTTTACAGAAATCTGCCCACACCTTTGATAAACATAAAATTTATTCCTCTCTTTTTGCTCCTTTCAACATAAATAAATAAGAGAATGAATAAATAAGAGGAAAGCCTGATTGTGAGACTAGAATTCCAGCGGAGACATCCAACCCCTTGTATGTACCAAACAAAACTTGAAGGCTCATTAGCTTGGAATGACCCAACTGTGTTTTATGCACGGGGGTCATTTCTTTACTAATGAGCCAGTAAGCCAGATGGCCATCTCCACAATAGTCCAATGGAATTAGTGTGATTTAGATTTTTAGGCAAATTGCTTTTTTTTTAATTATTTTGTTTTACAAACAGGGGCGGATTTTTCTGGAAATGTGTAAAAGAAAGAAAAATGGCCACGGTGATTCTGCACTTTTTAGGGGTTTATATAAGTTTCTAATATTTTTTCTGGTGTGCAGTGATGAGAATCTCTTAGATGTTATCCTCTCTAGAAAGTACTTTGGGTAGCAATTTACTTTGTCTTTATCTATATTTGATTTTGTTTCAACGGATAATTAATCAAATCCATTCTTATTGCCCTGTGTCTGAGTGCATAAGAAAGAATTCATGTGTAAAATGCAGAAGAAGAATGATTTTGCACAGATGACAGTGCAAGAATATATTGGTGGCTTAATATATTTTTTCTTATAGAATTTTTTATTGTTTTTATTAGTTTCAGATATCTCAGGTGATTAGAATGGGGAATAGTTGCTATGATTCTCTGATTTCATACAATCATAGAATTGTTCAGGTTGAAAAAGACCTGTCAAATTTGACCATTAGCCCAGCTATCCCAAACCCATTGCTAAACCATTTCCCTAAGCTCCAGGTCTGCATGACTTCAAAACACTATGGCTATTCAGCCACCTTTGGGTCTGAGTTCAGCTTGCATAAGACCCCTTGTTGAATTGTGTGAGGAAGCGGGTCATTGTAGATTCCCCCCAGGTCTCCTGAAAGAGACTGATACTTTCAAATCATACTGGGTTTTTAAGTGATGTGATTATTTTCCAAGAGTGCTCTTCTCTTGGCATTAACTAAATCATACACAAAGCAAGCTCAGAAATAACATTACAGGATCTATGTAGAGAAGACCCTTAAAAAGAAGATTATTTAGAGGAGGACAGTATATGAAGATCAACATCAGCAAGTTGTGGGAAGTGTGTCTCCAACCCGTTGTGCAAACGAGCATCACTCCTGGGCCTTCTGGTATTTCCGTATTTGAATGAAATTTTGATGTGGGAAATTGTCTGTTGCTCTGAATAACTTCATATGATGATTTGCTCATATCTTGTGGGAGTTTGTTGCAATGATGTTGGGTAATTGTGTATAGATTCTTAGCACTGCAAATTGGTCTTATCTTCAGTGGCGGTGGCTATATTTGGGGAATAAGAACATAAAATGGTTCAGAATAAAGCTGTAACTGATTTAGTATATTATCTGCGATAATAGTCACGGGGGAAGACTAAAATACTGTGATTGTGCCGCTTCTTTGCAAAATTTATTATCTTAGCCTCCAGCAATTTATAGTTCTGGGAGTTCTTTAACCAAAGGTGATATTTACTGTTTAAAAATGAATAATCTAAGTTCCTTACCTTAAGAGCCTGTAGAGCATTAAAATTTTAAGGGGTTTGTTGTAGTACAGCCATTTTGCATTGTTTTGACCGTTCCCTTTTTTTTGTTTATTCCTCCTGTGTTTTTCAAGATCTTTAGCTCAGTTTTAATTAGGATAAGGAGGAATGGAGTAGATGGGTTTCAAAACCTTTTGTAGACATGGTCAACTTTAATTTTCATTCATTTACATTTCCATTACTGAAACAAAACTGAACATGCTGCTCATGTCTTTTAAATGTATTGTACAGTGAGGTTTTGCTTACTTAATTTCCACCTGCAACAGCTTTCCTGCTATACCTGCCTCTCACTACTGCCAGTAACTTCCAAAGCTGTGTGATTTCTTACTATGGGGATTCTGCCTGAATTTAGCTGTGAGGATACAACCATCTGGAGCACCTCCTGTATGAGGAGAGGGTGAGAGTTGGGCATGTTCAACTTGGAAAACAGACCTTGTTGCAGCCTTTCAGTACTTAAAGGGGGCTACTGGAATGATGAGAAGGCCTCTTTGACTGTGAGTGTAGTGATGGAGTGACGGGCCATGGTTTCAAATGGAAAGAGAGCAGATTAAGATTAGACATTAGGAAGCCTTTCTTCACTGTGACAGTGGTGAGGACTGGACAGGTTGCCCAGATAATCTGTAAATGTGCCATCCCTAGAAGTCAAGGCCAGGTTGGATGGTGCTTGAGCAACCTGGTCTAGTGGGGGAGGTGTCCCTGCCTATGATGAGCTTTAAGGTCCCTCCTAACCCAAACCATTCTATGATTTGAAGCTGGGGATGGTTTGGACCTTTATAATGTTACTATATGCTTGACAAACTGTGTTAGAATGAAACCCATAAAATACTACAATGTCTTCAGGGTAATTACCTTGTGTGTGATTAGTATGAAGACATGGCCAATACACTAATACGTCACAAAATACTATATGAGTTTTAGTAAAGTTTTAATAGTAAAAGCTAAAAAAGTTAACTGTAAGAAGATAATGTCAGAACCAGGGCCAAATACTCCCAACTTTCCACAGAAAGGAGGAATAAACAGTGTCAAAATGTGAGAAAAATAAATTAATTCTTGATGTGAAAGTGCAAGAAAATCTTAACACTGTTGTGATTTGCCAATACTCATAAATCTTCTGTCTACATGAACTAGATTATGGGTCACTTTCTTGGGAGATACTTATCACAGTGAAATGAAGAGGAGGTTTTCTGGTTTATCCTGATTTGAATTCATGTTTCTGTGAGTTCTCAATGTATTGGAGGTTGGAGGGTGATGTGTGTATCTCACTTTTTTAGCTTCCGTCTCTCTTAACCAAAGACAAATTAAGTTTTTTACTGAATATTAAGTGTTAGGAAAAAAGTTGTATTTAAGTCCATCATTGCTTTTAAGATGCCTTAGAGAAGACAAAACTTCTACTTGCTAATTGAGAATATGAATCTGGTCTCCAAGCTGTACCTTGATTTGTAGCCTGGGAAATGTAAGTGGTATTTTTTTCCTCTTTCTGCTAGTTGCCAGACTAACAGAATTACAATAATATAACCGGGTTTTGTCAGACCATATAATTAAATGACTATGAAAACTAAAGAGCATTCCGTTTGCTGAAGAGTGGTTACACTTTTACTGCCGTGTAAGCAAAATTGCAACAAGAAGATGATAGAGCATCACATGCTGTGTACATTTTTATTTGTTCACAACAAATTTGAAGTGATAAATACTTTTCCTTCTGTAAAATTCTTCCTGCGTCTCTTGAGAATTCAGTGGCACCGTAAATGTAATCTGCAGTTCTTTACAATTATAGTTTAAATAGACCAAGTCTAAAGGGAGTCTGCCTATTTGATTTTCAAATTTGCATCAGTTAAAATCCAATCAGACCAACTGTTCCAATTTTTTATTAGATATGAAATACACGGATGGTTTCAAGGCCATGCTATGTACAGGAAGCACATACCTGTTTTTTGACAGCGTGTATTATCCGACGTGTTCCATTGCATGTGGTTCAACCTTCAGCCGACAAGCACTGCTTAGTGACTTCTCAAATTACTACTATATTGAATCCTTTGATTTTCAGTAACTGATGTTTTATGGGCCAGCAGATTGCATTTGATTTTGTGAATTTGCTTCAACATATTGAGTTTAATGGATTTATGCAGGAACGTAAACCAAAAATAATACAGCAGGCACTCTGAATATTTAGAACACAAGGGCATTAGGCTTGCAGATGGCCGATGCAGATAATGACATTGAATAATTTAGTGTGGAAGGTAATCTGGTTTTGACAGAATACATTAACATTTAGCCAGTATGTACAGGTGTTTGGGTGGGGATCTGCAAACTGATCTGGGGCAGACCGGAGCGGCTGTGTGAAGTGCAGCATTATAATCTGCTGGACTGGGCTTGAAGGAGAATCTGTGCAAAACAAGCTAAAATTGATTCAGAAGACCATCTACACTACCATCCTTACAATAATTTCTCACTGTATGGTGTCATTTTCATCACGGTGGGGAAAGGAAGACTCTTTAATGTCTGTTTATTAAAGACTGGCTCTAAGAAAACAAGGAATCACAGAACATTAGGGATTGGAAGGGACCTTGAAAGATCATCTAGTCTAATCCCCCTGCCACAGCAGGATCACCCAGACCAAGTCGCACAGGAACACATCCAGGTGGATTTGAAGTGCCTCCAGAGAAGGAGACTCCACAACCCCCCTGGGCAGCCTGCTCCAGTGCTCTGTCACCCTCACCGGGAAGAAGTTCCTTCTGATATTTATATGGAACCTCCAGCTTACACCCATTGTCCTTTGTCCTATCACTGAAAACAAGGAGGAGGAAAACACAGAACGTTAAGAGGTTTCCCTTCTGTTCTTGTCAAAACAAGGCCTCTACCTTTGCCAGGCGGATTCATGACAAGAATCTCAGCTTTTTTGCCCTGGCAGCACCTTTAAAATACAGCAGACACCAAGTTAAACTTGAGAATTAAGAGAAAGAACCAGAAATGCAGCTGTGCGGGGCTCAGGTGGCCTAGAAGGCCAAAGGCTTCCTGACTTGTATCAGAAGCTGTGGCCAGGAGCAGTAGCGCCTCCCTGTACTGGGCACTGATGAGGCCTCGCCTCAAGGCCTGGGTTCAGTTCTGGACACTTCAGTAAAAGAAGGACATGGAAAGGCTGGAGCTGGTCCAAGGAAGAGCAGCAAAGCTGGAGAAGGCTCTTGAGAGAAAAAAACCTTGTGAGGAGCAGCTGAAGGAGCTGAGGCTGGTGAGTCTGGACTCTGGCTGAGGGGAGATCTTTTTCCCGCCTTACAGCTACCTGAAAGGAGTCTGTAGAGAGGTGGGGGTTGGTCTCTTCTCACCAGAAGTGAGTGATAGTTGTGCCCAGATAAGCTTATGTTGGACATGAGGAAAAAAATCTTTCTGGAAGGGGTCATCAGGCCTCGGAACAGGCTGCCCAGGGAGGGGGTGGAATCACCATCCCCAGAGGTGTTTCACAGTTGTGGAGACATTATGCTTAGGGCCTTGGTTTAGCAGGGCCTTGGGACAGTCGGGTTAATTGTTGGACTCCGTGATCTTAAAGGTCTTTTCAACTTAAATGTTTCTGTGGTAATAGTCTGCAAATTGTGTTTGGGTGAGCTGGCAGAAACACTTTGGGGGGCATTTTCTGGGCTGCGTATTCATTCCAGTAATGAGTTGCATCTCTGCAGTTGTCTCTCCCTGGCACACACACAGAGTCCCAGACTATGCTTTATTTCAGCCTGAAGTCCGTTTGCCATCACTATTGTTAACTGCTATGTCTGCAAGTGAGTAACTAGTTCTCCCCAGTGCTTCAATGAAATGCCATTAATTGAAAATTCACATTAATAAAGGTAGCAAACATAGATACTTTAAGGAGTGTTCCTGATGACATTTCATAATAAGCACATGACTTGAATTATATGCATAATCTTTATTAAATTTAAGCCTCATAAGTTTTTTGTAAAATTCTCAATTATTTTTGGCTTGGCATGAAAGAACCCACCAGTTTGAATATTTGGGAAGCTAAGGAGTGAAACAGCTCTATGGTCCATGTATAAATGGTAACTTTTTACTGGCCACCTGAAGTGCTGGGAGCCATGCAGCAGCTCTTCCAAGCTGTGGTTGTGTCCCTGACTGTACAGCATGATCAACAGTGTAGCCTAGCTAATCCACGTTTCCGTATTTCATGGGGAACATGCTGAAGGAAGTGTTAAGGCTTGTTTTCAGGTGACATCTTGCATAAGCTGGATCACTTTTGTGACTGCACAAGCAATGTTTGAGTCTCCCGCTCTTGCCATTATTGAGCCCAAATGAGGATCTGATGGAAGAAGGGGAGAGAGTTTTGAGCAGTGCATAGTTTTGGGGTTACATTAAGTAAAACCTGTTGTTTTCTGCATTTTTTTTTTTGTCTTACCTATTTAAAGAAAAAATAGCTTTCAGATTTTATAAAGAAACCCTAATGCTAGTTAGAGGCAAATGTGGAGAATTTCTGTTGAACAGTTCTTCAGCATCATAGGAAATTGAAATCTAGAGGATGTAAGGGGAAGAAAGCTTAATACAGTTAGCAATCCCTATTTTTATAAAACAACCCCTAAGTATTATGAATGCCCAGAATAGCCTAACCATCATATTGATTTTATAATGTTGTTCCCAACTCCACTATTGCAGTGCAGTGACATTTCATTACACCGATCAGAACTATAATAACTGAAGTGCAACACCAGTGATGGAAATGAAATTAAATCTATCATCAGTAATAAAGAAGTCACATTCACAAAGAACAGAATACAAACCAGGTTTCTAGTTTTATAATAGTCAGATTCAATACTCTATAAATAACAAGCAGGTATTTGTTGTAGGAGTTCCTCTTGTATATCAGCTAACAATCAGATAACCTAATTTCTTTTTGATTCTCAACAAAATGTTCCTAGAGTAAACACATCTCCAGCCACGCTATTGTGAAATCTGTATTCTAGTGAAGTTTCTTTAATAGCTTCACATTTGGGGTGACAGACACACAAAAAGCCTCAACCTGCTGTTGTGAAAATATAAATCTGGTCCCATTTTGTGCCTTATACAGATATGATATAACTGGCAGATAAATACCTTCAAGACCTCCTAGTACTAAATATTTATGCAACATCAAGAATTACCTTTGTTTTGCTGTTCACCAAAGGTGTTTGTTGTGGCTCATCTGATGTATGGCTTTCTTCTAAGGGTTGTTGTCATTGGCTTTTATTAATCCAGTGAAAGGAGAAACTTCTCTGTTTCATCATAGCCTAAAGTAAAGTAAAAAGGGCCTATTTTGTCTAATTTAGTAAGTATTGGCAAAACAAAGCACTAAAATATGTCTTCTGTAGTTCATTAAATTCTTCTTTATGGAAGAAAGTCCTAAACTCAAAGCTGCTAAATGACCTTTAGGAAGAGTTATTAAGAATTCAGAACAATTCTTACCATTTTCATCTCCATCTTGATGTCTGTATTACTCTTAGTAGAGTATGTTTCTTTTGCCTGTCTCCTTTCCAAATTTCCTGACGTATAACTGACAAGATCTACCTGGAACATAATGTGTGAAGACCCCAGCTGAACAGGGAGCAGAAGGAGTCTGACACTAGGATATGAAATACAACTTTCTCCTGTCACTTTATGATATTAAAGTGTGTCTGGCACCTATGATCACATTTCTCTGAGGGGGATGGTAAAAAGTGTGGTTGAGGTAAGTAATAAGCTGACCTTGTTTTGTTTTATAGCATCCCTAATGGCTTTTATTTTCCTCGTGTCTGAATTTTTATTATTTTGGAGATCTATAAGCATTTTCCTCTAGGTTCTAGAAATAATATTTCTTCCTATTCTGGTGTATTTATTTTCTGAAGTAGGAACAAGTGTAGAAGTGGGTTCTGGCTATGATTTCTTCCTGTTCTTTTTACAACTTAAATACATTTTCCATGAGATATCTTAAATTCATTCTCTGTGGATAGAGAGCGATAGCAGGTGGAAATCAGTGTCTGTCATCTTTGTTATTGTACTGAGGTGTCTAATGGACATATGTGCAAGTTTACTTGCCCATAAGCTTTACATGGTTTGGTGGGTTGGCCTGATTAGTGGAACTTTTTTAGTTAGAAGTGTTTTGGACTTTAGTGATGTAATTGGAGAAGGGGAAGTCTGTGAGAAGAGTTTATTGGCCAGTTGGTGGTTGACTTACTGAGTTGCTAGCTAGCACCTGTTATTTCTAGCAGGGTACTCTAAGGAAATATGGCAAATTTCCTTCAAGTGAAGTGATTTGGCACTTCACAAAAGTATGACTTTTCCTCCAAGTGCACAGTCAAGCATTGGAACATGTTGCCCAGTAAAATTGTTCAACCTCCATCTGTGGAGCTTTGCAAGCCTAGACTGGATAAAGCTCTGAGTGACCTGGTTTGGCTTCACAGCTGACCCTGCTTGCAGCAGGAGTTTGGACTGGGTGACCCCAAGTAGCTGTCAGAATCATTTTAGGATACCATGGTAGTTTAGAGAGTTTGGGCACAGTGACAGCCGTTCGACATTTGGAGTTTCGGTACACTTCCAGCTGACAGCAGTTTGTATTTCTGGCATTTTGCAGAGCACGGAAGCACTGATTTTCTTGTCAATTGATGAAGCAACACAAAAGTGGGATATTAATTAAAAATGGTGACTGATTTCTTATAGAAGGATGGTGCAAAGATAGGCTTACATATATTTTTCATTTTATTACTGTCCATTTTATCAAAGAGAGATAAGTTGCCAAAGTTCACCAGGTATTTACAAGCAGAACGTGTGTGGTAGTTCCTGTAATTCTGTTCTCTAGTCCTCCAAAATATATTTGAATCTTTTCCTTAGATACCAGTAACTTGAATAAACTGTTGAGAACTTGAGAATGGATGTTTCTGACATTTAAAGTTTATTATAAACTTTTTTTCAAATATATGCTTAATGTAAGTGGAATTTCCATCCGGGCTTAATGATCTGTGGGAATCACAGAATGTCTTTGTGGCTGGAGGAGACCTTTAAGATCATCAAGTTCATCATCAACTCAGCACTGTCAGGTCATCCCTAAATCATGTCCCTGAGCACTAGGTCATTTAAGTTTGTTCAGGGGTGGTGACTCCACCACTGCCCTGGACAACCTGTTCCACTGTTTGATAACCCTATGTTATTAAAATTTTAAAACTCTTACATGCATTTGCAATCATTATCTACATGGGAAATAATTTTTGTATTCTGAATCATTAAGAGGAAAGAAACCCCACAAAAAGTGAAATATGTAATAATATATTTTTTTTAATATTCATTAGATTTTTTGACAGGATTTTTGTTGTTCTACCCAAGAGTTACATTTATTCTGTCATTGCTCTTCAATATAAATTTGCTTTTAGCGTGTTATGAGACAAAATAATATGTGTAAATGAGGCCTTGCACGACTTCCATTAGTTCTGATTTCTAATAGAGAGATTGATTTATGCGTGTTCCAGGGAAAATGATGTTCTGCAAACCCTGTCTTTCATGAAGTAAAAGACTAATGAAGCCTAGTTTTGGTTCAGAGAATACATTGATAGTCCTTTGTAATGCGTTTGTTTTCTCAGTGTGTCTGTGTTTGTATAGCAAATCTGTTGAATCAGGGGTTTGCATTATTTTGGATTTAGTTATGTTAATTTACAAGTTAAAAACTTGTACGTTTATAAGTTAATTTATAAATTTTATAAGTTACATTTCCATTGCTTCTTTAATTTTCTGTGGATTCTGTGATTAGACCTTCTGAATTTTCAGTTAACCTAATTGCACACATTGACTGTCACTTCAACTCTGTTTTGGCTATGAAAATGTGATTTATTAGGATATAGGCTTATTTTTTTCCTCCATATTTGATATCCTATAAAGAAAAAGCAAGTGAAAAGACTATTCCATCCCAAGCAAAAAAAGGTTTCAGTAAGAGCTCTATCCAGTAACATCCTACTTTTCTTCCTGAAGGTATTTTCTAAAGGGCTTGGGTATTTGAAGTACACTTAGCTGGCATTGGAGAGTGCAATTTTGGTTGAGAAACCAGTTGACATTTGATTATTTTAAAGATTTCACTGAAGCTAATTTAATGAGGATATTTTATTAATTACTGTGGAATCAGCGTGTCATAGAGGGAGCGTTTTAACTTCATTGAAATCTACATTAACAAAACACTAAGTCAGGGTGTTAGTATTTAAGTATTTCACTTCTTTACTACCAGTATGCATTTTATTAGTAAAGGAGATAGCTATAAGTATTAAAACATTTTGATTTTAATAGTGTAGAGATTCACTGAGAGAAGAGAAAGTTTCTCCAACATTGTGTAGCTGTTGATCATGTGCTAGAGATTGAGAGGTCTGCATGTTCCATGTGAGGATGGGAAAAATTAACACATTTTTAAAATACATTCAGTCATGTATAATAGAAGTAATACAGTTGTGCCTGCTTTTGTCCTGTGTAACAAGCCCCACTGATAAGATTTGACTGGAGCCATGATGTTGAATAGAACATTTGATTTTCAAATAATGGTCAGGAATAAGAACTTCCTAATTCTCAGTTTAGAAATGGTGTTTTCATTCCAAAAGGCCCTTTTATTGCCAGTCCAGCCTCTAAGTAGAGACTTCTGTGCCTCACTATTGCTTTATTTATCTTTTTTTGTGAAAGTGATGATGTTATCAATGACTATTAATGTTATTTAATTGTTCCTAGCTGCTGCTTCACCACTTGAATATGTGGCCAGGAGTGGGAAAAGTTAGTTACATCCTCCACTTGAAAACAATCTGAATCACAGCCTCTTTGCTTACATAGTTCAGCATGCTACGTAGCAACCCAGCTCTTTTTGGGGGATTGAAAGTATCTTTCAGTTTCGTGTTGAATCTCTATTGAATTCAGGGCAAAGGGATTGTTTCCAGCACAATGTGCCTGTTTATTGACATCTTTTATTCCTGTATTTTCTTTTTCTGCTTTTTATTTTTTAAGACCAAAAATAGTGTTTTTACAGGCATTTAGAGGCTCAGAATTATAAAATACATATTATGGGACTTCTGGAAGTACGTTCAAATCCATACTCCGTATAGAATGAGAAATCAGAAATCCTTTCCTTGCAGATTTTATTTTTTTCACTAAAAAATCTCAACGTTTTCTTGTAGGGGTCTTAACACTCTTGCAAGATCTTTCCCTCTTAAGATAATAGTTGTTGTGCATTCTGCAGCACTTTGGGTGAGTGTTTAAGGCATAACTGTTGTGTTATTCAGTGAGTAAAATGAAATGTGGGAAGAGCTAAGGAATTTTCTTTGTTCTCTACCTTCACCAAGGTGAAGTTAAGTGACATTTAGCACTATGTGACTGATCCCTTACTCACAGTCTTGGCTTTATATTATATTAATTTAGAAAAATTGGCCCGCTCATTGTAGATTTATTAAGACATTGAGATCCTATGTGTATTTAATGAGCCACTGACTCAATTTTTTTAACATCTAACTAATTTTTCATTTACAAATTATAGATTGATGCAGAGATTAACACAAATACAAGCACTGAAGACTTTTTTCAGCCCTTCAGGGCTGTAGCATGGAAATGTAATCACTCTGGAGAAGAGATCTGGGTTCTTAGAAATGAGGTCACCTTGGCAACAAAATCTTCTTTTATTGTGGCAAAGAAGCCAATCAATGATTTGGCAGAACAAGAGAGTGATGAAAAGGATTTTTGAGCCATTTGCTCTCTTTTTTTGGTCCTCTTCAGCTGTACAAGATGACAGCAAGGTGCTTGCATCAGAAGCTGAAGGAGGCTCTGGCTTCTCTTCAGTGAGTACAGACTCTGAGCGCACCAAGAGGTGCTTAAAGGGAACCCCATGAGAGATAGGATGTAGTCAGCTTTCCCTACAGCAGCTCTAACAGCCTGAGTTTTATTCAGTAGCTGAAAGCAGTGATGTGTTGAAAATGAGGTAAAACCTCTCCATGTATTCCCATGTGCATATTTGTTCTGTTGCATTTGCCCTGGAGGATTAGACCAAAAAGCACCAGGTCTCTATTTTAAGTGGGATTCTGGGAAGTGAATGAATGCAGGTGGTGGGTACTGGTGAGTCAGGACAGCGTCTAGGGGGTAGGTAGCTGGGTTATCTAACTGCAGGATGGAATCATATACAGTATCTTATTCTTCACAGATTGTAAGTTTACTTTTATGTTTCACTTTTGTTAAATGTTTACTTTAAACTTCTGGAAATCTGATGCTTCTTCTTTCTTTTTTCCCATTTTGGTTGGGTCCTATAATGATAACATACCTTTTGATTCCGACTCCTGTGTTATATCCCCCAAATAATTCACAGGCACAACTTCTAGAGATGAAAACATTCAGTGAATTTTCTCCTAGCTTAGATGATCAGGAAACTGTGCTTATTTACTTGGTTTTGCCTTTCCTTGGCACCATTTTGCTAGCACTGCATGTCTCTACTAATGAGTGCTCTGCGGTTTCCAATGCCTTTTGCATTTTCTTACTGTTGTGAGCCTTGTTTGAAGGTAAGGCAGGTGGGATTTGGAATATTTAACCCAACTGGATTCTTCTTTACATAACTCATTTGGATGAAATCTCACCGTGTGAGTTACACTGGCTCTAACAGTCTCCTTTGCTTTCTGTTGATCTCCGGATCAATAGTAAACAAGTATGTATTTACTTGCCTGAGTATTAACCCATTTCCTCACACCGAAAGCAATTGCTAGTGTTACCAGTACGGCTGTCCTTTTGCAATGAGCTCTGTAATGCCACGGTGGGAATTATATCAGAACAACAGGCTCAGACTTGCCTTACTCTTTGCCTTAGGAAAGAAACACTGAAGTCAAATCAGGTGAAAGAGTTACCATGCAACAGTTTGCTGTAGAACCTCTGGAACGAAGAGTCAGCAAGACACGTTTTAGAGCACAGAACTGTTGTCAGTATTAGTCCTATTTTGTTGGATTTCCAATCGCTTACTGAATGTGCTTGTGATTGGAAAAGGTAATTAGACCCTCTGGAAATGACCTTATCTGTTTTTTCTGCAGATTCTGAGCATCATGTTGAGGTGTTAGACATCAAAATCATTAGTTCTTGGAGCAACTAATTAAGAAATTGGCAAATAAAAAGCAAAAAAAAAAGAGGGAGCAAATTATCTGGTCTGTCTTGGAGACCAGACTTGCTTCAAGTCATCGTGATTGCTAAAAGTTACAAAAAGGAACTAAAATTTTTCATACAGAGAGTTCGAGAGTTCTGTAGATAAAAGGACATGCTTAATAATGTGGAAGTGAATTCTTTGGCATGACGTATTTGTAGAATCCATTGCCTTTAGATATTTTGAATACAGTGGTTTAAATTACTTCAACAAAGGATTAGATAAATACAAAGGCAGTAGAACATTTGGTGGTGTCTAATCCTGATGTTTTAGAATCATATGAAGAGTTTCCATGATATGTCTTATATTCACATCAGCTGAATTTCATTATTATTCTAAGGCTCTGATAAAGTCTGTGCATTGATTTAAAGTCTTTGCATGTGTGGTGTGTGTTTGTTGTGCTGTTTTCTAATGAAGCTGGTGACAAATGTATATCCTCTTTTTCTTCTGTGTGTTGGTGCCGTTGGCATACCCTTAGATTGAAAAAAAGTTTGAGAAAAACATTAGTAAAATTTTATTTGCATTAGTCCTGTTTCAGATTAAGGTCTCTAGTTTCTACTAGAAGTATATGTTTATTTTGATTTAATACTTTCATGATAGATCTGTGAAAAATGCATCATGTATTACTTACCATCTTAACCTGCAAGGTTTTCAGAATTGAGCTTTTACGTGATATCTTGAAAATTTTATTACAATTAGTAATAAAAAGCCCCATGAGTTCACTGACCTTGAATCTAGTAATGAAAAGTCAAACACTCGGTGTAATTTGGGTACTGCTGTACACTGATAAGGATTTTCCACCCTTAGCCATAGATAAAAGAAATAAATAAACGTTTCATGTTTTCATGAAAAGCAAATTAAGTTCAAGTCCCCATTAGGGGTCCTACAGGAATGCTGAAAAGGGACTTTTTATGGGAAACTGTAGTGACAGGACAAGGAGGAACACCTTCAAACTTAGAGAGGATGTTTAAATTAGATCTTGGAAAGAAATTCCTCGCTGTGAAGGTGATGAGGAACTGGAACAGGTTGCCCAGGCAGGTTGTGGCTCTTCCATCTCTGGAAGTATTCAAAGCCAGGTTGGATGAATCTCTGATCAATGTGATCTAGTGAGAGGTGTCCCTCTCCATGGCACTGGGGAGAGGAACTTTTAAGATCCCTTTCAAACTAAACCATTCTATGATTTCTTTGCTCTCATTTTTGTGCCACTGTAACCATTGTGTCACTGTAACTGTGACTGGAAAATAAAGCTGACACTGGAGATTGAACGACAAGCTTTGATTACCCATTTTGCTGTTTATTCAGAATTCCCCACTAGCTTAAACTTTTTCCACCTTCAAAATGCGTGTACACATTGTCTCACCTCTCTTCGGAGCTTTTAAGGTTCCTTATGTTTTATTTGACTCATTGGTAGGCTGTAGGTCTGGGTTTGGAGACAACAAGAAGTCTCTGAGATATTTCTTTTTTATCATTTAGTTTTGTCAAAGTTTTATACTTTTTCACACGCTGATTCAGACATATTTTGCATCACTTGCAAAAAGATATTATAAAACCAAGTAAACATGACAAAATGCATTTTAAAGCACGAGAGATAAAATGCTGGTTTTACCGTATTTGTTTATAAAAGTCCAATAGTTCCTGTAAATTAGATTTAGTGTCCATATCCAGTGAAGCCAAAATCAATAAACGACAGCGCTACGGCTTCAAATGCCAATAATCAGACAGAGATCATTGTTATCAAGATATGCACAACTTAATGGTTCCATAGTTATTAAATAACAACAAAACCACATCACGTCTGGGAAGTCACTGCTTAAGCAAGGAAGAAGTTCTGATTAGAGAGGATTTTGAAAAAGTAGAGGACAGTGTGGCAGGAATAAGGAAGAGAAATTCAGACCTTTATGGAACATTGGGCTAAGAGGAGTGAGTGAAGAGACATAGAGATGGAATGTTGGATTAGCTAAGCAGGGTCTGGCCTGGTTTGTACTTGAATGGGAGACAGTCTGGGTACACCAGATGTTGTAGGCTTACCCTGCCCTGGCAGAGGGGGTTGGAATTTCGAGGTCCCTTCCAACCTGTGACATCCTGTAATTGGAGGAGACATAAAATTTAGTATAGCACAGTTGAGCCCTTAGTTCAAAGTCCTTTTTTTTTTTTTATAATAAAAGGTGCAAACTACAAAATTATTAATATAGAAAATCTGTGGTTTCATTTTATAGCTTTAACAGTGAATGTTGTATTTCCTATCTTTTAAACATAAGGAAATTTGTGCAAAATATCTTCCTGTTCAATCTTAAACTATTGCATTCAAGATGAATGGAAAGTTTTTTTTATCAAGTTCAGCGAGAGAAATTGAAAACCAAGATTGCAAATTCCTGACATTTGCAACAAGGGAAATTTTGTCTCATGCTTGAATGTTTGCAGGGTTTTTCTCCCTTTAATAATGTGATTTCTTAAGCTAGAAGCATTTGATTATTTTAGTCAGATAATGAGGTTAATTCAGCTCAACTGTTGCAAACATTGTTCCATCTTTGATCATATTTCAATTCCTACCTTACCCTAAAAAAACCCCACAAAACCAACCCAAAACCTCTCAAAAACCAACAACTGCAGCACTTCATCTTTCAGCAGACTGATGTCATTCCTTACCACTAGTCTACGTTATATCTCACAGTCATATACAGTGTGCTATGACTATGCAAAATAAACTCCATATTGTGACTAATTTGTTGTGGTAAATAGGAAATGCTGTCTAGCGTCTACTAACCACACAGTTAATGTTGACTTGGAAAGTAAATTAAAATTGCTTTTTTTAGTGGGAGTCTCAATATCTGCAAAGAACTAGTGTCATATCTTTTTGTGGAAATTGGTGGGTGAGATTCCTTAGATATGGACATATAGTACTTTTGTCTTCATTCAACTATGTTTTTGCATGCTTTGTAATATATTTGACAGATTTATTGTCAACAGCGATGCAGTTAATGGTCTTTATGGGTGTGTAGAAAACATACCCTTTGGCAAGTTAGTTTGTAACACCATGGGCTTTTTTATCATTTTAATCTTATTATTTATTTCTAGCTTTCTTGGGACACACCAGTGCAATACTGGGAGAAAAGTCCCTCACCCTGTGCAATGGGTTTATTGCTTCAGTCCTTTTGTTCTAACCGTAAGTCTGAGAATTTACAAGTCTAAAACCTGAGCCTCACCTCTTAAGTGTCTTATCTCCAGCTGAACTCAGGCGGTATTGATGATTAATTTTGTCTCCTGTCCTCTGTTCCTTTCCCTAGGCACTTCAGACACAAAAACTACCCTGAACAAAAGCCTCTTACATACCCAAATGTATTATTATGGGTAGGCAGGAGAATGGCAAAGCACTTTGCTGTATCTGAGCTAATAGTTCTCTCTGTCTATTAGAACATGTTACATTAAATGCTGGAGTCCACAGCAAAGCACAAGCATGATGTGAGATATTATCTGTTCAGAGCAGGAAATTAATTACTTTCTGCACATAGATAGCAAGCCCTATGATTTTCACCCATCTTTTGGTTACAGTGCTGTGAATAATTCTCTCTTGACCATTTTTCTTAAACAGCCACAAAACCATTAACTCAGTAAGGTGCTAATTTTTGGCTGTACTGTTTCCTTAGGGTTGTTCTAACAGTAACAGAACTCTCATTCTTGAAAACCTTTCTTCTCAATGTCATCTAGTGATAGGACGAGAGGCAATGGGTGTAAGAGGGAACATAGGAGGTTCCACATCAACCTGAGAAGGAACTTCTTCACAGTGAGGGTGACAGAGCACTGGAACAGGCTGACCAGGGTGGGTTGTGGAGTCTCCTTCACTGGAGACGTTTAACACCCACCCGGATGTGTTCCTGTGTGACTTGGTGTAGGTGATCCTGTCGTGGCAGGGGGATCTTTCGAGGTCCCTTCCAATCCCTGATGATTCTATGATTCTGCTAAAGACACACATGATAGCGAGGAATCGAGAGGTTAAGGGTCGGAGAAAACTGCAAATTGCTGTTTAGAAATCAAAATATTTTAGGTCCCAAGTTTTCAGACTGTCTTGCAAAATATGGATTTTCATTCCCTTATTTAAATATTTAAATATTGTAATAATAATAATAGCTAAAGAACACTTAGAGTGCTTTTAGAGTTAAATGTCAGGGTATTTTTTAACAGCACACTGAAAATCTTTATTTGTATGAATGTTACTCAAATATAGGCAATATACTTTTAAAAACTTATTTAGGCCTTATTTGGTATAAAATTATCAGATGAATAGATTGTAACTCAGCCATACAGAATATGAATTTTAGTAAATCAGAGATAAGAGATTGAAGTTTATTGTAAATGTCCTGTTAATAACCCTGCTTATTTGATAATTTCATATAACTACAGAATCATTTAGGTTGGAAAAGAGTCCCTTTCTTAGTAATAATAGTTTCTTAATAATGATACATGTGTAATTTAATGATGCAAAACATAGCAGAAAAATATCTGTGAAGATATTGGTCTATCTTCAAGTGTTTTTATTATTAGTGAGGTATCTATTTTTTCTTTAAATAAATAAATAATAAAAAGATAATTTTCTTTAAATGACTAAATAAATACTTTTCTTTAACTAAATTTAACCTTTTCTATGGGTTCAAGCCATAGTGGTCCTATATGACACATTCAATACTGGCCACCACCAACAATGCAGTGTCAGAGTTTCTGCAACTTTTTAGCCAATACAGACCATGCCCTACAGTAACACAGATCACAGCTGTAGGATGAAAAAGTTATATTGATTTGACCAAACTTCTTGTGCAGTAGTTAAGATAACGTGAAATCACAAAACATAGCACGGGGAAAGGAAATAGTGAGGAAGATGACAAGACTGTATGAAAAGTGTCACCTCATCAGAATAGCGGGAGCTGTTTTGTTGAAAGGAGATGTGCATTTTGTTACGCATTTATAATACAGGCATTCTATTTCTAACAAGAATTTACAACTGTGTTTATTTTTTTCATGATTTTTTTTGGCTTTGGGAACACAGATGATAATCCAAGGTGGGACAGTTTGTAGTTTATTGTAGATGGAATCTATTTATTCCTAATTTTATTGCTGGACTTCAGGATCTGTTAGTGCTTGTATGTGTAGATTAGCAACTGTTCTGACGACTTGAACTGATAGTATAGATAATCCTACTGTAATTATGAAAATAATACACCCTCAGTAGTGACAGTGTCACAACAATCTGCACAGGACCCACTAATCTGTATTAGAAAGGAGAGATTTGGAGAGGAAGGCTGGTTTTATAAGGGATACTTGTGAAAATCTGAATCATACTGCCCCTTCTCTTCAATGATCTTACCTTTTATTCCAGTTGAGTATTTTCCTAAAGTTGACAGGGGATGCTTAATGTGAGGAAGAGGAGGCTGGGAGGACACCTTATAGCTGTCTGGAGCTACCTGGTGGCTGTAGAAGGGTGGGAGTTGGTCTCGTCTCACAAGTAGCAAGTGATAGAACAAGAGGAAATGGCCTCAATTTGAGCCAGAGCAAGTTTAGGTTGGACATTAGAAAAAAACATCTTCCTGGAAAGGATGATCAAGCCTTGGAACAGGCTGCCCAGGGAGAGGGTTGAATCACCATCCCTGGATGTGTTGCAAAGTGGTAGAGATCTGGAGCTTAAGGCCATGGTTTAGCGGTGGCCTTGGGACAATTAATGGTTGGACTTGATCATCTTAAATGTCTTTTCCAATCTGAATGATTCTATGATTCTATGACTCATGCTGAGAGCTGTCTTGGATCTCTTTTCTTAGAAGGGTCTTGAATTCCATCTTAATGGTACTGAGTGTGTGAAAACTAACTGGGAACTCACAATTGCTTTTGCAAGTAAATGTAAAACTTCTACGATTTTTACCAGGGTCTCATAAGAATATAAAGTAATTTTCCTTCACAAAGGAATAATTATGTCTTGAAGGTGAAAAGGAAAAGAAGCCTCTCTCTAATTCTTAAAAAAATTGGAACAACTTATAAGCATTTCAATTAAATATGAACGACTCTGATTCGCTTCTTCAGGACTGCAATAATTGATCAAATTACTCATTACAGAGTATTAGAAAAAATGAAATAATAATTTATGGAATTTGTATTTCTGACCTGTTGACATTCTCCAGGGAAAAGTCAGTCCATCTCGGAAAAACATAGTGAGAGCTTTGCAACATAAGTATTTTTATTCAGACAAAATCACTTTTATAACACGCATGCATTTGGCTTGCCTTGCTTTTTCCCACACAGTGTTTTCTTGCACAACAATTGAAAATTTGCTAAAACCCAGTATGGGATTCCTTTATATCTCATCTTGTCTGTGTTACCAAACAGTAGGACCCAATAATTTTCTGTAAGTAAAGATGCAAACTCTGGCTTACTGAATCCCTAAGTTTAAATTGCTTGAAGGACATATTGGAGCCGGTGGAATTTTTTTTCTTGGCTGACATCTGGTATTCAGGGTAATATGATGGAAGCACAGTAAACTTCTCTTGAATGCTCTAGCATGCTTTTTTACTAATAGGTAATATTTGTTTTCTGGCTATGCGAAAAATCCCAAATATTTTAGGGGACCCTCTTTTTAAAAAGACATCACAATGCTCATTTAAAAACACAGGAATGTGATTTTAACAGGTTTCCTATGTCTGGGGTATTCACATGCTGATTGATGAAGTCATGGAAGGCATATTCATGAAATGGAGGAAACAAAACAACAGGATCCAAAATATGCATTGAATCCTTGTAAAATTAAGCAGAAAAAACCTGACAAAATTAAAGTTACTATAGTTCATTCCACATTGTAATGCATAAAGAAGAAGAGATTGCTGTCAACCCTGGAATCAAAGTGAAGTCTTATTCTAAAATGCATGCAGAGATAGAGATCAAAATAAGTAGATTAAGTTATTCTTCAGTCACTGAGCTGTTTTAACAGCTGTCTGCAGAGGAAAACATACAATTCACTAATGAGTAGGCATTGCAAGGTGAAGCTTCTATCCATGCTTCTCTCGTTGGAATGCACTTTTACTTACTGTTTTCAGGTATGCAGTAATTACTGGTGGTTATACCAATCCCATTGTAAATGGATCCAGGATAAAGCCTCCAAGGACTTCAGATTTTATAAATCATCCCAATAATATCAAAGAAATCATTTTGTTCAGTGAGATGCAGTTAATGAGGTAGTAATGCACCTAGCAGATTAAAGAAGCAACAATTAGATCCTAGCTCTTGTGTGTTAGTGAAGAAACTGCTTCTCTAAGGTAGACAATCCATCGCATCTGTAATAGTTAACTAATACCTTAGGTTAACACTAAATACTTAATTAAATATGATTGTGTCTATAGAGGCAGAAAGAGCTTTCACCATGCTTTTGTCTGATTACATCACTTGCTACATTAAGTTCATTAGAAGCATTAAGCACTGAATAAAGGCCAAGGGAGAGAAATCACCTTTAATGAATTACGAATGTTACTGAAACCATTTATTGAGAAAGGAAGGAAGAAAAATAGTAGTTTGGATTTTTTTTTCTTCTTCTTCTACTAAAATATACACATTCCTGGTGGTTTGGATTTTATTTATTAATTGCCTTAGAAAAAAAATAACCCAGCAATATTGTATTTTAATTCCCTTTAAAATTTCTGCCAGTGCAAGGGATAAACACCTTGATGAGCACTTCCATGGCAGAACTCTCATGACAAAACAAAAGATTGCTTCCAAATATACTTACATGAGCTTGTTCTCAATTAAATATCTGTAGGCAAACCTTAGAGAAGGAGAACACAAGGCTATGCAACAAGGTCAGAGGCAGACTTTGGAAACCAAGAGCTCTTCAGTAAATACAGTGCTAGTGGTTTCTTTTTGTGTGTGGTGAAAAAAAAATCCACCATGAATGCCCCAGTAGATCTCAGCAGTGTAATTTCAACAGCATAGAGGTGGAAGATACCTGCTGTAATGCGGTTTTCAACAATTTTAGGCTCTATTTGTGATTATCAACATTATCCGTTCCAAAGAATTAATTTTGGAATCCACATCAACTCCAAAAAAAACCCAACCCCAAACTATCAAAACTGACCTTTGGTCATTTTTTCATGCTTCACTGATATCACAGATTTATTGAGTTTGGAAGGTGCCTTTGAAGATTGTCTAGTTCAGCCCTTCTTCTCAGAGTAGGATCAAGTAGTCTAGGGTTCCCATGTCCATGTGTAATAGGGCTTTGACTATCTCCTAAATAGGAGGATTGTTGAACAGTCCTACTGCCCAGTTATATCCAAATTGTTATTTCCTTCTGAGAGTGGGTTAACAATAGTGGAGTGTAAATACTTTTATTCCCGTTCTGCTTGACTCTTCATTTTTACAGTTATTCAGTCCTTTCTTTTTACTTCATCATCATTTCTGTGCCCTACTTTTGCAATCGTTTTCCTGCATATTGACAGTAATTGATACTAAAGTTTATGAATCTCTTCCCTTAGGCAGAATCAGGTATGAAATGCAAGTGTGCTAAGCAGAAGGAATAAATCATATTTGCAGAATCTACTTCTGGCTGTTAAGACTGTCATGAGGTAACCCCAGCTGGCAACTCAGCCCTACACAGCCACTTACTCACTCCCTCCACCCCACTGGGATCGGGAGGAGAATTAGAAGAGTGAAAGTGAGAAAACCCGTGGGTTGAGTTAAAGACAAATTTAATTTGTAAAGCAAAATCCATGTGCCCAAGCCCCACCCATACCAGCTACTGTGAAGAAAATTAACTCTGTCCTATCCAAAACCAGCAAGGAGAACAAGAACTTTGTAATTTATTAATGCAGAGTTTGATATTTACTATTACTGAAATAATAATACAAATAATATTTTATGAAGTAGCTTTCTTGTCTCTCAAACATATTTATATCTGAGGGAGGGGTTTGCAACTTTATAAGGTTAAGAAAAAAAAAAGTAGAAACTTGATTAATATTTTCTCGAGGTATTTCTTACAAAATGTTTTTACTACCGTCTCTAACCAGAATTTTACCTGTGAAAGATTCCTGAGAGAATAGATCTAATGCTCCAATACTAATGGTGCTGAGCAGCATCAAAAGTTACTTCCAGACTTTAGCTGGGAAATTAAAACTGACATTATACATTTTAGTGCTGTGAAGCCATGGCTGCTTATAATTGAAAACAAGTGACATCATAATTTTCTGTTTTCTTTTGTTCTTTGTTCATTCAAATTAACATCCTTTTTTAGCCCTGGTATCTGAAGATGCTGCTAAAATGCATTGTTAAAAAGGTATGCGCTTAAAAGCTTTTTTTAGTTATGGAATTGCCACGCTGATATCAGTCAGGTACTTATTGCATTCAAAGTTAGTGCTGCTTGTTAGTAGAATACTTCAAATTTCTCTGGTAATTCTACACAGGAACTGACCCCTCATCTTCAGCTTTTGTGTGTCCAGCAGGAGTAGGGAGATGATTGTACCCCTGTATTCAGCACTGGTGAGACTGCATCTTGAGAACTGGGTCCAGTTTTGGGCACCTCAGTACAAGGGAGACATCGAGGTGCTGCTGGAGCGAGTGCAGAGGAGGGGGACAAAGCTGGTTAAGGGCCTGAAGAATAAATCTTATGAGGAGAGATTGCGATAGTTGGGGCTGTTTAGTTTGAGGAAAAGGAGGCTAAAGGAAGACCTCATTGCTATCTACAACTATCTGAAAGGACATTGTAGACATGTTGGTGCTGGTCTTTTCTCACAGCTAATTAGTGACAGAACAAGAGGGAATGGTTTCAAGCTCCAACAGAGTAGGTTTAGATTGGACATCAGGAAAAAAAATCTTAATGAAAGTAGTGGTCAGGCCTTGGAATGGGCTGCCCGTGGTGGTGGTTGAGTCACCATCCCTGGATGAGTTTAAAAAGATGCTTCAACGTAGTGTTGGGGAATCTGGTTTAGACGTGAACTTGCAGAGTAGGATTGATGGTTGGACTCAATGATCTTTTCCAGCCTGAATGATTCCATGATTCAAGTTTGTATAAAGAATTATAAGTGCCAGTAGATGGAAAATAATTGAGGAAATTGAACTGATGTGCTTTCATTTCTGCAATTCATTGAGGAAAAACTCTTCCCCCGACATATTTGTGGTATTTCAATATTTTAATGTTTATGTACAGTTTGTATGACTCAAGACCAAGAGAATCTGGAAGAAACATCTGCATATTTAGAAAAAAAAAAGATTTTCAGTGACTTGGTACTTATATTTTCATTTCAAATTGATTGAGTGGAGACCACGTAAATAAATGCCACCCAGAATTATTCTGATTTTAATAATGACTGTACTGGGCTGCGTTGCTCACTTTTCTTTTTATGCTTCATTACTTAAGTAGTTTTTCCAATTGTTACAGGATTATGCACAGAACAAAATACTTCGGGAACTGAGCAAAGGTGTTAGACAATGAGATCTGTGTAATTCTACAGGGATTTGCACATTTTGTGTTATCATCTTCAGTTTTCACAGAGTGAGCCTGCATTGTCCTGTGAAACAATTTTAGTTCTTCAAGCCTCTTTCTCCAGTCTTACCTGATTTTAAAGTCAAACCACCTCCAACAGGTAGATGCTCTTGAGATGTGCATTCTGATAGTCTAATTACCTGCATGTGCAGAACATTTATACTCAAACTATTACAAATTTTGATCTTGATAAATATATCTAGCAGTGAAAGGTTCTTTGTTTTCAGGATAAGAGACGTTTTTAAAAGTGAGTCCTCATAAAACCCCCAGAGACTTTAATAAAAGACTGGTTCACAGCCACAGGGCTGAATTCTTTGTCTCCTCCCTTTGGCTGTCAGCTTTCTGTCCCCTTGAAGGTTGCAGTGCCAACGTTATTACAGGCAAATGCATCAAATGGCTTGTCAAATCATGCTGATTCCCTCTCTAATCTCAGTGCAAGCTTTCACCTCATCAGAGGTCCAGGAAGATTATGAAATGAAATTCAACAGTTAAAGGAAACTTCTTGCAAATGCAGAAAAGCATCTGTGGTTCAGAGCCTGGTTTTATTTTATGCATGCTGCAGGATTTACCCATTATCTCAACAAGAGGGGATGGAATGAAAATACATTAAGTGGTACCAAATAATAAAATGTTATTTTTTTTTCCTACCTCCGTTTTAATACAAGTACTTTCTAAGGGTAAAATATAAAACCCCTATTTAAAAATATATAATTCACCCTGTATTGCTACTCTTGCCTTTTTGATAAAAAAAGTCCCGAGGCATTGCATTCTCAACTTTTCCTAAAAGGTTTGGTTTTCTCACAGAAAGTCAGTCTATGAAATGTCCTGACCTGCTAATTATAAAATCTGATACTTTCTTCATTTTTTTGAGCCTTTTATTTTCTCCTTTTTTTTGTGTTCAGTTTAAATGAGTGCTGCCTCCTCATTCCAAATAAAAGGGTAGTGCTTCAATTACCTGTCACTATAGGTGTGAAAATAAGCAAAACATTCTCACAGCCTTTGCACCAAATGGTGCAACATCAAATTTCTGACCCTACTACAAGCAGACAGAACTGTGGCTTCCTGCAGTGGCTTCCTGGTATAGTTGAGAAGTACTAATTATTCCTTCTATAAATGCTACATTCTGAACTCTGTGCCCTGGACAGTCTTGTTTACAACTGTAAAATAATGAGCATCTTCATCAAAATACAGTGAATTCTGTGATGTTTTGAAATAACCGCTAGAACCAGCTGGAAGATAGAAAAATAATTGCCATTAAAATATATTATTTGGGGAGTTTTCCTTCTTGATTCACTGCTTTCCTGTGCGTTAAAGTTTAGTGATGTTCCTTGACCATAAGTAGAAACAAGTGTTTGACAGGTAATCAATTCTGTTTAATTAGGTCCTTCTTGCAGGTAATATCTCACTGAAATTTTCTTCTCCTAGATCCTGATGGAGAATTTAGCTTTTGAACAGCAACTGAGGTTCTCTGTATGAGAGAAGAGTAAATTCTTAACACATACCAAAAATGCATCTGTTAGATTCCCCATCTTCTACTGAGAGTCTGGAGGACAGGGAGATAGGTGAGGGGTCTTACTGTTTTGGGTAGAGTCAACCTAGACCTCTTTTGGGGGCCAGTGTCCTGACATTAAAAAAAGCCTTCTGTATAAAATCTACATGTGCTTTCTAAAGTGGAGAGGAGGGGTTTGTATTATATTTGGTTGATTGGTTTAAATCTGGAGGAGAGAAAAGGGCAGAAAGCTTAACATTTCATCAAACCCAAAACCATACAGTTTTTGTCTTCGAAATACTTGTGTTAGAAGACAAAAGTAATGCCTTGTAGTCTTGCAATCTGAGAAATGGGTTTTCTGAATTGCCAAAGAAGCAGGAAAATGGTCCTTCAAGCACTAAAGAGATAGGAAAATCACAAAACTACAGAATCTCTTTTGTTGAAAGAGCTCTTAAAAATCATGAGATCCAACCTTTGACCCAGCACTGCCAGGTCACCATCACTAAATCATGTCTCTAAGCACCAGGTCTACATGTTGTTTAAATCCTTTCAGGGATGGTGACTCCACAGCTGTCCTAGACAGCCCGTTCCAATGTCCAGTGACCCTTCAAGGGAAGAATTTCTTCCTAATATCCAGCCTAAACTTCTCTGATGCAACTTGTAGCCAATTCCTCTAGTGAATCAGAAAGTTCTTGTGCAGTTGCTCATGTACATTATTTCCATGTAATCTTGCCGATATTTATTAATATGTACAGGTGCACATTCTCAGAAGGGAAATGCAAACATTCTAGTAACTGCCGTGGCCTGCAAAGACTTAGAGCTGAAAAATAATAAAACTCTTAAAAGTGTGAAAAAAGTTAAAAAACCTTTGAAGACAACCTCCACTAGTATCTTCTACAACTGCAGCCTGGCTTAGTACCTTTTTTTTTTTCTGACAAAACCCAATAAAAATATATAATTGTGTTTCACTTGCATCTTTTTATGACTGAGGAACAAAATCAGGATAAGTTGCTATATATCATTCTGATAAAAAACCAAAACAAGCCAACTTTATTTTTGATAACATAGTAGAAATAAATTCTTTGTTGAAATGTAGGAATGAATTAAGAATATAAAGAATCGTAGGTGAGCTTCTAGTTCATCCATGCTTCTGTAGACTATTGCTGACAAAGAAAGCAGCAAATTTTCTAGGATGTAAAAAAGCTGCATGAGAAGTTGTGAGTTTAAAGCCAGAAGGGGAAGAAGCCAGCTTAACTCTAGTACATATAAATATACTCTAAAAGTGGTTATATTCATTTTCTCATGACTATGTAGAAATAGGGTTTAGCCTCAGTGTTCAAGAAATAACTCCTCTGGAGTAAAGGGGATACAGATAATGTATGTACATTAATAGAAGGATTTCTGTTATAACCCAATATGGCCTTTCCATTTCTTTGGTCTGAGATTGTTTCCACATTTATGTTTTATCTATTTGACTTTGAAAGAGAATTAGCAAGGAAATCTATATTTAAGATTTTAGAATCTCTGTACATTTTAATAAGGCTTAAATATAACATTCTGCTAAACACTGTGGGGAAAGGCCAACTGAAATCACTAATTGCCAGACACTTTTTTTAGAATGGCAGGATTATTTTTGCCTGTAATAATCCTCAGCAGTTTGCTTTGCTATTGTTGGAACACGTTTGACTACCAGTTGTTAAATGAGCTTGTATCATTCAAGAGTGGGAGAGGAACATTTGAAAAAGCAATCAAAGTATATTTATTTTAAACAGGCAAATTAAACTGTCACAAATACCATTAAGAATAATTTCTAATAGAAAACCTTCACATGGTTTTTGAAATTAGTAGTTTAAACCTCCCTGTGAATGGTTTTCCCTTATAAATTTCTTTTGGAATGATACAGGCTTCTCTAAATGTTGGTTTTCTATGCTGCTCTTTGTGTTTAGTTTATTGTTATATGTTGTTATGTATAACCTCAATTAAATGTTAGATTATGAGAAGCTATGGTTCCAGACAAAGTATTTCTAAGTGCCCTGATATTAAACACACTTTTAGTGCAGGAGGTTATTTCCCTGTTCAAAAAAATTCTATGGTAAATTACTTTGATTCTATAGTACCCTAACATGAATGGACCAAATTGGTACTTTCCACTGGCAAAGTTTTTCCTTTTCCCAGTTCATTAACTGGATTGAAGTAAGCCAGCCTGATTATATTCCCTGATGGACTCATCCATCCTCACCACTAAAACCACCACGATGGTGTTGTGAAGTGTCAGGTAAAAATTTGATGACTTCAAGCATCTTACTGGGTGTCTAGGGTGGAGCTATACTATTCTCACTGATAATAGGTATTTGGCCTCTCAGTCATAACTGATTCACTGCTTTTCCTCTAGGGGTGTGGGTTTTACTGGCCTTACTCGAGAATCTATCCTACCAGCTGCATCACACTGCTAGAGTCTCTGTTCTCATCCTTAAAACATGCTCTTTGTGTCTTCAGACGTCAGTGCAGCATGATGTTGGCAGGTGAGGAATAGTATTGCATTGTGCTGGAAAATCATGCTTTAAACCTAATGTTTAAATAAATGAGCAGAGGACTGATACACAAGTGGAAGACTGAGTGCCAAGAGAATAGATGGAAAGTATAAATATCTATTGAGTAATCAGAAGGATGAGGGAAAGGTCTAGGCATTGTTCTTACTCCAGAGTAATTGTTTGTTCCAGTTATTTACATATCTATAGCTTCAGATCCATCAGTGCAAGAAGACTCTTATGTTGTCTTTTTTGGACAAGACAGACCAAGCATCAGAGACCACCTGCATTCATGTGTAAACATATTTATATCATTACTTCATTAATATTTGTCCTCCAAAAAAACAGTGAGTGTGTAAAACAGACTTAAGGGTGCAAAAAAGAGTAACCTGTATTGTACTTAGACAAGTTACGTTAATAAACAACAGAGACAATATGTGTGCACATTAGAAAACAAGAGACATTCATCCTCTGAAGTGGTGTGCTTGCCCTGCAACTTCTGCTTTATTTTTATGAAAGAAGTGCCGTGGGAAGAAAACACCTTTGTTTAGTGGAAATGTGTTCTGTTACAGGTTTCTAGAGAAAAGCAGTTTACAGGCTTTAATGTGACTTGTAACTGTGAATATTTCCAAGAAGAGAGTGATAGAGCTGTGTAGTTACAGCAGCCTCACATGAGATGGCAAGGAGGCCTGAAAGGTTTTAAAATTAAGTTTGTTCCATAAATTGAAATTCATTTCCATATAGTCAAAGTGAAGAAAACCCACTAAACATAAAAAGAAACACAGATGTACTGTAATGATTAAGACAAAGCATTCATACAGTACATTCTTAGATATAGTTCAGTATATCTATATATCATCATCTGTATCTGATGTCATTTACTGGGGGAAAACAGTCATAACAAAAGTCTGGAAAAACAGATTTCTTGAATTATAAGGACTCTGATATGAACATTAAATAGGTGGTTAGATGTTTTTCTGGAGACAAATCTAATAATATATAATATTATCTTTTAAAGCTCTTGGCGCACACAGTCTGGAATTCTTATTAAAAAGAAATCTCCATGTCAGTAGGTTAATTGTGTAAGCAGTCCCTAGTAATGTCCAGTTTGCTAACATTTATCATTTTCTTACAAAAGGCTGCTCTGAACCTGAAGATTGGAAAACCTGGCTTTCTGTGATTGGTTGTATAAATTCCCTGTGGATCAAAATATGGTTTAAAGTTGAAATAGTGTCTCTGAAGACGCAAAACATAAACAGGATTACTGTTAATTTTGTGGGATTCTTCATAAATTTAAATCTGTATGGGCCAATTTGGTCAATATACTTTTCTAAAGCAAAACTCTGGACCATTTCATGTTCATTAAGATGGAAGTGGGCTAGGGTTGGAGAGTCAAAAATAGCCCCAAGAATACTTGAACCTTTTCAGTTCAGACGTACTCTGCACAGACAGAAAACAGCCGTATTTCCTTTCAGTATCAAATCTACTGGAGTTTTTGAAAGATATCTTGCATTCTTTTTACATACAATAGATATGTGATGAAATTAGTAATTCTTAAGGGAAATATTTTGTCTCAATTATGGAAGTGGAATGTCTAGATTTTACAGCCTTGTGGATACTGTATAGTCTTGTTCAATGTGTATTTGGTTCTTGAACTCTCTGAGAAATATTAATACAATTTTTTTCTGAAAATAGAGCAGTTTTTTAAATATTAGTGTAAAATAATTTCAGTTTGAATACTGAACCCAGAAAGGGAAAGAGAAGCCTTGCAGCAAATTTCTTGCTCTAAAAAAAAGGACCAAAGTACTTTAAAGAGGTTATTTAGAAGAAAAACTGAGAGACAGTTTAAATAACTTTGGTCTAAATAATTTTAAAATAAAATGTAGAAGGAAGCAATGTGGTCATTTGGCTGTTTCTGTCCATTGTAACATGAAAAAGCTGGATTATGTTTAGAGGTTAAGTAATATAGAAATTCTTTAACATTTTTGAAAAAATCTAGTTACCAATCTGAAATATTTTCAAGGAAATCCCAGAACGTTAGTGATTGGAAGGGACTTCGAAAGACTATCTAGTCCAATTCCCCCACCACAGCAGGATCTCTTAGATCTAGTCACACAGGAATATATCCAGGTGGATTTTAAATGTCTCCAGAGGAGACTCCAAAACCTACCTGGTCAGCCCGTTCCAGTGAAATATCACCCCAAACATTGCAACCATTTTACAGTCATTTCCCTAATGTGGGAAATTGTTTTCTCACCATTCTCACAAAATAAGAAAAAAAACAGGAAAAAACCTCCATTCAGTTTTTGCTCTTTTGACAAATATTTTGGATGTCTCCTAGCTTCTGTTTGCTGAGGAAATACATTCACCAAAAGAGGAGGTCTCTGAGACAGGAGTAAAGAAAGGCTGGTATTTACTGAAGTCCCACAGTTACAAGTGTAAAGCTGTCATATTTTGAGTTCCCCAAACAGAATATTATTTTTAATCATATCGTGGATTAGGGCTGGACCATCCACTAGATGAACGACCAATGGTCTGTATTAACACTGGTCACTTCAGAAGAGAGGGTGACCCTTGTGGTTCCTCAGTTTTATACCCAATATGACATATATGGGATGGAATAGCCTGTTGGTCAGTGTAGGGTCACTTGTCCTGTGTGCACCTCCCTGTGTGTGCAGCCTCTAACATACTGCACCCTCAACATGGGATGCAAGATTAGCAGTGACCTTGGTCTCTATAGGAGCAACTGTAAACAAGAGCCCTTCTGCATCCTGGTCCTCAGTAGTTATCTTCAGAAGATGCAGTTACTTTAGGAGAGACTGAACTGAAAAGTGAAATCACTGGACAGAATTAGTTCTGTTCTAACTCAAACCAGGACAAAGAGTTGTGTTGAACATGTATAGTGTGTCTGTGTTAAGCTGAAAGAGCTGGTAATATCTGCTATTGATCCAAGGGTGCTTCAGGAGAAGGTTTTTAAAAACAGAATGAATTCTTTCTTTAAATTTTAAAGTATTTCTAACACAAATAGCCTCAGTTACCCTTTTCAGTCCATCGGCCAGGTTTTTGAGCTGCAGTGATTGCAGCATGGTTGCAGAATTTCTCTCCAAACTAAAGAGCTGTTAGAAGAATGCTGTGCTGTGAGAAGGGTTAAAAAAGGCAGGTATCGGATAGGCTCTTCCAAGTGGATTTCTTGATTTTTAACTTCAGATGCAAAACTGCATTTATTATTGAATGTCAGTCTGCAACTTTTGGCCATAATGTTAGTGTTCCACTGTAAAAAATGCATAGTGCATGTTGGAGATTATTCTGAAGGGAAGGAATAAGCTCAAACATGGAAGAACTTTAGTTAAATAGTTTAACTATTGCTCTCGATAGATTACACTTCCTTGCTTTTTTTCTCCCTCCATTTTTTCAACCTGATATCTTTAGAACTGTTATTCTTGGTTTAACTGTTTATGAGGATGAGCTTACAAATGCCTGATGGCTGTAAAATCTTTGTGATTGCCTGATGACTTATTGTCCTGACTCCTGCATCGTTCTCTGAAGGGTATGTGATATTATATTTTTGTCTTCATCATCTTTCAAAATTTTATGTAAAAAAAAGAAATACTCCAAAAATATTTAATCTTTTACTGCAATTACCATGGAAACATTAAAATAAGAGGAGCGATAGGAAGGAGATGAAAAGGTGGAGACAAAGAAGGAGATGCAGAACAGTAAAGTAAGCAAGGAAGGCATGTGGCAGTGCATTAACTTGTGGGACAGTCGGGATGTAGCTATCGTTTAGGTTCAGAAATACCAGAATTTTTGGAAAATCACTTTTGACACCTGAAGTGTGCAGCAGTTTTATCATTTTGTGTGAAACTAGAAATAATTTTTCCGCTTCAATTCACGTCTTTTCAGATATTTTCACAGCACTGTACTTTTGCAAATGGTAGAAATTGGTAGCGCTACAACAAATGCTTCTGGAACAGGACATACATTCTGTTTGCTCTTCTGTCTTTTTTACATGCCTTGGACCACTTCCCAAACCCTTTCGGGAAAAAAAAAACAACCTGACCTTCTTAGTAAGTGCGGAGAAGTCACTGAAGTCCGGATCCTTAAATGTAATTTGGTCTGAAGGACTTAGTGTATCATTGCTCTTTTCTCAGATGCGTGAATCTAATCCAATCTTATCTGGATGCACTTACTATAAATACCACAATTTCCCCTGTAACCAGGCGCTCCCTCTTTTTCTCCATCCAACAGTCACTAATTCATCAGCCCAGTCTTTATATTTATGTGTTCTCGAGTTCCAGTAGATGGCAGCCCTGCAGCGTTGTTTGTGCTTTTCGTAGGATGGCTACAACTCCGTGCATTGCAAATAGCCTCTTTTAAAAAACTCTGCGGTAATTCTGAAGTTCTCATCCTTTTTATGCCTATGATTTACCACCTGGAGAGAACAAATCTCCATTCCATATATATGTTTTGCCCTGTGATGATGTCTGCTATGATGTCCCGTATTAAAATGTATAGCAGCTTTGTTGTCTGTTCGCTAACCCTGTATCATGGGTTAACTCTGACCGCTTGCAGCAGTTACGCTGCATTAAACTGAAAAAGCCGTACTGCATACAACAACCCATTCTCTGCTTTCTTTTGAATAAGGGTATGTTATGTGACTTGCTACCACCATTTGTTTTTGTGTAATGGTTATCTTGTTTGCATAGGCCTGTGACTCGTGGGGATTCAGTTGGCTGTTGTGAGGAGTTAGGCTGGCACGAACATCCCCGTATCGCCTCTTCAGTCCCTTCTTCATAATCTGATATAGTAAATGAACTCCCACTGCATCTACTTTTCTATCTTTCCTACTTACTCCTGCCTGTCAAGCAAACCTTCATTGTATCAATTTTTTAAGGTAATCTGTGGTTTCATAAGCACAGGACAGATCCTGATAAGTTCCATAAACACAGGACAGATCCTGGTAGTGTCTTACCAAAGGAGAACCAATAAGTTCAGTGATTATAACTGTATCCTTGAGTATTTTCAAGCCAGAAGGGCCCAATTTAATGTGACGTTACAGTTTCCTCAGACTGAACCTATAAATCTTACTTAGGTTTGGGGTGAGACTCTGCTGTTTTAAGGGAGGAAGGAAACAAGACAGAACTCATCTTTCTAGATAAAGCACCAGTATGAATGTCATGAAGCTGCTATTTTCTGGACCTACTCGTACATATGTTATTGGCTCAGCCCTTTAAATAGTGTTGGTGTTGCTAAGCAATATTCAAATCCTCTAAAGATATTTCAAAAGCAGTGAATACGTGCTAGCAGTCCTTTGGGCTACACTAGTTGATTTACTACTGAACTGTATTCACACAGTTTTATCTGCCTTTCCCTTTTTTTTTTCCCTTTAATCCAAGAATTTAACCTTTAAAAGTTCAAGAAGTGTAACAACTGGAATTAGTTGCTTAGAGGAGGCAGAGAAATTGGGGAGGAAGGTGCACAAACTGGGGAAGCTTTGCTCATTAATGCATGTTTCTCACAGTTCTGCTCATTGAAATTGAGAAATTTACAAAGTGGAGGTAAGAATTGCCAGACAATGTGTTGTTGCCTGGCAGCCTGCAGAAATCATACAATGCTACGTGAAGCTGCCTGACCTCACTGAAATAGATATTTTTGCCCCTTTCTTCCACCTGTTAATTCTGAAGAGACATGTTTGGATACTGCCTGGTTTTATCACTAAAAATTCATTGGTGAAGGAACACATTTAGATAACACTGTATTTTTAGAGGTGATGCAATTTGTATTTTAGTTAAGGGAATATATTTTTGCACTTCAGCTGGGGATGAAAAAAGATATTCTCATAAAGAAGGGCTTTACTGCAGTTTGGGATGGTGGCTGCTACTAATTGTGAACAATCTAAATAACCTGTGGATATCGTAGTTGACTGTATGTTGCATAGATTGCAGAACCCAGATTTGGTATTAGAGGTTTTGCTTTCATTTCAAAGCCATTCTAGTCTTTCCCTTTGCACTAAATAATCTTCTTTATAGCTTTAGGGTAATTCTTTTTTTATGTTTTTTTTTAAACGCAAGTAACACTAATAATAAAACAGAGAAAATCTTACTTTGATAAGCTGTGTATGACTTTCCTGCTTGTCAATGCAGCTTGTTAAAACAAGATTTAAAGAGATATTTTCTTGGTATATATGACTTCCACTTTATATTAGTTAGCTCTACTGAGGAAAGAAAATCAACACTGAGCTTTTAAATTCATGGAACTTGTTTATTAACTTTGAGAACCTTTATATGTATTTTTTCTTTGTTCTTCTAATTGAAGCTTGAAGAAATAATTTTTCAAAGACATGACAGTTTAAAACCTGGTGTTTTACCAGTATGTTGTAAAATGTCTACGCTGGGTCAGCATTACAAGGAATGATGATGACAGTGGGGTTTATTACAGAAGGAAGCAGGTAACCCCAGCATAGTTCAGAGCTCTGTTCTGAGAGCTGCTGTGCATACTAATTGGCATCATGGTTTTAGGAGGTAATTAATGAGTTTTCTGAGACAGTTGGAAAATATTGGAACTCTTTAACAAGTAGCAGGCTAAGGAACATTAGGGAAAGTAGACTATGAGAAAAATCAGCAGCTGTCTAAAAACACATTAGATACACAACTTCTCAACAACATGTATTTGGGTTGTGCCTTGGTACCTTTCAATCCAGTTTGCCTCAAAGAGTTGCCTTAGGCTTCCTCCTACCCAGAGAGAGATAATGCCTTGAGTATTAAGCTGTTATATTATTTGCCCTTTCTCAGATATTATTTGACTTGTTATTCTGAGTTTTAAAGTCAAAGATGCTTTTTAGACAAAGCAGCTCGAGATAACAAGACTGGGTGGTGCTCATTTCTTTCCACTGCTGATCTCTGGTTCTCTCTCTCTTCTCAGATTTTTTTGCATGAGTTGGAAGCTTCTGCACCACCTGCTCAGACAGGATCCTAGTCTTGAGGATGCAGAGGCTTTAATTTATGTGATCCTTTATTAAACTGCATTTCCTCTTTAATTTTTTATCCTGGTATTTATAAAGACTTGTGACACTTCTGCGTTTAACTTTGCCAAGTACATGGTCAGATAATCTGGTCCTAAGCTTTTCATTAAACGTATTTGAGTAGACAACATTTTGAGATCACCAGTGTCAACCTGTGAATTAAGTGATGATAAATTATGAATTTAGAAATGCCAAATGCCTGGATTGAAACGGTTGGCCTTTTGGCACAAAACAACGCTAATCCTGCCACGGAGCAGTGTATTGAAGTGCACATTCTCTCATAAGCAGTTTTGCTCATAGAATTATATATTTTGCTATTACCTTTCATCATTGCTTTTGTAATTCTTCTAAGCACAAGTCAGGTAACATCTTAAGTAGTAGTGGTAGCAATGCCCCTTCTTGGACATAGGAATAAACGTCTAGAATCAATATCTAATTTTCCCTAGCATATAAATTCAAATCCATCTTTGGAGCATGGATCTATAATGGGACTTTGTTTAGTTTTTTAGGTCTTTGAGGGGTGGATCTGTCTTTTTAGGATTGTTTACATGGACAATCCTAACTTCTGATCCATCTTCTTGTAAAGTTTGTCAGATATTTTTCTTTTATCATTAACAAAGCCCAAAATACTCTACAGATCAGTGGGGTTTAATATAGCATTTTGATTTTTTTTTTTTTAATCTCTCCCAGACTTGCTTGTTAGATTTATCACAGAATCATAAAATCATTAGGGATTGCAAGGGACCTCAAAAGATCATCCAGTCCAATCCTCCTGCCACAGCAAGATCACCTAGACCAAGTCACACAGGAACTTAATTACTCAAAAATATCCCAACAGCACGGTTTCATGTATCCAGGTTTAAAATCCTTCTGACTGATTTTGACAGTTTGTTTCTATTCACTTTAGGATTTCATGAGCCTTGTAAAACCTTGTATTTGTCTTAATTTCTCCTGTTGCTTTTACATGATGCTACTCACTAATGTATATGAAAACAGCAACGGGCAAAATTCACCAGAAAACCATCTCCCTCAAAAAAAGCCCCTGAATCTGGTATTTGGGGAGGAAACTGTTTCTGCATGTGGAAGAGTTTCTGTATGTTCATTCCCACACATGGGGGAAAAAAAAAAGAAAGGAGTAATTAAATCACTTTTGGATTGAGGTCAATTCACATTATGAATTGGGGCCATTATGGCGAAATCCAGCTGTAATTACTTTGTAATTAGGTAACTACTTTAACAGCAGACAAGAGTTTGTGCTAAGAGTAAAATATGTTCCCCCTGCCACCAGTAACACTGCTGTTTCTGTATTCAGGTGCCAGTATCCCAAGATTTGTCCAAGTCTGATTAAACTCAGGCCTCTTCTTGACCTTGTAGTCAGGGAAGGTGTTTAAAGATCTTTGTCAATGAGTGAGTCCCTGTCTCTGAGTCAGTCTTTCATATCAGTATTGTCAATGAAACCCATTCCTGCCTTTGCAATGCTAAAATCACCCTGGGTCCTCAGAGGAGCTTGCTGATCTTACCCTATTGTGAATATTCCAGTGCTGATCTAACCCATGTGCTATGAGAGCTGTCCTGCCAGACGTGTCTATTATTTCATGCTAGCCGAGTGGGCAGTTAGATTCACAGTCCTGCCAGATAGTCCAATTGTATCACAGGTGAATGAGGCTTTTCCTTTTATAGCCCTGCAGCAGTGCAAGAAACCTGTCACTATTTTGGGATGAAAGAATAGTCTGTTTTCTTCTTCTGCAGAACTTCTGTTTCAATCAAGCAAAACCATACTGTAGTACTTGTAACCACCAGTGATGTAGGAACTTTGTTGTATGTATCTGCATCTGAGTACTAATGAGCCATGTAACACTGCACATTTGTTACTAACTTCGAGGTGATTGATCATTTCTATTGTATGTGGGTAATTATGTCCCTAAATAGAATTCCTAATATCATGATAACTCACACTGCCCCCTCAAACTGATTCATTTGTCCAACTATAGCAGCTACTTGTGACATTATGCTGTGGAGATTGTCTGATAAGTGAGAAATTATGATTTATTTAAATTATCAAACTCAATGTACTTAACAAGGAAATTCAGTTATCTCTTAGAAGTTCTTACTGTTGGGCAGTAGACATTGTCTACCTAAATTTCTCCAAGGCTTTATAAATGGTTCCCTGTAGCCTCCTCCTAGACAATCTGATGTGTTATGGTTGAGACAAGTCATCCATGAGGTGCATAAGGAACTGGCTGACAGGCCACATACAGATGATGCTGGTAAATAACTCTCAAACTGGAAACCTGTCATGAGTGAGGTCCCCCAGGGTTTGATAATCGACCCAATGCTGTTTGATGTCTTGTTGTTTGTAAGTAGTTTGGATGAGGGGATCAAGCATGCCATGTTGATGTTTGCTGGTGACACCAAGCCAAGTGGGGAAGCAGGCACTTTCAAAGGGAGAGCCACCCTGCAAGAAGACCTGGATAAGCTAGAACATTATGATTTTCAACAAGGAACTATATGATGTTCAATGAAACAAATTAAAGGTCTTGCACTTGGGAAAAGGCAAGCCAGGAGAGAAGCCTAAACTGGGATCTACCTGGCTGGGGAGCCTAGTATGTAGGAAAGAATCTGGGGGTCAACAAAATGTGTGTCAACAGTGTACCTCATCAGTAGAAATAATGAATTAATTGTTCCACTTTAGTCAGCACCTGTCAGGACAAAGTTCCAATATTGTGTTCAGTTATGGTCCCTACTATTCAAATCACATAGAAAAGAGAAGGATGAATGGGTACGAGGAGATTCTGATTGGACAAAGGAATAACCTCCCCTGGGAAGAGGTAGTTTCCCTAGCATTGGTCATTTTAAGATTTGGCTGGACAGTAGGCTGGGCCAGCTTGTCTAGACCGTACTTTTGCCAAGAAAGATTGGACCAAATGATCCTTGAGGTCCTTTCCATTCTGATGTTCTATGATTCTATGCAAATATTTGTACCTAAACTGAAAGAGGCATTTTGCCATAAGGTTGAATTAAGCCATGTGTATAAATAACACCCCCTGCTATTCCATGCTGCAGTTCAGGCTGGGTTTTTTGTACTGGGTTAGCGATAGTAAACTGATAATACATTTGATTGCCATAATTAAAAGCATTTGATTACATCAGCTTGGAACACTCTCTATAATGTGATTAAAATTGCACTGGAACACATTCAGCAGTTTTACACTTCAATAAAATACAATATGGAATGAAAACCTGGCAGCAGACTGATGAATTCAATGTTGCATGCAGGAATACAGACTAAGCACAATTACAGTGCTTCAGAAGTCGGGACAAGGAATGCATTTCAACACGTTTTGCTTTTGTCTTTGCTTAGTCTTCAAAACGAAGCCGTGGATTTCACAAGTGTGACTTGTAACTCATTCAAGGTTGTTGTAATAGTTATTATAGAAGCTGTTCAAAGATCAGGGTACAGGCTTTATTGTTTGTACGTACTTCACATTTAAAATGAAATGCTTAGCTGAGTTCTTTTCTTCCCTGAAAATATGGGTTTGTTTGCTTCCTGCTTGTTTTTTCCTCTCCTGTTTCCACACCTGATCTGTACCACTTTTCTTTTTTGCTTTGATTTATTTTTTTGGGATTTTTTTTTTAAATCTCCCATTCTTCACCTCCTTCCACTGGTACTCCATTGTTTTGTTTTCCTTAGTTTATTTCTCCTCAGTATAGAAAGCATCCGTATCACAAGGTACATCCTTTAAAGTACTTTTCTTACAAGTTAAATGCTTAAGGGATTCTTTCCACTCTTCAGTCACTTTGGTTCCTGTACTTCCTTCACTACTACTATATTGTCTGCTTTCTCTTATTAACCTTAAGTTTCCCCAAAGTTGCAGAAAGTCAGTGGAAAATAAAAGGAGATGTTGAATAGAACGTTAAGGATAATCCAAGGTTGAGGTATCATGGAAAGGGACCAAGGATGTAGAAGATAAACCAAGCTGTCAGCAAGCAAAGACTAGAATGGGGCGGAACTTCTGCAATGATAAAGTAAATGTTTTCCTATACTTATTTGATTGCCTCCATTTCCTGATACTGTAAAAGTTTTGAAGCATTATCTGTCTTTTTTACCTATAAACTGATGCTTAAATTCTTTCTAGGGCTGTACCATAAATCAACTCCAATCCTAATTAAAGAGTAAGGTATCAAATTACTGTCTTCTTAGAATCATAGTCATAGAATGACTTGGGTTGGAAAAGACCTTAGAGATAATCTAATTCCAACCCCTCACCATGGACAGGCTTTCTTTGGGATTCACTTTACCAAAAAAAAATTGTCTTGTAGAATCATACAATCTTGGATTGGGAGGAACCCAAAAGCATCAGTGAGTTCAGTTTCTCCAGCTCAGAGAACTGCCTAAAACAAAACCACATGACTAAGAACATTGTCCACATGGGCTTGGTGCTACATTATTGTAAGCCAAAGCAAGATGCTGGTTTCAGAGCTGAGAGAAACTTGGTGGAAAAGTGTGTGGTAGAGGCAGATCTGTATGAAAAGGAGTGCATCTTTAGGACAAAGCAGTGCTGAAGACCTGACACACACATCAGGCCTGTTTTAGAAGGTTTTGTGGTGATCTAGGTGTAGTCTGGACATAATGGCCTGAAGACCTGGCTGTGACTGGAGCTCATGGATCACATCACCTAGGTTATTTTTATCTGCACTAAGTCCAGTCCTTATATCTAAAGACCACAACATGGTATAAACCAAAGTACAGTAAACCATCAAAGGCACAATCCTAAAACACAAATGTAGAACCACTATTAGTTAGCAAAATGTTTCTATGTGGAGTTTTATGTATAAAGAAAGATCTGGGCAGATGAATCCCCACCCCACATCAACTTTGGAGTCATGTATTACAGCTATTCCTCTAGTTGAATATTTTTCTTTTCACTGTCATGTTATGACTAGCAGTTTCCACTTGATGCCCATTAATCAAATCAGTGCTATTTTCAAAAGGATTCACAAATAATGCATAATTCTAAGTGCCAGGTGTTGTTTCTTATATGTTCTACTAGCACAATTTCCTTAGGAAAAAAAGCTGTCTCTACAAAACTAATATAAAAAAATGAAAATACTGAAAAATAAAGTCAGTGTGATTGCTCATGTTTTGATGTACTGCATTTCATATCATTTTTCTGGTAGGTGGTAATATTCTCCAAATTGAATGAAATACTCTTCTTTGTCACAGGGATATGCAGGCAGAAAAAAACCCACTTTCTAGGAACTGATGGATAATTATTCTTCCATCTTAACTGGAGAATTTAATCACAATAATGAAGTACAGAAATTTTATGATATTAAAAATTTACTTGTAGCGCTTTGCATTTTGAATGTTGTAGTCTCTTAAAAATACGTGTTTAGTTCAGACAGAAGTTGTTTTGGGACCTTTTACCAGCTCCAGCAGCAGATATTGTCTGTATCTATTCAAACATTCAAAAAACTATTGGCTGTCTTACAAAGTGTGATCAAGACTGTGTGTGTCACTCTTGTTCACTACAATGATTGATTAAACTGGAGTGAATTTAGGATTCACTTGGCTCCCCAATATTTAACATGTAAGTAAATGAAAAGAGGTTTGGTTATAATTGGAGGGTAGTAGAATTCTTTCACTCAGATTGAAAAGTCCTTATTACCATTCTGTGTTTGATACATCACTGTGTGTTTGCAGGTAAATTGGTGGAAGAGAGATTGGACTAGATGATCTTTAAAGGTCCCTTCCAAGCCTACTGTTCCGTGATTCTGTGGTAGTGATTGTATTTTTTAACACTTGTTTATATGTGGTCATCAACATATACTGCACAATGGATGTAAAAGTGATGGATGTTGTCTCAATCCCTGTGAACTTTGTGTCAAAGTTCATAAAATAACAGAGACAAAAGAAAAAGCAGAGTTCGAGTGGAAACTTCCAGTAGAAATTTTGACCTTAGATTTTATTTTTTGCTTTTACTTACACAAGAAAAATGTGAAAAACCTACCTGACTCCCAAAGAATGGACTTTCTTATCATTACCTTTAGATCACGTGTCTGTGACCTTTAGTGTTGAAATCTTAGTTCCTACTTAGGAAAAATCTCAGATTTATGGTTGGAAAATGACAGAATCTGTCTGCTTCTATACAGCAGCACATGAGCCTGTGCTTGAAAATTGACAGCAACATCTGGAAGATGCTTAAGAGTGTACTCACATGTCAAATTAGGCAGAAAATATTTGCTCATAGTGAACTCCGTTGGGTAAATCCAAAACCCAAACTAGAAGTTTTTTGTTTGGATGGTATTTGTTTTAACAAAAGAGATAAACATACAAAATACAATCTGCATTTTTGTCAGCTATTAGAAGACTAAGGGTTCTATATTTCTGTTTTATCTATAAAAGGAAAAATAGGCAGAATGGGGAACAACTACAGAGACAAAATGCAGTTTGAATTAAGAAAGTAAGAAAAGAAGACCAGAATGTAACTGCCATAATGGATTAGACCAGCAGACCTTTAGCTGCCTGCCCTCGTGGTGGCATTTGCTAGTAGCAGATGTTTAGCATGGAGCAAGAAAAGCATGAGTGAGCTTCCAAGCTTCCATGCAGCTGTGATTTAGAAACTTCCTAAGCTGAAATTAGCATCTGAGTCACTGTTTTAATAGCCATCAGTGGACCTATAATCCACTCATTTTGCTAAAGACTTACTGAACCTACTCAGATGTTTAAGCTTCCCTGCAACAGTGAGCTTCTGGAATTAATTAGATATTGTATGAAGTAGTAATTATTGTTGTTAGTTTTAAATTTCCTACCTGATTATCATATTTTAGATTTCTTAATTTATTGATTGGTAGCCAAGTTACAAAATAATGGCCTCCCTCTTTTCCTCTTTTGCTGCCTTAATGATAATTTTCTTTGTTTAGAACCTGAACTGATGCATATTTTTGTCTCTCAAGAATTGCTGAGCCCTCAAATATATATTTTGCTTTGTCATTTAATTCTTAAAAAAAAATGCCTTGGTCTTACAATGTGTATATGATTATCTTTTCAACCTATCCTTTCTCACATAATGTTTAGCAACTTGGTGCTGTTTAATAAGTTGATTTAAAAAATGTGGAGGCAGTGCTCATAGTCAACTGAATAATATTTCCAAAGAGAGACGTTTTGATAAGTCATGCAGTACAACTTATTAACCTTAGGTGGGCACTTAGAGAATTGCTTTGCATCTTCACAGAGATGAAAAGAATGAGGTCGAACCCAAATCTGTACAGAACTCATTTTCAGCCAAGCGTTTCAGTAATTTTTTTCTTAAAATTTGCTCTGCTGTTAGTAAGAAACTGGTGCTGGACTAGAATTGTGGGTGTCCAGAGATGGCGCCTGCTTTGGTGTTCAGATCCATCAGTGGCGGCTCTGAAATAAAACATGACAACTTTATTCTGATGTTACACAGTTTATTATCTTTGAGTGACCTTTAGCTGACAGTTAGCTACAGCTGAATAACACTGACAAATCAGGGTGGATCACTTTAATTTGCTTTTAATACAATTTGCTAATTACTCTCAAAATTAGATTTTCACAAGGTTTCCTCGTAATGTCGGGAGAGAATATCAAGGAAGGGAGTGAAAACTTGCAACAATAAGCAGAGTGCCTTAATTTTAGACTATTTCTGTGAAACATTGCTGCCATTTTAACAGCAAACAAGAGATCCAAATAAGAAGTGGATGCTTGGGAAAAACGAGAAAGGAATAAAGTTGCAGCTAGCTTTTTAATGAGATGTGATGATGGGGTAAATCGCTTTGGAGATTTGTCAATTGTTCTCTCCATTTTGCCTAGATTAATTTGTTGTGTTAGGCACATCCCTGAGATTTCCTTAATCCACGTGTACATTTTTAGAGGAAAAAAATACTGTAATGTGAGTTATCACATGTTAATTGTAATGGATTAAGTTAATTTGCTAGTGTTATAGACATAATTCTAATAGTGTAAAATGAGTTGCTGGCCTTCCCAAATTAAATTAAGAATAATGAGGTTAATCTTGGGTAGGACGAAGTCCAACAGAATTTTAATATGGAAAAGTAACATGGGATCACATGGCACATACCATTTTTACCCCCCTTTCTGTTAAAAAAATAGAGATGTAACATCACGTAACTGAATTTTCCAAGGCAGGGGGATGTAGCTCAGCTGGAGAGTGCTTGCTTGTCATGTAAGAGGCTTTGGATTCAACCCCAAGCATCTTCACTTCCTTATAGAGCTGTGAAGATGATAGGATGGAACATCGCCCTGAAAAAGAAAGGCTGAGGGAGCTGGGTCTCTTGAGCTTGGAGAAGAGGAGACAGAGGGATGACCTCATCAATGTCTATAAGTATGTGAAGGGTGTCAGGCTCTTCTCAGTGGCATCTAATGATAGGATAAGGGGCAATGGGTGTAAGCTGGAACACAGGAGGTTCCACATCAATGTGAGAAGGAACTCCTTCCCAGTGAGGGTGACAAAGCACTGGAACAGGCTGCCCAGGGAGGTTGTGGAGTCCCCTTCTCTGGAGATGTTTTAAGACCCGCCTGGATGTGTTCCTGTGTGTTGTGACAGGGGGATTGGACTAGATGATCTTTCGAGGTCCCTTCCAATCTCTAATATTCTGTGATTCTGTGATTCCTGTAGTGGTTGCTAAGCAGAGGAGATTAAAGGATAAAACCTCCCTGTAAGTGACTGGATGGTGTAGCATGTTGAGATCCAGGCATCATGAAGGATTTAAATCAGTGAAGAGAATTAATGTGACACATTAAATAAAGTCTTTATTTGAAGTCTTAATAAGATTGTGCTATCTCCATCAGAGAAACAGTGTCATGAGAAAAGTAGGCAGATGTTGAAAGGTAAAGAGGAAGGATTGCAGGTAATTCTGGGAAATTTCCATAGAATCATAGAATGATTTAGGTTGGAAGGGACCTTAAAAGATCATCTAGTTCCTCTCCTCACTGCATTGGACAGGTTGCTCAGAGGCCTATCCAATGTGGCCTTGACCGCTACCAGGGATGGAGCAGCCGCAACCTGCCTGGGCAACCTGTTCCAGTGCCTTAGAACCCTCACAGTGAGGGATTTCTTCCCAAGATCTAATCTAAATCTTCCCTTTTAGTTTGAAACTGTTCCCCCTTGTGCTGTCACTAGAATCTTCCATAAAAAAATCCCTCTCCCGCTTTGCTGTAGGCCATCTTAAGTTACTGGAAAGCTGCTATAAGGTCCATATGCAAGATGTTTTCACTGGCTGCCTCTCTAAAATCAAAGAGTAAAGAGCTAGTGTAGTGTGCAGACCACTCATCACAAGTTTTTACTGGTGTTTTGTCTTGGGCAAATAGCTATAGATTCATAAATTTGTCACAGTTTCTATGTGCTGAGAAGGATTCAGGTTTTTCTCTACTTACAACAAATTAGTGTGATGGAAAAGTACATGGTGATTCAATAATTTGAGAGACTTGATTTTATTTCAAATAATCAAACGGGCTAATTAGATCCTTGAATTTCTCAGGAACATTTGCCTAATTGAGGTCCTGGACAACAGGTGATTTGCAGAAATGAGCAGATCTTTTCTTGTTAAATGTTGTCAAACTAGGAGATAGCACACCATATGGTATATTAAGAAAGACACTTGTCCAATCACGGGCATCACTTTGCCGATTTAAGTAATGCAAATAGAAATGTTGTGAAAATCTAGAAATTAATTAGAAAGGCAATAGGTAGTGTAGACTGAGATACGTAGAATGTTTGACTTCCCATTTACTTGAATTTTTCTCATTAATGAGGCAAGTTTGTCTGCTTATAACGGACAATATCCTGGGCTTTTCCTTAAGCTACTTTTTAACGTGTTATCATTTTGTGTCAGGCTGGTTTATTGGTAGTCTGACAGCAGCACGGAGCACAACGCTGAAGCCTGGAGAGAGTGACCTAGTGCTATTTTGTTCCTCGAGGCTGTACTTTGAAAATACCAAACAGTATTGGACAAATCTGCTCTTGTTAGTGTAACAGATATGACACGGCGTTATTGGACATTTCATTTGAAATCATCATTACTTAGTGTGACTTTGGATGTTTTAGCAGCTTGTGTTGGTGAGGTGTTAAATAGTTCAAGAAATATCACAGTAATTCTGATGTTCTTGGTTAACGATCTGCTCTAAAATAAACTTTTGATGAAGATTGTGAGAAAAAAGTTGGACTCTTACAAGACACATGAATGTCAGCACAAGAAGGAAACTCTCAAGCTTTCTTAGAGTGTTTCTCAATGCTCATTAAGATACATCTACTTCAGATTGTGTTATATCAAAAGGCTGCTTACTGAGATTTGCAGAGGTGTGTCACAGGCTGTTATCTCTCCTTTAATACGTAAGGGTTAGAGTGCTTTAAGGCAGCCTCAGAAATGAAATTGGATAGTTCCTAAATTGTCAAAGGATGTCAGGGCGCTGGAAATGTTATTTTTAGTACAACTGCTAACCTGTTCCTTGCCTGAGGTGATTTATGGAGTGTTCCCAAGGTGGTGTGCATTTGCCAAGAATAAAGTTCTTATGCCCATGGCACCTGCGTTCTCTGTCTCCACTTACAATGTTACAAGACTCTTTTTCTTCCACAAATGACACTGATTCCACATGCTGGGCACCTCTGAACTTTCCCTTTTGGGATACATTTGACCTGTAGTCTTTTTTGTAGGAGCTTTTGATTCTTGTGTGATTTGGTCTAGGTGATCCTGCTCTGGCAGGGGGATTGGACTAGATGATCTTTTGAGGTCCTTTCCAATCCATAATGTTCTGTGATTCTGTGATTTTCTGCAATCCATCTTCCTATTAAATTTTGTGAGAATCGGAATGCATTTTCATACTTAGCTCATGAGTAGGGAGAATCCTGAGACAGAATCTCAGAACCAACCAGATGTGGTGAATCTGGTATTCCTTAAGTTATTTTTGTGTGATATATTGGAGTCATAGAAGTAATTTGTAGGATGCACAAATGGATTTTAGTGTGCATGCAGCTTGGATGCTGCTGTGGATGTGGCTCTTAGAATCAGTAGAACTGTCACCAGTTAAGATGAATTTTACATCTAAACTGCAAAAATCACACATTGCCATTTTATTTTGTTTATGTTATTCCAAGAAATGAGCAGTAAGTAATGTAGTTACTTTAAATTGCTGGGTTTTAATATATAGATTATTAGAAGATGTACATTTATTGCCTAAAGTTGTGCCAAAGGAAGTTTAGATTTGAAGTTAGAAAAAGTTTCTTTAGTGAAAAAGCAGTTAAACATTGCAACAGGCTACCCTGTGAAGTGGTGGAGTCACCATCCCTGAAGGTTTTCAAAACGTGAAAAGATGTGCCACTTTGGGACATGGTCTAGTGGTCATGGAGGTGTTGAGTTCAAGGTTGGACTTAATGATCTTAAAGATTCTTTTCAACCTTAATGACTCCCTGATTCTACATTAAAAATTGTTACAAGTAAATATTAGATATTAGCTACTAGGTTAGGACTGAAAGGACAGGGCTCTGTGCCCCTGAGCATAAACACTGTCAACAACAGAAGAGTAGAAGTTCCTTGGGTTTCTCTTCCCCTTTGAATCATTTATCTGAAATACAGGCAAATGTGTTGGGGAAAATACTCAATATACTAGAACCTGGGCAAGAGTGACGTGTGTGTTACCTGGGGCTCTGTGCATGGCTGAACAGCTGGTCACATGGTTTGTGCTTTGATTTAATTCATTTTCTTTCTCTCCTTTTCCATTGCAAACCACCTGTCTGTTAAACTGTGTGGATTGTAGACAGCATTTTAGCTTTTAGCATGCGAGGTATTTTTGACGTTTTCTGTCATGTATTTGTAGTTCTTGACTCTCTGCAGTGAAAAGATTTTGATTTTGGAGGGTTTTTTTTCCCCCTATGTGTGAGAGGTGAAAAGGATAGATCAGTCTAAATAATCATAAAGAGAATGAACAGTAGCAAATGGCTTGTTTGTGATTTTTCCCCTTTTTGGAAAAATACTGCAAAATCCATGACGAGGACTATCATAAACCATCTGCTATTGCCAGGTGATCTTGGTCTTTTTCACTTTGATTTCTTTTTGATGAGTATGGTAGACAAATTGGATATTCTTGTTGGCTGAGTGTCTGCATTATGGTCTCACCTTAGCTGATCCTTTCATTACAGTGTTATGATTAGAGATTAGAATGAAAACATCTCATTAATTCTTTTTAGATGATGGTACTTGTTGCAAAATTATACTATCAAATGTGACCATATTAATTTACATTGTTAGTAACACAAGTATTATTTCTGTTATATGTTTTTTTAACCACTAGAGTGCTGGTTCACAAGGAACATTTTTATATTGAGTCTTGGATACAGAATGGAGAAAGCCTGTGGAAGGAGAAACTGGCAACACACGTAGAGTACTGAAGGGTGAACAAGTAGTGTCTTTTCCATCGTTCATCCACTCCTGGACATGGCCTGTTTGCCATCATCCAGATGATTATTTGGGATCAAGAATAATAATTTTACCCATTTCTTTTTTTTTTAACATTGCAAATATAATGTAGCATCTGATACTTAATCCTTTTTATAGGTGTTTTCTTTTAGTTTCCTTTTCTGAGGAGTTTATTATTTTCAGATAAGACTATATTAATTTTGGTTTTGCTAACTTCATGGAAAAATTGCTACTTTGATTATAGATTGATCACAACATTGAGACACAGTTCTTAATGATACTCTTCTGCCATATAGTTTAATAGTTTTTGATACTATGATTTGTGAAGATAATAGCTACATTTTGCCACATACAATATTATTGTTGTTAACTTTTCCTTTAATATTACCATCTTTATTTTGTCCAGTTGTTTTTCCATCCTTCCTCTTGTCATTACAGTGAAAGCTACAACATCACTATAAACTACCTGAAGTGGTTACCATTGGATAATATGTCTTAAACCATGTTTTGTGTTCTTTAATTACCAAAAAAAACTTAGGTTATGATCCTTGGAAAACACCAATTCACAGTGAAAAACTGATGTGGTATTTTTACCTGAATCAATTAAATTCAGTGATGGCCATCAATAGGTCTGCTTGGTGTCCTGGATGAATTGTGCTTACTGTACTAAAGCACAGACTAGTTTATAATATTGTTAAGATTATTATCTTTCTAGTGTGAAAGATATTTCATGAAAATTCTATTTTGATGTGTTTTTCCTCAAGAGCTCTACATGATGCCATCTTCTAGAGCTCTTAGACTATTGGAATATCAATCTATATGCCAGATTAACCAAAATACACAATTAAAGGTCATTCACCCTAGAATAAGCATTTCCTCCTTTTTTTTTTTTTTTTTTTGGTAATTTTTTAAAGCTAGAAATTCCTAAGATTGGTTTAGCAGACTATGAGTTCATTATAATTATTCTGGAAATTAAATGTCTAGACATACAGGTACAGGTTGATATAAGAAATATGAAAATATTGAAGAATGCCCTGATGAGAATGGGGTGGTTAGCAGATCGAGAGAGGTTGTCCGTCCCATCTACTCTGCCCTGGTGAAGCCACATCTAGAATATTTTGTCTGGTTCTGGGCCCCTCAGTTCAAGAATGACATGGAACTGCTGGAGACAGTCTAGCACAGACCTGCAAAGATGGTGAAGGGAGTGAAACATCCTCCTTATAACGAAAGGCTGAGGGATCTGGTGTCTTTAACTTGGAGAAAAGGAAACTGAGGGGCGAGCTGATTAATGTTTATAAATATGTGAAGGGTGGGTGTCAGGAGGATGGAGCCAGGTTCTTCTGTAATGATAGGACAAGGGGCAATGGGTGTAAGCTGGAACATAGGGGGTTCCTAATGAATGTGAGAAGGATCTTCTTCCCAGTGAGAGTGACTGAGCACTGGAACAGGCTTCCCAGGGTGGTTGTGGAGTCTCCTTCTCTGGAGACTTTTAAAACCAACCTGGATGTGTTCCTGTGTGACTTGGTCTAGGTGATCCTGCTGTGTCAGGGGATTGGACTAGATGATCTTTCAAGGTCCCTTCCAACCCCTAATGTTCAGTGATTCTCTGAGTTGTAATTAGTAGAAAAGTAGTTCTGAATAACTTGCACAACTTTGAATGCATGGAAGTAGTTTGGTTTATTATATCATTATTGATGTTATCCATATCTACATGGAATGCTGCACATGACTTTCAAAAGAATCACAGACTTGGGGTTTTTATTGTAGATATATTAATAGAAGTAGATTGAAAATGACCCCAACTTTCATCCCCCTTTTTGCATAGTTTGTATATGATAATATATTGTGCTGTAGATGACAACCCTAAAAAACTGCAGCTTGCAACTGTACTCCTCCTCCTTATCTGTGGTGTTTATTTTAGGATCGTTGTAGTTCATTGTCATTGAGTTTATGCCTTTGCAATAAAGAACATGATGATGGTGCTCTGTGCAGCTTGTCTACTGTAGAACATTTTAAGTTTCAAGTCTGAGAGCTGTTTGATAGCAAAACTTTAGTAAGTCAGTTCAGGAAGCTCATCTGACTTTTCTGCCCAATAATACAAGAGAAATGAGGCAAAGTGAAAAGAACACAGTTATGGAGGCTTTAGGAAAAGATGTCAGGGTGTAACCATACATTTTCTAAATTCTGTTTTGTGTTAAACCTGACTGTGTTTTTAAAATATAACATTGCTACGATTAACTCTCTAAAACTGATACATTTGAAAAATTTGCTCTGCAAAATGTAAAGAAGATGTAGTTAGCAAAAAAAATGAATAGGATAAATCAGAACCCCATGCAATGCAGCTATGTATCGTTCACCATAATTTACATGGATATTGCTACTTTAAAAACAGCGCATGGAAGCAATAAAAGCAATACATTACTATTTTAGAACTTAGCACTATCAGAGGCTTAAGAATTAGAATCTTATTAAAATCATATTCCCAATTATATCATCCAAACAAACAGAATTCAAATTACTTTTTATTTAGCAATTTGGTTTTGCTATTTGCAGCAGAGATGTTTTCTGATGCATTTTATTCTGTCAGTTAATAAGGATTGGTGAATAAATGTATCAGTTTATAGCATCTCGTAAACTAATGGATGTTAAGGTTCGATTCCAGGAAATTCAACATGCTGAAGAACTTTATAAGTAGTTTCTTTTTTCTCTTTGTGAAGTTTTCTTTGCTGTATCTTGCTATAAGATACATAAAGTAAGAATTCAAATGAATAAAATATGTTCTTTTTGGTTACATACTTTAATTCTTCTCAATATTAACATCTTATTGCAAAAGGAGTCTACATATATTCAAACTAAATGTATGGGATAAAAGGAAATTAAAACACTGAGGCATCAGCTTTTTTCCTAGTAAAGTTATGTAAGAAAAGCTTTTCATGATTAGCATTCTTTTGAAATATCCTTAATAAAATATAAAAAGTACTGATTTTCTGTCTAAAGATGTTGGTCTATCTTGGAAACTTGGATTAATTTATTACAACACAGACTACATTTCATATAAAACTTACAGGAAAAAAAAATCTTGCTCATTTCTGAGTCTTATTCAGTGGCAAATGTCTAAGGAAAAACTAGTAATTTATTTTTTTTTTTCCTTAGTTTGTTAAAGGAGACATTGTGCATCTTGTGCATTCACAGTGTGGTTGTTGACCTTGGCTGGACACTAGGTGCCCACCAAAGCTGTTCTATCCCTCCTCAACCTCAGCTGAACAGTGGAGAGAAAATATAACAAAGGGCTTATGGATTGAGGTAAAGACAGGGAGCTTACTCAGCAGTTACTGCCATGGACAAAGCAGAAACATCTTGGGGAAATTAATTTATTTTACTGCCAATCAAAATAAGGTAATTAGAAGTAAAACCAAATCATAAAACACCTTCTCCCATCCATCCCTTATTCTCAAACTCAGCTTCACTCCCCATTTTTCTGTCTGCTTTGCCTCCAATGGTGGAGGTGGAATGGGACTTATAATCAATTCTCCACACGTTGTCTCTACTGCTTCCTCATCTTTGCAGCATTTTCTTGCTCCAGCATGGGGTTCCTCTCACGGCTGACAGTCCTTCATGAGCTCTTCCAACATGGGTCCTTCTACAGGCTGCAGCTCTTCATAAACTGCTCTTGTATGGGTCCCTTCTACGCAGTGCAGGCCCTCAGAACAGATTTCTGCAGCCAGGGTCCTCACTCAACAAGGTTTCACTGAAGCCCTTGGATCATGACAAAATATAGCTACATCCCTCTGGTTATTGGTAGTTTCTTGAATAGGTGGCTTTTGTCATAGTTCTGGGCAGCAGGATTAGGAAAGCCATGTAAATTTATAAGTATCAGTCTTAGAAAATGAAAGCTGCTAACTTCAGTAGGGTCGTGTTTCAGTCACTGTCACTGCTGATTTGAAGTTTTAGGTAGAGGATAACAAAAGATATTTTTGTGGGTTTTTTTTCTTCCTCTAATCACTGTTTCTGACAAATTCAGAACTGATGGAATATGCCATTAAGGAAGAAAGAAAAATAAAACGAACAAGCAAAACCTCTGCTTTGTGGCATTAAAGAGGGGTTTTTTTTTTGGTTGTGTGACATTTTGGGATAAGCTGCAATTATTTGTTGGATGTTGTACTTCTGAGTTGAATGAAGAAGAACTGTTCTCTCATTGTTTTTTTCTCTATATGCCAATTATAATATTCAGTCCATGGGTTTTTTCCCCTTTGTTCTCTCATTATTTGCTGCATCCCTGTTACGCAGACCCTGCATTTGATTAACTAAGACACTGCTTCTTATTTTATTTCTTTCACCTGTGTTTTTTATGGACTCTACTCACAAGTCCATGTGTTCAAGACACATGTTGCCATTATCAACTTCTTACTTTTGCAGAGGCTTTCCAGTCTAATGATCCACATAAGCAATTTTTAACTATTTCTTATTATGAAACTAAGACAAATTAGGTATTTACTTGTGTCTTTCTATCTCTGTGGACCATTTTTGGTTAATCAAGGCTTCTCTGCAAAGGGTTACAACCCTTTGGTAGTTTCTCGGAAATGCAGATAAATCTTACCAAGTTAACATGTTAACCTTCCCAACCCTTCAGCCAAATACAATAAAGTGGTGATGTTGTATAGATGGGAATACTAAAAAGTATATAGTATTAGCCCATTAAATACATTAACTTCTACAGTAAGGTAGATTTCCATTTTATTGTTACAAGCTATGCAGACTTAATAAACCAAAGAAAGAAGAAACCTTAGAAATAACAGAAAAAATGTACTATTGTCTACTTCAGTGTGTTCGTTGTCTGGAGATGATGGGACCTAACTATTGTAATGCATATGCCTGCACTATTGTATTTGTGCTTTACAGAATGAGAAAAAAAAAAAGTAAAAATAGTCAGAGAGAAGAGTATAAAACCATTATTTCTGTTCACTTAGAGCTTTATCCAGAACCAATTAAAATCCATTTAACTCACTGAAGTGCAGCATGCATGTGTAAAAATAGGAAAGATGGTTGGGAATCAGTGGGATCAGCAAAACTACTTCAAACTGCATTTACGTTATTTCCTCAGGCTGGTAAAATTTCAAGTTGCTTGTGTCCACGTAAACAGATCAATCTGGAGGTAGTGTCAAAGCCAAGCTTGTGGTTAGGGAGGAGATTCATGGTGCCCTGCCTTGCTTAAATCACTGAACCAAAATTTTCTTGCAAGCAAGAAGCAGGCTCAAACCAAAATTGTGCCTTGCAGCAATCATTTATCATGAGAAATAGAGTGTAACTGGGTGCTCAAATTACCAGTACTACATGTACAAATAAGTGAGAGTGAGAGAGGGAGTGTATTAAACTCCTTTAATCTCTGCTGAGGCAGGTCTGTGCACCTTGCAAGTGCGTTTTTATGAAAGGCCAATGGCATCCTGGCTTGTATCAGGAACAGCGTGGCCAGCAGGACTAGGGACGTAATTCTCCACCTATACTGGGCACTGGTGAGGCCTCACCTCGAGTACTGGGGGCAGTTGTGGACCCCTCACTTCAAGAAAGTTATTGAGGTGCTGGAGTAAACCCAGTAGAGAGCAACGAGGCTGGTGAATGGGCTAGGGGGAAAAGCTTATGAGGAGAGGCTGAAGGAGCTGGAGTTGTCTAGCCTGGAGAAGAGGCTAAACAAGAGGCTCAGGGGGGACATTCTCCCTCTCTACAATTACCTGAAGAGAAGTTGTAGATAGGTGATAGTTAGGCTTTTCTCCCAGGGAGCTAGTAATAGGACAAGAGGACAGGGCCTGAAGCTGCACCAGGGGAGGTTTAGGTTGGATGTCTTCACGGACAGGGTGATCAGACATTGGAGTGGACTGATCAGAGAGGTGGTAGAGTCCCCATCCCTTGGGGGTGTTTAAGAAAAGACTGGATGTGGCACTTAGTGCCATGGTCTAGGTGATTGTGGTGATGTTAGGTCATAGCCTAGGCTTGATGATCTTAGAGCTCTTTCCTAGCCTCAGTAGTTCTGTGATTCTATGATTCTGTGATCGACTTTACTTTTCTGGTTGCATTTATTTGTACTATGTGTAAAAATGTGATTGTTTATTTTTAAGCCAATGCTTATAAGTTCTAAACTGCAGTCAGGTTTCTGTGGGAGCCGATACACTTGTAGCAATAGGAGTTTATGGAAATACTTCAGCAAAAAACAAGCTAAACTGTTGTTATGTGTACTTAACAACATTCAACAGGTTTTTTTGTTGCTCTTCTTCTGCCCTTGAACAGAGTACTTGCAGTGGAATGGAAGAAAGATATAATTCAATCTAAAAGTGCATGTGATGTTGAAAGTAACTTCAAAGCTATGATTAGACATACTTACTGTAATTAGTTTCAAAGCATTCTAATTCCTAGCAGTGTTTGAAGAATTCAGCATCTAATGAAGTAAAATAAATTACACCACTTTGTTCATTGAATAACCAATTTTCTTCTCCTAACCACCATTTATCAACAGAGCCTTTCACTAGAAAACCTCTTAGCTCTCCTTTAAATATACTCAGTCGCAAGCACACACCACATTTTCCCTTTTACACACACAGACAGACACACATGCACACAGTGAGCTCTATTATAACAGTTTGGATTATGATGTACAAAATCTAATAGTTCACTTTAGATTAGGGAATCAGGAGAAAGGAAATGTTCAGCACAGACTCTGTAGTGTTTTACTTTAAAGAACTCCTGTCTGTATCTCACATTGTGACCAGTGAATGTGAAGTATCGTGTGATTTCCCTCTGGGCTACATATTTCAGCAGCAACAGGAAAATGTATGTGAGAAACTGAGAGAAAATGAGAAATTTCCAGGAGAGAGTGAGTGCAACAGGAAAACCATATAATCATAGAATGGCTTGTGTTGGAAGGGATGTTAAAGATCATCTAGTTCCAAGCACCCAGCCATGGCAGAGACATTTCTCACTGGACCAAGTTGCCCAGACTCCCATCCAATCTAGCCGTAAACGCTTCCAGGGATAGGGCATCCACAACTTCCTTGGGTAACCTGTTCCAATGTCTCACCATCCTCAGAGTGGAGAAATATTTCTTAATATCTAGTGTAAACCTCACTTCTAGTTTTAAATCATCCCCCTTGTCCTGTCTCTGGGGTCCCCCATAAAAAGTTCCTACAGATTTCCTGTAGCCCCTTTTCAGCTACTGGAAGGCTGCTATAGGGACTGTAAAAAGAGACTAGTTAGTTGTTCTATAGCTTGACTTGATTGTTTTTTTATATATTTCGAGTACAATGAGAAAGTCAACTTAAAATTTCTTATGGACTATACATTATTTGCACTAGAAGTGATGTGTCAACTCTTCTGCCTGCTATCTCTCTGGAAATGCAGAAGAAAGAGCTTAAAATGGAATTTTTTTAGAACTGGAACAATCTGACACATAGGGAAACTCTGGTGCCATTGGGACAACAAAAAGTGCACCAGAAGCCAGAAGTGGGAAAGAGGTCTGACTGTTTCTAGCAAGTCTGAATTTAGCCACAACCTTTAATGGCATTGAAGTTGTTCATGTCATTTCAGATCAAGCATGAAAAAAGAATTTGAAAGGAGTATTTGGTGAGGGTGATATAGTTTCAGTAAGTGTTTACTGTGTTAGTCAGCCTGTTGCGATACTAGAGCTATGTTACAAATGACAAAATCACCAGAGGATTAATTGAATAGTTGTTTTGGGAAACTATCTGACTTATTTATTGCTAAGGAACATAATATATCAAAATGACTTTGCATGCAGTTTATAATCACAGAATCACAGAATGTTACGGGTTGGAAGGGACCTCAAAAGTTCTTAATCTTAATCCCCTGCTTCATCAAATACAATTTTTAAACATGTTTTTTCATTAATTTCCCATTTTACAAATGGTATTGTGCAGGGATTTTTAAAAACCCTTGGAAACAGTTTGTCATAGATTGGTCTCTTTGTGATGTAATATTTCATTTAGGCAAAGTAATGAATAAACATGTTGCAGTCACACAGAATCACAGAATATTAGGGATTGGAAGAGACTTTCAAAGATCATCTAGTCCAACCCCCTGCCACAGCAGGATCACCTAGATCCAATTGCACAGGAGCACATCCAGGTGGGTTTTAAGTGTCTCCAGAGAAAGAGACTCCACAACCTCCCTGGGCAGCCCGTATACATATAGATACCTATATAGCTATATGTATGTCTCTCATAATCTAAATACAGATGTCGTAGTAATTACATTTTTAGTAATAAATATAAGCAGGAAAGATAAACAGAGGTAACAGAGTGATTATCGCACCAACCAATGAAACTTCAGAAATTAAAACCTGACGGCAATGCTGGGTCACTTGCTGTAATTCTGTGTTGATTATTCAGTAGGGAATATTTATTGGAAACAACCCAGTAACAAAATATATAGTTTAGCATCTATTCACTGAGAACATGAAGGATTAGAACTCTATTCTCTTATAAAATTGTAATGGATAGTCCTAGCAGACCTCATTATTGATTTGATATTATTATTACTGCAGTGCTGTACGGCTACAAAATGTGGCACTGAATGTATAAATGAAAAGTTTTTTCTCCAAGTAGTTCTTTCTTCACTCTGAAAGCTTTGCTTTCTCTTTGTTACTATGCAGAAATTTTAGGACTATACTTGGCTTTTCCATGAGCTGGTTTTACTTTTGTGTGGATTTTTTTTTTTTTTTATTTCCTGCAAAGCAAATACATTCTGTTCTGCTTGTATTGAATTACCAGATCTAAATATATCTATATATTGCAGCCTCAAAGAAGCCTGTAGGACTAGATTCTTGCTTTTTATTTTTTGCCTTTTTTTCTTTCTTGTAATTCAATATGCCCAATGAATTGCATGGCTTCTTTCGAAAACATTTTCTAATAAGATTTCTACAATTTTGTGAAAACATAGAACAGCGTAGGCAACAGGAGGTGCCTAGGGAAAAAATATATACCCATAGAAGAAGTGTGGAGTGATGTTTCCCCTGAATTCTTTCCCAGCCTGTGCTAAATCACAGCTTGTAAAGTAAGATGAGACTGAAAATGAAAATGTATTTGTGAAAAGGTAGAGGACAAGTTTTATTTGCAGTCCTTCCTTGTGCAGATATTAAATATATCTATGTAATAGGCACAGTTCTGAGCTGCTCTGATTAAAGGCGGCTGCTAGTTGTTTTGATTTGGGGTTTTTTGTAAGTAAATTGTAATTTGTAATAGGATGCATAGAACAGTGATTTCATGGCTTCTTTTCTAGTATGGTTCCATACAGGTAGTCGCTCTTCATACCTGCTTAATGTCATTTTTTGGATTTGTTTTTCCCAAAGTGTAAAGTTTACTGTTAACTTTTCTTTCAGTAGTTAAACTACATCTTTATTGAAGAACATAAGTCATAAACATACAGAGCTGTGCTATGAAAAATGTTTTTTAATATCGTCCTCTGTTGCTTTAAATGTATTTACATTACTTTTGTCTTTTACAAGAATCGGTGAATTCTTTTGTCTCATTGGATGATCACAACCAAGTTATAAAGAACTTAAAAGGGAAAATGAAAGGAGAAAAATCCTGGTGTTTTCCAGTGTGTCTGATTCTGCTTTGTGTATGGATGTGTTGTTAGGGGTATAAGAAGTTTATAGTACTGACTTCTCTGTTTTCTTACTGTATTTTTGCTTTCTGATATTAACACTGATGTGAGCTGTGCCAGATGATGCTCCATTGGAAGGCACTGAGTTGATCTTTTGTAGTGATTAGATGTATGAGAGTATGTCTGAGAAAGATAAGATATTCTTAGGTGCTGAGGCTAAGCCGTTTGCACTTGGTGGTGAAGCTGACTTCCGCATAGTCCTTAGTGAAACAGATTTCTGGCTGTGGCAGCTTTTATTGTGTCCACAGCAGAAAATGCAGGACTTCCCATCAATACAATGATCAGCATCAATCTGCATCACCTTCTTGGCTCCCAAAAATGGGGAGCATATGAATTCCACCACTTTGTGCAGACTGGGAGCTTTAGGCTTCCTGGTATCTTGTCAGATAATCTCCCTCAAAGATCAGGATTAGAGCAGTGTGATCAATGATGTTAACACAATCTCAAAGTCTCTTTAAATCAATATAAATTAGCACTTTCAACAGAAAACTACATTCAAGCAATAGATGAATTGTATTTTCTCTTGGTAGCATTAATGGGTCCATATGGCATAAAATGAGCCCTTAATTATTTGTTGCTGAAGTTGTATAATATCTATTTTCATAGAAACTATTTGATGTAGTAAGTGTGCAGAGTTTTGGGTTCCTGTCTCTGCCATTACCTTTTGTTCCTCCATTATAATTTTCCTGGTTTTGGTTAGTTATTTCTTCTTTTATTCCCAGAGGAGTAGTATTAGGGGCTTTACTGATTTATGTAGCATTGACAGAAGGCTGAAAAAATTATCACCACCTCTACAATCACCCTTTTATCTTGAATTTTCCTGACCATCAGTCACCTTGAAAACTTAAACATATGTTTTAAATCCAGCTGTTCCTTCATCACAGTTACTTCCTTCTACAGCTGTTTCACTCCACTTACAGTTCTTGGTTCCTTCTTCTGGCATGTTCACTTTAAGGTGACATTTGCCTCAGCACCCTCATAGTGAGGAATTTCTTCCCATGATCTCATCTAAATCTCCCCTCTTTTATCTTGAAATCACCCCCCTTGTTTATCACTAGACTTGCTTGCAAAAAGTCCCTCTCCATGTTTCCTGTAGCCCCTTCAGGCACTGGAAGGCTGCTGTAAGATCCCACTCTGGAACCTTCTCTTCTCCAGGCTGAACAGCCCCAATTCCCTCAGCTTGTCTCATAAGAGAGTTGCTCCAGCCTCCAGAGACAAGAGTTTAGATTTTAATGTGCAGCTGGAAAATACCAACCACCAGGAGGAGGTTTGGTGAAAGACCTGTGGCAGTTTTATTTACAAAACAGTAGCCAACAACTAATGAATCAAAGAAAGACAAATAGACACCCCTTTGTTCAATGTTTTATTCATACAGTTCTCTTCATAGAAAGAAAAATATCCTTAACATACTGTCCTTGACTCCTTCAGCCTGTTACCAATTAAACCACTGTTTTAGCATGTTTAGAAGTAAAAGACAAGTCAGAGGAATGGGGCTAGTTTTTCTGGGATGTTCAATTTCAGAGGTAAGCCCTGCTTATCACTCCACTGTGGAATTTTGCAGCAGGAGATTAGCTTTTGTAGATCACAGATTAAAGTCTAAACGCCACTGTAGCTGTTCAAGGCAAACTTATGAAAATTAATAACCTATGAAGGTCACAGATTCTCTTGTTCTTGAAAATCGAGTAGTTAACCTGTATTCCTGAATTTGTCCTGTAGATCACAGAAACATAAAATTGCTTTCAGAGGTCATCTTATCCTAAAGGAAGAGCAGCTGAAATAATGTGAATGTATATGCATGGAAAATATATTCTATGGAGTACGAGCATACAGTGTCTCCAAACTGGCTGTCCTGTGTAGATGATAGTGTTGCCCTCACGTAATTATTCAGCTTAACCTTGGCTGTTTGTATGATCACCAAGACTCAACGTGTAGACACCGTTGGCTGATGCAGGGTCTGCTGAGAACAGTGAATGTCTCTGTATCTGGAGTGTTATATTTCCCATAACTCTCTGAACAGTTAAGGTGAGATGTGGAAAATCTGAAAAAAAAGAGCCATCAGTGCTAGCAGGACATTAAGAATTAAATGCATTGCAAGTGAAAAAAGAAATTAAATCCAGTACAGCAGTTCTTAATGGTATCTTCCATGGACCATATAAGCTGATGAATTTCAAGCTCAAATATTTGTGCTAAACAAGATTAAAATGGCTAAAAGACTGACCATATTGCAGCATGCTCTAAAGGAATTAAGAGCCTCCAGCAGTCCATAAAAGCATCATCCTTCAGTTCTGAATGCAGTGCCCATTATCACAATAAGATTTAGTCAATCATGGGGCAAGAACTAACTGTACAGCTGCTGTAGTTGCTCATGTAATTGTATCACTGAGGTTTCCTCAGTTAAATTCCACTGCTGCCTGCTCCTTTAGCAAGAAATACAGTTTATTCATTCTTACCGAGTTACTCTATTTTTTTTACTACTGTATTTACTTCATTTAATAAACAGCTGAATTGTCTAATTACTGGTGATGTGGTATCCTGTACTTAGTTTACGGAAAGATAAACATCCATTCATGTTCTTTGTTTATCTACACATTTGCAAGTAATTTGCAGTACAAAGTGACTACATGTCTGTGTTTCTTTCTAGTAGTGCACTCGCCCCCCCGACGGCCAGGATTTTGCTGATACGTGTTTCATAGTATTTTAACTTGTGTTGTACTGTTTCAACACTCTCAGCTCACCAAGGTGTTTATCTGTCCTTCTAGTAGGAATTTGATTGTGTAATCACCCACAGCAATGGTAGAGACCAGGTTTTTGGTTACTTTTGTTTTGAAAGAGAAGGTAAAAGGGTATTTTTTGTTGGAGAGAAAGGTGTCAGAATTGGATTTTATGTCATGAATTCAGATGAGTTAAGGTTTTCCAAGTGGGGCAGTAGAAGGGGTGACTGCAGTGCCCTGTGTAGAGGTTTCACAAAAGCATCTGCGTCCTTCAGGGCAGAGGTACCTGCTAACTGCCTGTAGCTGAAAAATGACACATGGGGCAAAGGACTCCCCACTTGGGTGAAAGTCCAGAAAAAATAAAAAGCATAGCAACAGCAGAGTGAACATAAGGGTGGAACTAGGTGACCCACCGCCCTTTCCCTTCCTCTCCTCTGATCTCATCTGTTTTTACTCTTTTCCTCTCAACAACCTTTCAAGAGAGGATATGTTTTTCAGTTCCAGTTCTAATTGTCTCCTTATATCATCAGGAACCAGCATATTAGACAAGCAGAAAAGACAGGAGTTTGCTTGCAAGTTTGTTAGGAGCAACAGCAAGTGGGGAGGAGGCAGCCTGGAAAAGTGAGAAAAGTTGCTTTTGTGTTTTGTTTTTGATTTTTTTTCCCCCCTTCTTATATTTCACGGTCCCTGCTTGGCGTCTCACTCCGAGCAGCAGCAGAAGCACCACAGCTGTCAGGCTTAGGAGGCAGCTACGGCATTGATATTCTTGCTTTCATGTTTCAGCAGTTATCTTTGCAACTCTAAATGACAGAACCTCCTTTTAATATCATTTAAAATAAAAGCTAGAATTCTGCAGACATTGATGGGATTCATGTGGGAAGTACTGTTACTTACCATGAAAATAGGGTTTTGCTAAATTCAGGGAAAGAAAAGCTTGAGATATTTTGAACAGGAAAAAATGAGGTTGGTTTCTTTTAAAAAAAAAATATTAATGAATGTGATTAGATAAATGTGGTCAGTTTAGGAATGACAAGTCACAGAATCACAGAGCACTAGGGATTGGAAGAGACCTTGAAAGATCACCTAGTCCAATCCCCCTGCCACAGCAGGATCACCTAGACCAAGTTGTACAGGAGCATATCGAGGCAGGTTTTAAACATCTTCTGAGAAGGAGACTCCACAACCCCCCTGGGCAGCCTGTTCCAGTGCCCCAACACCTTCACTGTGATGAAGTCCCCTGCTCCTGATGCAGTATGAATTGAAGCTTCATTCAAAGTGAAGGTCATTCTTAGTTCAGAATGAAGTTTCGCATCAAAATGAGAAATCATGTCTGCTAAAGAGGAGAATGTCATAGCTAGAGCCTGTGGAAGATCAAGTAGGTTGTACAGCCACGTGCATTTCCTTACAGCATGATGATGGTTGGAGCTGTGCCTTAAAGCAGAAGTGGTAGTGTGCCACCTTGGCTGTACCCAAAGCAGGAAGGCGGGTGTAAGAATTATGCCAAGAGATCCTAAACTGAGAATTAATGATTGTAAGGACATAATAAAGGAGAAGAGAACAAAGAACACAAAGACAAACTACACGTTTTAGAGCCAGGGATAAACAGAAGGGCTTCGTGAAGGTAGTTATCATTTATTAGTCAAGCAAAAAATCATGAATGAAATAAATGTTTATTACAATCAGAATGTATTCTTGTGTGTACTGAGTAGGAAATGTAGAAGAATAAATTACAAATAAATGGAATCTAAACCAGATTATTTTCATAATGTGAAAATAAAGCTACAGTTGAATACATCCTCCTAAATCTAAGAGCAGAAGGAGAGTGGGAACAGAACATGATTAATCTTTAACAGTAAACTTTTTTCTTGTCACTCTGAATGTCTTGAATCAAAGGGAACTGTGCGTCAGATGTTGAGCTTGAACTAAATAAATGATAAAAATGCACGATTTGATGAAGGCAGTGAAAACTACTGACGACTGCTATCTGATTACAAAGAAAAGCACCATCTTCACTCTTCACTAACACTGAATGGTCAACCACTCTCCTGATTCTCTTAGTTATTTTGTTAAAATCAAATAATATAAAAATTTCTTGGCTTTGAAAGAAAGGGAGGGAGTATTTTTTAATTACCTGGTTTTAAAAGTAGGGTGGATCCCGTGAACTACTATACTGCATTGCTGTGATTGTACTTAAGATTTTGCCTTTGAGGAACAAACTTAGAGCAGCCATAGCTTCATTTTTGCTTGAGAACTGTAGCGTTATTTGACTCTCACCTATTATCATTGGTTAAATGATTCTTACCATCAGAAACTGAAGTACAGGAGAGAGTCACTGCAGAGAAAGATGTTGATTCATCCAGGCAGTGTCAAAAAATGGTACCATTTCAGTCCTATATTGTGGTGATTTAGGAATTGATCAGCTTTGCATATTAATGTTTTTATATCTACTTCACCCACTCTAGATGGGTGGATTTTGCAGTATGTTTGCTTCTTAAAACAAAAAAATCATTTAAGAGAGTCAGCAAGCAAGAGATGAAGTCACGACTGCACGTGTACTTCCTATGCGTGATCAGATCCGTGCTCTGGGGAGTCACCAGAGTCCTTGGTGCTATTGCACCAGACAGTGTTGTCAGACCAAATACCAGAAAATGGTTGTAAACCAGCAAGCAAACACACTGGGAAAGTAAAGGAATAAGCTGGCCTTTCTCATCTTGTTGGAGGACTGATTTGGGGTTTTACAATTGCCCCAACCGGAATGCAATATCTAGCTCCGGGCTCCTCAGCACAGCAGAGACATGGACCTTTTAGAATGGGGCCAGAGGAAACCACAGAAGTGATCTGAGGGTGGAACCTCTCTGCTATGAGGCCAGGCTGGGTAAGCTGAAGTGTTCAGCCTGTAGAAGAGAGCCACAGGAATGATTTAAAGCTTTCATGGTTGGTGCCCAGTGATAGGACAAGGGGCAATAAGCGTAAACTGGAAAGTCAATTTGAACATTAGCAAAAACTTCCTTATTGTGAGGGTAACTGGAACAGGCTGCCCAGAGAGGTTGTAAAGTCTCCTGCTCTGGCAACATTCGAAACTGAGCTGGATGTGTTCCTATTTTATCTGCTCTGGGAGAACCTGCTCTAACTGTGGCGTTGCACTAAATGACCTCCAGAAGTCCCTTCAAACCTTGACCATTCTATGATTCTGTGATGTGAATTGAAAGAAACTGAATGTAAACTGCTTGTAAAAGGCTGAAGCCCATCTACGGTACTAAAGTAAGTGTAGCCCCACCTGTTTTCTTACTTCTGATTACTGGGTGCAGCAGAGATCAGTGCCAAGAGCTGTGTCAGCCCAGTGTATTTCAAAGCCAACACAACATTGCACTGCCTGTTTCTTGTCTCCAAAATCACGGAGATACAGTTTGAAATACTGTTTTGCCCAAGAGGTTAACTGTGCGCTGCAAGAATCTACACACTTGCAAAAGTCACGAAAACGTTGTTTTGTAAGAAAAAGTGGTGAAGCACATGTTTTTAGTTGTCTCTCTGCCTTAGTGCAGAAAGAAAATGAAAGTCGAGATAAATCCTCTGGCTTCCTTTTAAAGTGCATTGTGGAAAAAAAAAAGTGGAAATAGTGGATACCCCATGGAGTAGAGAAAAAGTTTAATGTACTACAGGAAAGGTTTTAAATATGATGTGTATCTCTTCTGGTTTCTTAAATTATTGTTGTAGGGTATTCATTATTACCTTAATAGCTAATTGTGCTTAAGAAAATTGACTTAATGAGTAACAGGTATGGATCTGCCCTTTGGTTTTGGTGTAGCCTGAAGCACCGGCCACAATACAAACAGTAATTAAAACACCTCAGCTACAATCTTCTGTGTTTAGGATCATTTATTCACATTTGTCTCTTAGTAGTAGGGTTCTGTCAGTCCGCTGCTGCTTTTGTGACAAATATCATAATTTCACTAAACAACAACAGGAATGGGGTAAAAAAAAATAACAAATATGTATTGTGCATATGTATTAGGTGTCCTCTAAAAGTGTCATGCAAGTTCCTTAACTAAATAAAACCACAGCAAGGAATGAGAGAATGAGCTGTAGCTAAAGCACTTAACTTGTTCCAGCTTGTTTCTACTTGTGAGAGGATAGGCCATTGGTAAACAGTTACTGTGTTTTAAATGGTATAAATGAATAAAAGAAGCCACTATGTCCCATATGTGATATGTAAGAGTTATCTTCTAAATTCTGTCATCTGAAAGTCTTTGTGCTGGACCCTCTGGCTTTGGAACGTGAAGACGAAAACTGACTGAGTAGGAGGAATTACAGGGGATTCCGATTTCATGTTGGTATCGGCTTTTATTTGCTTTCATCATGTGCCTACTGGTATAGAATGGCAAAGCCACTGTGCTTAGCCCAGCAGCCCCTGGGGGTCTTGCCATCCTGAAAGGATGGGAATGGGATGGGTGCAGAGTCCAACATGCACTGTGTCCTAATATTGTAGTATAGGTAGTTATTTCCCTCTGTAGATAAGCAGCTCTTACATCCCAGTTATTTCCCTCTCTCTGTAGGATAAGCAGCTGTTACATCCCAGTTATTCTCCTCTCTCTGTAGGATAAGCAGCTGTTACATCCCTACAACATAGAGGTGATGGTCCTACTACTGTTGTGTAGTATTTTAAGCAGCTATGACTGAATGTATGCTTGCACTAATTTTTGATCTCTCTTGGCTTTTCTGAAGTCATCTCTGATCCCCAGAATCCTACTTATTGTTGCATCTGATAAGCTGAGTCCGTTTCTCCCACGCTCTGGAAATTACCAGTTGCAGGAACGGCGTTATACGTGATGGTATTGTCATGGCTGATTAAAGAAACTTAAAATCTCTTTGAGAGGCAGGGAGAAATTAGGCAATTTTTTTATCATAAATTAAAGCAAAGCCGTTAATGTCAAAATCTCAAGCTGTGGTATTCGTGTGGTGTCTGCAATGCAATAGCTACGGCTTCAGCACTTGGGTAGCCTCCAGGACAGAGAAATGATGTTGCTCATGGACAGTCTTAGTATAAAGGGATGTGAGTGACAGACTGGTTGCTTCAGCTGATAATTCTTTTTTCCACAGGCTTGTCTCCTAGGTCACGATTTTTAGTGTTGTCTTAAATGGTGTGATGCTTGCTGAATCAGCTTGTGGAGTGATAGATTTAAGTGTTTCTGCTCTCTAGCACACAGCTGTATGTGGAAGAAAGTAATGTTTGTTAGGATGGGAATTAGAATTCAGAAATACAACCCTCCTCCGAAAAAACCCTATCTATCTTTATAGGATGTGTGAATGAGAAAGTAAAAGCAAGATGAAAAATAGCTCTATTTTATGCTTTAGCATTTCATTTAGTATCTATATTTAGCACAGTTATTCTGGTAACTATTAATATTTCCATATATTTATCAGTGAAGGAGATTTTTTTAGTCTTTCTTTTAGCTAGAGGTTGTGGGGGGAGGAATTCGGGGAAAAAAAATCACACTCAAATGTCCCCAAGTGTTTCATTATTTAGATATAGAAAAGTGGAACTCTAGCCACTGGTAATCCTATGTTTCACGTGCATATTTCCTCTTTATACATAAACAAGATAATTTTAAGATTTTCTTATTGTCTTCACTTCCACCTCCTGACAGAAAAAAACCCCAAAACTATCAAGTTTTCCTTTTTCTGTCTGCTTTTTAATATCCCTCAGCCAGTTTTTTTTACACCTTCAGGCATATTTATTTCATTTACCTTCTCCACCCATGGTCTAAATAAAAATTAGCTATATACTGAAATAACTTGGTGGATTTAGTCTCTTGTTCATGGCATCAGTTTTTTTATAGAAGATGTGAAGGCTGACTGGCATCAAAACATCATTTTGTTTACCATTTGTATTTGCAATTATAATTTGATTACACATTTGTGGTGTCATCGGTCCATGCATGTTCGTGTCTCTTGTGTTTTATTTGTAAGCACTTCAGCAAAACTACCTTATTCTCATTTCAACGTGGGCATTTAACGTACACTAGATATGAATCCACTGGGAGATAATTCTCTCTTTTAGGATATATGAATTGTCCATCATGCATTTTCATGCTTTCTACCAGAGCTGCTTATCCCTAAGACTCGTATTGCTAGATAGGTACTGCTGGCCACCAAGGCATAAGTGTAACCATGCATTGTGGTACCATGACAAATATGTTTATCTGAGAGATCCCTGTGTCCCGTTTGCAATCAGTAGGAGCAAGAGCTGGAATGTGGTTAGCGCACAGTGGGAGGAATGTCAAACTGTTAACAGCATCTTGCACCCGGGAGCAGCAGAACAGGTGAATCACAGCTAAACTAAACTGAGAAAGGAGAAAATGCCAATATCAGTTGAATTTTCAGACAGGGAGTGTCAAAGCTCTAGCTGATGAAATGAGGATGGCTTTGAAAACCTGACAGCGTTTAAATCGGCCTTCTGCGTTATAGTTCCCTACAGTATTTTGGTCTACAATCAAAAATTCATTTTGTGGGGTCTTCTGTTTGTTTATTTGCTTTGAAGGTTTTAATTTCCAACACCAGTTCTTCCGAAGGAGGGACTTCAGTTCTGTCACTCACGGTGCTTTTGTTCTTGCTGTTAAGCATCATAATTCAGCTTGAACACATTGTTTTTCTTGGGTCTGTTTTGTCAGGTTTTCTCAAGCGTATTTCTTTTCTTTCTCCTAGCTTTTTTTTTTCCCCCTTCATTCTCTCCATGGTTTTGATAACTGTCCAAGCGATTTGGCCCCTCCATCTGCAAAGCAGAAGCACCTTTCTCCTGGCTGAAAAGGAATTGCTAGAGAAAGTAAGATTTGATTGCCAAAGAAAGTGAGACAAGGCAGGGGGAAGGAAACAGAAGTGGATAGATAAAAGAAATGTAGATGATGCAATTAAAGAAGTTAAAGGGGAAGTGAGGAAGAAGTATAAAAGGAGGAGGGATAGGTGAGAAGATTATCAGCCAGGTAAGTCTTAAGCTCTAAACCAGCATTTTGTTTCAAGTATGAGGGAAAAAATCAATATAAAAGTTATTGCTCAGAATGAAACTTACTAGCAATCGAAAAAGAAAGATACTGTTGGGTTCTGCTTTTCTGTCTCCTATTGGAGGGATCCCATGCTGGAGCACAAGAGGACTGTGAGGAGTCCTCCCCGTAGGAGGAAGGAGCAGCAGAGGCAACTTGTGATGAACTGACCACAAACCCCATTCCCCATCCCCCTTTGCTGCTGCGGGTGAAGGTAAAGAATTTGGGAGTAAAGCAAATCCTGGAAGGAAGGGACAGGTGGGGAAGGAGGGTTTTATTTCTCATTATCCTTCTCTGATATGATGGGTAGCAGGTGGCTGAGGTGGTTGGTAATCTTGATGTCTGCAGATGATTCTAGAGCATTTCTGAAAGACTCTGTAGATCAGGAGAGAAACCAGATGACTTTCAGACACTCCTTCTCAATTCACAGTTGTCTAAACAAAATCCTTCTTTCTTGATATTTTCTTTGTATCTGCCACTTTTTAGGAGTGGGAAAAGGTGTCATCTGTCAAAGAGTTCCTGGGTGACTGACAGGTTTTGAACACTTTTGTAATAACTACCTGGTGTTTGGCCAGCTTTCTTGTTTTTTGGGTTCGAGTGGCTTGGAGTCTGATTCCAAGCTCATTTTCTGCTGTTTGACAAGGCGGTGCTGTACTTGCATTTTGTCAGCATGACTGTGTTTCCCGGTAGTGCTGGTGGAGGTCGTTCTGGAGTTTCTCTGTGTTTGCTTCTCCAGCCAGGCTGTTTTGAGAACACTCGCAGTAGAGCAGTAAGTCACAACGGAAGATACATTGGCAAGGACAGAGCAATGGAGTGGTTATGGACTGCCTACTGCTTTGGCAGCAGGAAAAAAAAAAGGCTGGATACTCCAAATGTGAGAAAAAAGTGGTTTTTCATGTAGCTGTTTTGTTCAGCCTTGAGAAAAGAAGGCTTAAGGTGGGACCGTATTACCATGTACCTGTATATAGAGGGTGGCTACCAAGAAGATGAAGACTGTTTTCACAAGAACTCACATAGGAAAGACAAGGGGTGATGGATACAAGGTGCTCCTGGCGAGGTTTCGTTTGGACTCTAGAGGAAAATTTTTCACCCAGAGAGCCATTAGACATTACAATGGCCTTCAAAGGGAGGTGGTGGATTCCTCAACTTTAGGCAGTTATAAAGCTCAATTTGACACAGTGCTGGGCCATCTCATTTAAACTGTATTACTTTACCTTAAACGATTGGACTAGATGATTTTCGATGTCCCAGCCTGGTCTACTGTGATACTGTGATTTCTCTTTCTGGAATGACTGATGCAGACATTGCTTGTATGTTTTATCACATTGCGTCACTCTGTGAGAAATACTGATCCAGGATAAGCAGTCACTGAGCCACCACCTGGTTGGCAGAAGGCAGGGGAATCTAAAAAACCAGCGTGGACAAGATGTGAGGGAGCAAAAATAAGGAGAACTTGGTCAAATTGCAACTTTAAGATAAGGCAGCAGAGTAAAGAAAGCTTTTCTATATCTTTTGAAGAGTTGGTTTGGTTCCCAGCACTGGCCAAGAGCTGAGACAAGTACATCAGTGTTGTGGGACTGTTGAGAAATCACTTACTTTGGCTTTTCTGAAGTAGAAGTTGACAGTTTGACCTTTTCTATGAGCATCAGCAGAACCTAATTGCTCACTGAGGCTTGCCTCGCTTTGTTTGTATTTTCTTTTAAAAGTGGCACTTTATCACAATCTGGTTACTATTTTTATGGAACAAACAAAGCATGGAATGCATTAATGTTCCATGGATCAATAATGAGGGATTTCAAGCCTGAAAAGACAACTGTCTGATAGTTTTTCAAGTTCTCGAATGGTGTGCGAAGGGAAGTCAACATGTTCTGTGACAATCTCTGTCAGGAGAACCACTTAGAGCTCATCCATGTGTGCAAGTTTTATAGGGAGCTACATGCAGATGATCTAAATTTGCAATTTTTTCAGTGATTTTTGGATTAAGCAGAGAGTAAGGAAATGTGATTTGAGGTGAGAAGTTCATAATCCTTTGTGAATGTGACTATATTGTTATCTGTCTTTTCATTAGGAAGGTAGGAAATGCCACTTTGGTCTTTCAGTTTCTCTACTCTTACAGCTTGCAATACCTATAGTTTTTTTTTGTTAAAAACCCACATTTTTCTCAATACTTTAATCTGTGGTTGTTAGAAAAGCCTGTGAAAAAGATAGTCACCTCAAGGTCATGTTTCAGTACTTTAATTGGTATTTATTTGTGATTTAAAAGTAGAAACCTTCCCTAATATCTCACTGGTTTTTTACCAAATTCTGTACAGCTGGATATTAAAAAAATAACCAGGTGATGCCTCTGTAGCTGTATGTGCTCTTGTCTAAATTGATCAGACAGCTAGATGGAATAAGCTGTAATTTATCTAATGTATTTGTCTATCTGCAAAAACACTTCCATTAATTAGAGCAGTGGCTTAGTGAAGGCACCGTCCCTGCATCCAGCAGAGATGAATGCAAATGGACTATGTGCTGCTGAAAGTTATCTGAAAGCAAACACAAAATTAAAGAGCATGAGAGAAAGTTCAAAAAGGTGTTGAATTAATTTAATTCCTTTAAGTTCAGAATCACAGCTATTACCATTGCTATCCAATTGTAGAAACAATTTTTTGCTGGGAAAAAGCCACATTCATAAAATCATAGACTCATTAAGGTTGGAAAAAACTTCAAAGATCATTAAATCCAACTGTCAGCCCAACACCATCACACCCACTAAACCATGTTTCCAGGTGCCAGATTTAGAAAGTCTTTTTGAACACCTCCAGGGCTGGTGACTCCACCAACTTCCTGGGCATACCTGACCACCCTTTCAGTGAAGACATTTTTCCCTGATGTCAAATCTAAATCTCCCTGATGCAACTTGAGGTCCTGTCCTTTCGTCCTATCACTAGTGACTTGGGAGAAGGGACCAATCCCTTCTCTCTACAACCACCTTTTCCTGGCCACTTGGGCACGCTGCTGGCTCATGTCCAGTGGACTCTTAATTCCAGGTCCTTTTCTGAAGTTCAGTCCTCCAGCTACTCTTCCTCCAGCCTATAGCATTTTTATAACCAAACTGCAGGACCTGGCACTTGGCCTTGTTAAACTTCAGACCTAAATGTGAACAAATTTGGTTTATGTCCATGCACAGAACCATCAAAGTTTAAATAATAATTTGGTTGTGAACCACGACCCTTGGACAGTGTTCTCGCCATAATTTAGAGATTCATTTGCAGGTAAGGTGCTTAGTCTCACTGGGTCTTTTCCCTAGTAATAAAATAGAAATAATAAAACGTAGCCATCTAATTATTGGTGTCTTATTAGGCTTAATGAAGTTATAAGGATTGTTAATATCACCATATGAAAACCACTGTGTGGTGTGAATTGTGTGTATGTATAGTTATAGTTAGTACACACACACACTCGCTGATGAAAGAGCACCGTTAGGGTTGCAAGGCCAAGGAAATGTAAGTTTTGCATGTGGACATTCCCTTGTGACTGCTTATTAGTCAGTATTAATTATTATTTAATTAATCTGTTTATGTCCACCTAAATTATCAGATGCCGTCATCCTGGCAGAAAGCTTGTATCATTCACCTCGTATCATCTACAAATTTCCTCCTCTTTTAGCCAGCCCTCTGGCTAAAAAACTGGTACCACCCACTTCAGCCATCCAGTTGCCTTTTCTCCTTTGTGATACTACTTCCTTGTCCCTTCCTCTTCCCCATTCACCCAGTGTCCTGGAGAAGTTTGTGAAGCAATAGTTATCCCAGCTTCTTAACATCTCAAGAACAGTTCCTTAATGTTCAACAGTTGGATGCTTGTCTGAAAACAGTCTCTAACTTGACTCGCAGAACTCCAGGAATGAAGTTGACATAAAGTTTTGCTCTCTTGAGATGTGAGTGGTGCCGTAAAGCTTCAGGTACCTCCACCTGAATGCTGTAGTATGGATATAGAACTGAAAATATTGTAAATATTGTATTGGACCCATTTTGTGTAGGTCAAAGACTCAGGGTTGTTACAACAATTCCTATTACATTTCAGATCTGTGAACCCAGAAATTTTGTGCCCATGCTCTTTGCATATTCTTGGTTACTTTTAAAAAGATAATAGCTCTGTCTGAACCATATTTCATGTTCCTCTTTTGTATTCAAGGAACTGGTGAGTGAGGCAGTTGTTTCCTAAAATTAAGGACGAGGAAATCCATGGAAAAATCAGTGCAAGCAATAAAATGGAATTACCTGTTTTATTGTTGTAGCCTTAACATTGCATTTCCACAAGCTGTGCAAATCCACAGACTGTCTTGAAATATTCTTTCTAAAGGCTAATTTTGTTTTAAAGACCATTTGCAACCGAGGAGTGCACGTAGAGCTCATTTAGTACCTTTTGCGGTGAGCTAAAATATCTGCATTTGCACTGTTTAGATATGCTGCGCGGTGCTGTTGCAGTGTCGCTAGCATTTGGTTTTCAAATATTTGAATTCATTGTGATTCATTGAATAAAGCTTGTTTCACTCAGCTGGGAGAAAGGCTTATGAAATTAGCAGAAGTGCCATCATTAATATCTATTTTTCTTGCACTTCAATAGAAGATAACCAGGCTCGGTGCTTTGCAGAAAAAAGATTTTTAATTCTTTCTAATTTTTTTTTTTTCCCAGAGCAGAAATTACAACTTTCTTGTCTCTCATGTTTAAAACTATTGATTATTTTAAAAAGTAACACGGAAAATACAGTAGGACAAGATTGGTATATCCCATGGTTTCAAACTTCTGTGAAAGCCAGATTTTTTTAAAAAAGAGAGTTGTTAAATTGAGGATATTGTTAGGAGCTGGAGAGCAGCTCCCCTAGGCCTTTTTAATAATTTAAATTCTTATTTTAATAGAAGCTTTTTTCTGAAGATAATGACTGCATTTTAACTTCCCATTCAAGGTGCACCTAGGGCTCTGGTGAAGTGATTGTCCCGCTGTACTTGTCACTGGTAGGGTCACAACTGGATTCAGTTTTGGGCACTTCAATACAAGAAAGGCACTGAGAGGCTGGAGCGGGTCCAGAGAGGGGCAACAAGGAAGTGTGGACAACAAACCTTATAAGGAGCAGCTGTGGGAACTGAAGAAAAGGAGGCTGAGGAAAGACCTTCTTGCTGTCTACAGCTACTTGAAAGGGGCTTGTAGAAAGGTGAAAGTTGGTCTCTTCTCGTGAGGAACAAGTGATAGGACAAGGGGAAATAGCCTCAAGTTGCATCAGGGGAGGTTTAGGTTGGACATTAGGAAAAACTTCTTCCTGGGAATGGTTATGAATCCTTGAAACAGGCTACCCATGGAGGACACTGAATCACCGTCCCTGGATGTGTTTCAAAGTCATAGAGATCTGAAGCTTAAGGTCGTGCTCTAGTGGTGGCCTTGGAACAGTTGGCTTAATGGTTGGGCTCAGTGACCCTAAAGGTCTTTTTCAACCAAAATGATTCTGTGATTGTAAGTGGTAATAAAGACCCAAAAGACTACACAGAAGGACACAAGAGTGTTTTCTGTCCTCATATCCACATGCACACAAAGCGAAATTGAAACACATATTGTGCTCAGAGTGTACTCCTATTCAGCGCAGCCTGTGAGGGAGCACTCTGCTCATCCCAAGGCAACAAGTCAAGGAATAAAGCAATACCAGGAAGCCTGAGCCCAAAACAGGAATACAAAGAAGGCAACTGTTGGATTCTGTCTGCAGGGTGCTGCAGTACAGCCAAGGAAGAAATGGCAGGGTAAGTTTGTGCAAGGGAAAGAGAGAAAATGTCCTCATATCCACATGCACGTTAACTGCAAGTCAGGAATAGCTTCTAGCACTTTCTGCCCTGGCTTTGTGTGACCACATGAATGAACTTGGTTGTATGTGCAGAGCAGTGTGTAAAACAATTCTCCCAGCCCAAAGCAATTTGGATGTGCAGCATGCCATGAACTTTGGGGATTTACTGATCCTGTAGAGTTAAAAGGATGCCGTCATGTTCAGTTACGGTGACTTTATGCTGGTAACTTAGACTGATGTCAACCCCTTGGTTTGGAGCAGTATCACCATTCGTCCCTGTGCTCTTCAGCTGAGCTGTGTATGTTCAGTAATACAAACAAGCACATTGATTTGGTAACTCTAATTTTCTGTTTCTTAAATTGCTGAATTGGACTGTCATGTAGATCACATAGGCAGCAGTGCTAGACGGCATCCTTCAGGCTTTGATTCTCTCATGAAACAGGTCTATAGAATCTGTTCCTTGGAAAAGTAATTTTTAAAAAAATAAAACAACAACGAACGAGACAGCATTTAATGAGCTAGTTGATATGTCAGCTTTTTGTTTCATTTTGCAGCCAGATGATAATAGTGACTTGAAAGGCTGTATAGCCAAGAGTGTTCATAGAATCATAGGATGTTAGGGGTTGGAAGGAACCCAAGACGAGGGCTACGAGGATGATCAGGGGACAGGAGGGCATGGCTTATGAGGAGAGGCTGAGGGACTTGGGGCTTTTTAGTCTGGAGAAGAGAAGACTTAGGGGAGATTTGATAAATGTTTATAAGTATCTGAAGGCTGGCCAGGAGAGGGGGGGGGACAGGCTCTTTTCACTTGCTCCCTGTGATAGGACAAGGAGCAATGGGTGTAAGTTGCAGCAGAGGAGGTTCCGCCTCAACACAAGGGGGAACTTCTTTGCTGTGAGGGTCACGGAGCACTGGAACAGACTCCCCAGGGAGGTCGTGGAGTCTCCTTCTCTGGGGACTTTCAAGGCCCGCCTGGATGTGTTCCTCTGTGATCTGTGTTAGATAGTTTTGTCCTGCTCTGGCAGGGTTGCTGCTAACTTTGCCATATTGATGAAAGTGGTAGAAGTGTCTTTGAGTGATGGGAAAGGTGAACTATATGGCACCTTCAGTCCCAAGTATTAACAGTTGTGTAGCTACATTATCTGTTTTACTGTGCAAGTAGATCAAAAAGAAAAAAAATCTTCAAAAAAATAAATCTATAATACAAACCCCATAATGATGGATTTAGAACTGATGTTCAGAAGCTGTTTCTGTACACTGTGGACATAGATTGCCTTGAACAAAAAACCTTCTATTTTAAATTCTAAATCTAATTTCAGAATAAGGCAGAGTCTGTGTTGGTCTGGAGGTAAAGAGATGCTAAACCTTGGGTATAAAACTTTAAAATACCTGAAAACCTGTAACATCTGTACGCTAACAATTCATGAGTAATGTAAAAGTGTTAATTCTCCCAGGCACTGAAGAATTGCAAAGTGATATTAATGTATTTCTCTGACTCTCTCCAGTCTCTCTGTTTCTGTAATACTATGTAGTAAATGTAGGTGCACAGGAGGTGGTTTGACTGATGAGAGAAATTTGTCAGAACCACTGAGCTGGAGGCTCGTGCGCTGCAAGGTCCACTAGGGATCATGTCTAATCTTCAATGTGCAGATGGTGAGGATTAGGTGTGAAAGTATGTAAAAGCCCAGTGCAGCTGGAGACAGTGAAGTTCATTATTAATCTGTTGAATGTTTTGAGCTGCTAGGTGAGAGCTGTGGAAAATCAGCAGCAAGAGATGGTGATTCATCGATTCAGCATAATATATTATTTAAGAAAAAAGTTTGCTTAGAAGCAAACAAGTCTTTGAATAGCTGCAGTGCTATGAAGCTTGAATGTATTTATTGAAGTTAAAAAAAGGGTTCACTGAGTAACCATTCCTTGAGCTTCATGGATCTTGGAGACTGAGTATATATCTTAAGCGCTCAGAGAGAAAGACTAACTCAGGATGCTACCAAACATGTTTAATTTTCTCCTACTCCACTGACAAACTCCGAATGAGGAGCAGGACTAATATAAATTAGAAAATCTGAAGGGTCAATGATGAAAATGATTTTTAAAAAAGGAATATCTAATTTCAGCTGTAGTCTTCAAATTACTTTATAAAATATTGAGCATTAATAACTCAATTTTAGATGGAAAGCTGAAGAACAGGAAGGTGGCATGACTTGTACATCATCACTCAAAGGCAAATGGCAGAACCAGGGATAAGGTCCCTGTACTTTGAGTTGTGCTTCCTTGGACATTACATGGGGTAATCTGGTGCAACTAATCCAATGCAGCAGTGATTTACCAGTGGAGAAACATCCCTTTTACTGGTCAACTCAATGCTACCTGATTTGGCAAAGGGACAACTGGAGCAGGTGGATGGAGGAAAAAAAAGAGCGAGTGTACAGAATAGTTACTGGAAACAAGAGAAAAGTCAATGCAGCACATAGTTCTTTTGCTAAATTTTGTATTGCTCTAAGACACTGATTTTATGGAGTCTGACATTTCAGCCGCTGAAGAGCTGTTATGAATAGAATTATTTGTCACGGATGGAAAGACTCTGGAAACACATCCGTAAAAAGGTTGTCCATGTAAGAGGTCAAATCATGTTTGAGGAGCAAAAAAGGCAAGAGTCGTATCACTTTGAAACATGCTTGGTGTGACTTTTGGTCTTCTTAAGGAGGCAGGATGTTGGAATTTGGAGATTAAAAACACTGTGTTTTCTAAAAGATGTTATATTAATATTAAAAATGGCTTTGTTTTTATTAAAAATAATTATATATATCTATATATATATTCCTTGTAGTATGTGGGAATGGTTGTAAAAAATCTGTTAATCTAATATTTGAAGCTCTTTACTAACAGTGATGAAGAGTAAGCGTCTCATGAAGCTGTCTTAGCACTGAAACCTCAGTGGAGATGGTCACAGACAATGTGAATGTTCTTCCCTTTTTTCTTGGAGAAAGCACCTTGTTAACAGACCATTGCAAGAGCCACACAAACAAACTTACCTAGGAATAACATACAATCAAACTTGCAGTAGAGCAATTTTCATAAATACCTGTTTTTGATAAGACAAACTGGACAGAAAGGACATTCCCTGCATGTCACTGACTATAAAAAGATCTTAGCTAGCTCTGACACAGACATCTTGTGTCTGTGTTGGAAATACGTCTACGGGGTTAGAGAAGTCCCACTCTCTGTTAGTACAAGAGTATAAAATTGAGAAGATGCTGAGTTGGCAAGAGCCTCTTGATGGGTAGACACATGCTGAGGAGTTGTGGTTTGTTCCTCTTCCCCCCCCCCCCCCCNAAACAAGTAGACAAGGCTCAAAAGGCTTAGTGCAGCAGTTGGCGATCAGTCTTGTGTGTTCTGTGTCCTTGTGGATAACTTCGTCTGGCCCAGCTTTCCTGTCCGGAAGTTTGCAGAGAGTTTCCGTGGAATAAACTCCATGCAGCCTCCTAGGAAAATGTCAAAATACACATTTTAGAAGTTACATTAATGTCCCTTTGATCAGCACATTTGCAGTTCAGATCATCACTGCTATTACTAATCCCAGTTGTTTACAAGTTTATATTATTTCTGTTAAACTTTTAAGATAAAACTTGTCATAAAGTTTTGAGAAAAGAAACTTTTTCTTCCATCATTTGGGCTAAAATGGCTTACTCCAGGGCTGAGAATCAGAAGTGTTTGAACTTTATTAAGTCATGAGAAAATATCTCATTTAAAGCTTTTCATAATAATCCAAATACTTGTCTTCAGCTAATAAGTCCTATATTTATATTTTTAAAGCAGTTCATTGGTTACTGAAGATGCCAAACCGACTGCACTGAATAAACACCTCCATTCAACAAATTAAAGCAGCAGGTGCAATGGACTGTGATACTAATTTCCATACTTAGAGCTTTTAAATTGTTCAGGACATACTATTTAAGCACGAAAGAGTTCTGCAGACAATGCTGATGCTATGAAATTTTTATTCTTTCTCCCTTTAGCTTGCAATGGCAACTTTAAAATTGGTTCTCCTGACTAACTTCCCTGTGTAGATCTATCTCTGCTGAGGGTTCATACTGTGATTCTCATACATTATCTAAAGACATTTGTTCCTCTTTCCCCAGTTTTATATATTTTTATGTATGACTGTTGACTTTAATGGAGCCGCTTTCGTTCCTCCCTGCATGTCTGGCATTTATTTTATGTTTGCTTTAGCTTAGGCAGTATTGTGAATGGAGAATAAAGCCACCAGTTTGTCCTTTGCAAATATCCACTATTTATTAGAGTCATTATGAAAACTATATTCTAAATGGGGAGCTTGTGTGAGAAGCATTATAATTTTACTGATACATAGGATAGAGGCATTTGGGAAATGGCACTTCTCACCCTGGGGATCAGTTTGATTGTTCTACTAGATGCATACATGGAAGATGATTTGATTATTCTCCTTACAGTATGTTGATAGAAGTGTTGTGGATAAGGCTTTTCTTTTCTTGTTCTTTTGAGAACTCCAGGCTAAATTATGAACTTTGTATCTGCTCTTCTCTAGGTGGTGAAAGGAACTGTAGAATGTATTGAGTTGGAAGGGACCTCCAAAGGTCATTTAATCCAACTGTTAACAGATTGCTCAGAGGCCTATCAAGCCTGAACATGAGTATCTCGGACAATGGGGCCTCCATCACCTCTGTAGGCAGTCTGTTCCAACGATCCACCACCTTCAGACTGAAGAACCTTTTCCTGATGTCCAGCCTAAATCTACCGTTTTCTAGCTTAAAAACATGACCCCTTCTCCTGTTGTTCCATGTGAACAGGTCTTCCCCAGACTTCTTATAAGCCCCTTTCAAGGACCATTAGAATAAAGTCAAGTAAGACATAGTCCAGGTCTTTCATTCTCAAAGCAGACTGGTTTTATCTATACAGATCTCAGAAGACTATTTTCTTACATACAGACAGTACAGACAGGTGTAAGCAGTTTGTATTTCGTTAGTGGATCTGTATTATAAACCATGCGGATATCCTAAAAAACTTGGAAGTCCCAAAACCAGCACTTTTTCACGTCAACAGAGAAACACCAGAAATGAACTTGTTGGCTGGATGAATGTCTGGCATCACTCAGACATCCCCAGCTGTTATTTTAACTGAATGAGAACTTTAATGAGCAAAGTGAGGTTAATGTACAGTCCTAGATTTCTAGCCAATTAGATTGACAGTGTTTCATTTTACTTTCAAGAGTTATGAAAATGTGGTTTTTCTTCCCCATGATATTCCTTTATTATAAGTTTTTGCAGTAGTAAGGGAATGCAATTGATATGCAGTGAAATTGTTCCTGACAGAGAAATTTTAAAAGCTTTTAGATTGGATGTAAAGGAGGAAATTTTGTCTTCTCAGAGTCCGCTTAACCCATCTATCTGCATTAAGAGTCTGAGAGTTACACTGAGCAGAAATGACATCTTAAAGAAGACTAAGTGCTGCTTAACTTTTTAATGTCATTCTTTGGGAGATCTGAAGTTGAATATTTTTTTTTTCATGGTTGCTGTATCATTCCATCATACCATTCTATGAAAAATAAAGCAGTACCTGTGTTCTCAATGGGAGACTTTCTATTTCCTCTTTGCACCATGGAGACAGGTGTTTGTGTCTCAGCATATGGAGTGAATGCACCACACTGATAAACAATTGATGCATGAGTAGAAATGGGTTTGTGAGAGAAAAACTTGATCCAAAAAGTTGACTCTAATTTTATTTTTTTTTTTGCTCAGACCTCCATTGCTTCAGCCATGTCTTTAAATTCTGCCTGTTAATTCATGAGGTTTTTCTTTGAAAGTAAAGGTTATCTTTGCCCAAACACTTTCTGAAGGGCTGTTTCAGAACCCCAGTTACTGTCTGAAACTTTGTGTTTTCTGAGCTGTATTGTGTCCTGGCCAGTTCATACCTGATTAAATTTCTGCCAACAGTGTTCTTCATCCCAAATAACTCTTATCATTTCATGGTATCTTTTAAAGGAGCACTTCTACAATGTCCCCTCACAGCCTTCCTTCTGCTAAAACTACAGAATCTCAACTATTTTAGCTTTTTTTTCAGCAGCCCTCCTAACTCCTTTCTGCTTTGCTCATTTAAATTCCTTGTTCTTAAATGAGAAGAAGTGTCCAGTGTTCCAGATGAAAATTCACCAATACCATTAATATTGTCTATCTCTGCTCTCCTGACACTCCTAGTACTGCATTTGCTTTATTCACAGGCACATTATACAGGTAGATTATACACATTTGGAGCAACAAATCTTCCCTCCATTACCATTTACACCTGATGATTATTTGGCTTACAACAAACAGTAGCCCCTACTGTAAGGAGTTGAGCTTTGTAGTTTTAATACTAACCTGTGCAATATATTTAAACATCACTATTATCCGGTTCTTCACAGTGATTGTCTCTCAAATTTGTATTGAAGATGTTTCTAAGTTTTTTCTAATAACATTTTACAACTGCCAGCATGTATGTCCTACAGTACTATCTGGTAAGGGTCTTAATTTGATGTCTAGTAAAGTAGCAGGTATTTTTCTCTACATTTAGTTAAATGGAAATTGAAAGTATCTCAGGTCAACCATTTTTTTAAATACAAATAGTCATGCCAGCAGCCTGGGTCAGATGGCAGGACATAATCTATGTGACTCTTCATGCTCATAGCATTTGGCAATGAGTTCTCTTTTGTCCTATTTTCTCTCTTTCCCTTGCACAAACTTACCCTGCCATTTCTTCCTTGGCTGTACTGCAGCACCCTGCAGACAGAATCCAACAGTTGCCTTCTTTGTATTCCTGTTTTGGGCTCAGGCTTCCTGGTATTGCTTTATTCCTTGACTTGTTGCCTTGGGATGAGCAGAGTGCTCCCTCACAGGCTGCGCTGAATAGGAGTACACTCTGAGCACAATATGTGTTTCAATTTCTCTGATTCCTGTCCTCAGTGTTTAGCCCATCAGGGTAAAAATACAAAGCATGAACCTTGTAAGCCCAGAAGACTGATGTGATCTCTCATAGTGACCTTTCTTTGATCAGGAGGTTGGACTAGAGACTTCCTGAGGGCTCTTCCAACCTGAATGTTTCTGTGATCCAAGTACTGCTTATCTGGAAGAATCAAAACTTCCCCGTTTTGTCTTTTTGTCTCTTCTGTTGCTTTTTCTTTTTTTGTAAAAACTGTTCTGATTCAAAAAAGATTTTAAATCACATTTCTTCTTGAACTGAGAATATTTGAACACATGGATAACCTTCCTGAGCAATTGTCTCTACTGAAATAACCCTAAAATGGGACATTTCCTGAAGTGTTTCTTTGTATGTAATATTACCTAGAAAAGCTTCATCTAATTTGACATTTCTGCCTCTGCACTTGCAAGAAGTACAGAAAAGGTCTATGATCACTTGATGTTCAATAAGCATTACAATTAGGACTAGTCCAAGGAAGTTTTACGTTGGAGAAAGATTTATTTGAGGGGTGAAGTATTTAGCTATTCATACAAGCTAGGTCATATCAGTGTAAAAGTTATTTTCAGCATCGGCTCAAATTCAAGGTTAAAAGCTCAATCAACTCTTTTGTATTAAAGGTAATATTTATAGTACATTGGGTTGTGCTGCTCAAGACATTTTAATATTCACAATGGAAATGGCACAACAATGGTACCTCTGTGAAATATGTAATATATGTATGTGGTGCTAATACTATTCTTATTACCATTATCTACTTTACCTCATTTCCATTAAAGTGATGGATATGAAGCCGTATGAAATAGAAATGGCCATTTTCTCTATTTTCTGCTTTGCTAGCTTGCAGTATGTAACTGATGAAAACTCTGATTTTATCAAGCACATTCTATATTCTGAAGCCCGACTGTAATGAAGGAACCACAGAAATAATACTAACAATGAGTTGGGTCATTAGTATATAGAGACATTTATGAGATGTGCTTAGGGTATTCAGTAACTTGCTTGAGAAACACAGCAATTGTTGTAGCCATGCAAAATTTAAAGACTGTTTTGCTCTTTGTAAACATGTAAAGAATATGTAGGAAAATATGGCTTTTGTAACCTAGAATTAAAAGTTGTTTTGCTTTTATAGGTAAAAATCTACTCTAAATATTTTAAGGCTTCTTTCCGTTTCAGATTTGCCTTTTCATGCACTTTAAAAAAATCTCATAGACACACCAAAAGACACCTAAAGAAACCACTCTGTCCCTTCTTCTTCTTCTTTAATGGCATAAAATCCAGTCCATCTCCTAAATATTTTCAGTTAGCCTGCTGAGGTCCTGTAGAAATTAGCATCACTAATGTGATACTTGAGTAAAGTGTGATTTCCCGTCCTATTTTTTTATTGTTAAGAGTGAAGAAAAAAAAAATCTCTTCCTATTGTATCTATCTCTTCAATATACTTATGGTTTCCTTTTGAATATTCTCCAAGAAGTTTGCAGTTATCTTAAAATGCGATGCCCTAAATGAATTCATTTATCTGAGGATCTCTTGTCAGCCACTGCTTGTTGCCACTTCTTTGTTACAGACTCTTCATTGACTCTTCTAATTCTGGAGAGTATTGTAATTGACTTTTCCAGTCATGGAAATGGCAGATCTGTCCTGCAAGTGGTCCCTTCAAACATGTGATGCGTGGTGGGGTACAGATGGTGAGACTCTCTTAAAGTCAAGAAAATAGTGATTCTTTTAAAATTCCTAACTCTTTGTTTTCAGTAGCCACTAAAAACGATGCTGCAATTTCTATAATTACCATGTTGCACAGTAAGCTTCTAAGGGGAAAAAATTAAATGAATATGAGCAATTAGTATGCAAAGCCCTAACTCAATACAGTAAAAAGAATTTCTGGGCTTGTGATTACTTTCAATACAGATAATTGACTCCCACTTCTTTATTACTTATAAACCATGAAGAAAATTTGAGAAACACATGCACACACTTCTTTTATTAATCAGTAACTTTACTTTGTATTGCAATTAAACCCTAAAATAAACAGACCTGAGAACAAAAAAAAGCCCTGAATTTGGGTCCTTGGCTTTCTATTGGTGTCACCAGCATAATAAACGCTTTGGATAGTCAAGACCACCCCACGTCCTTTTAGAAGATGAGACACACAATTTTTTCACTTTTGTTTACGCACAAAATTCTTAGGGTTTTTTTTTTAGTCACTTGCTCATGTAGAAAAAGGAAACAAATCCTGCTTCTGCTGCTATTTATTTCACAGAATCACAGAACATCAGGGATTGGAAGGGACCTCGAAAGATCATCCAGTCCAATCCCCCCACCACAGCAGGATCACCTAGACCAAGTCACACAGGAACATATCCAGGCAGATTTAAATGTCTCCAGAGAAGGAGACTCCACAACCCCCGTGGGGCAGACCGTTCCAGTGCTCTCTCACCCTCACTGTGAAGAAGTTCCTTTTCATATTGATATGGAACCTCCTGTGTTCAGCTGACACCCATTGCCCCTTGTCCTGTCATTAGATGCCACTGAGAAGAGCCTGGCTCCATCCTCCTTACACCCACCCTTTACATGTTTATAAACATTAATGAGGTCACCCTTCAGTCTCCTTTTTTACAACCTAAAGAGACCCAGTTCCCTCAGCCGTTCCTCACAAGGGAGGTGTTCTACTGCATCATCTTTGTGGCTCTGTGCTGAACTCTCTCCAGCAGTTCTGTGTCCTTCTTGAACTGAGGGGCCCAGAACAGGACACAATAGTCCAGATGCCGTCTCACCAGGGCACAGTAGAGGCACCTGCTTTGTCAGCAGATAATCCAAAGGACTGAGAGGAGTGAGAAGCCTGGGATACCCACATTGCTTAATATAAAGCCTTAGGAAATATGTATTTGAAAATTGTTACTGATTTCACAGAATTATATCCCTGATTCTCAGAATACTTCACACAATTATATCCCTGATTTTCATAATATTTTTATGGTAATCCCCAGCCAAAATTTTAAAACCAGTCTTCTGCTTGTTGCTTGATTGTTGTAAAGACAGAATATTAAAAATCTTTGTGCTTTTCCCTTGCCTGATTGTGTACTACAGAGATCAAATTGTACAAATAGAACGTGCTGGGATAATTCAACCCTGGACACATCAGCCACCTTGATATTTAAATGCTGGATAGCTGCCAAGCAAACAAAAATAATTCATTTCATATCATATCAGACTGAATAATTTGATGAAATAGGGACTAGCAACAAGACATTATTTATATGGCCCTACCAAAATCTGCAACTTTTAGCAAAGTGTTTTAACTCTTTTGCAAGGCTTCACTCGCTATTGAGAGGAAGCCAAAATCTGTGTCTGCCTTATGGATGCAGGGCAGCTCCAACAATCTGGAACCTGCTTCAGGATCAGCAGTGACATACAAAAAACAGTCAAAATATTGAATTTATTTATTTGATTTTTTTGATGTTTCAGTCCTATCATTTTCTAAGCTTTAGTAAAGACTGACATGTACAAATGCACTGAAGGCTTGAGGGGTAAGGACAGGAAACAATTTGCCTAGATGAATTCTTCTTCAGTTTCTTCCTTACTCCTGTTCTAAAACTTACAAGAAGCAAGATCCTTTACAGTATTTGCTGTATGTCCCTTTGCTTAGCATTAAACCCTGCTATTTCTTTTTTTTTGCTTTAACCTCTTTTGATTTTGTTGCTGGTTAAGTGTGAATGAAAAATTTTCTTACACCAAGTTTTAACCAATTCTGGGCTAAAATTGGGAGTTCCAAAAAGGAACTCTACATCTCTCAATGAAGAGGTTATTCTGGGAAAGGTATCAGATTCCAGGAAAGGCTTTAAATGCTACTTCACCAAGTTCCTGTGCAGGCTTGTAGCCAATCTGTGCTTAAGAATTATTCCATGAGATAGACAGTACAGGTATGATTCTAAATCCAGAGTCTAACACAGCGACAGGAGACCCTTTCCCCATTAAATACCTCCATAAGGCTCCATAAAGGATGCTAGGAACTTCTAGGTGTTGTTTATAAAACACAGTTCCCTGGAGGACAGATGACAAAGCACATACTAGAGTCTACATTTAACAGCTTCCCTTTCTTCTTGCTTGACTGCCCTTCTCTGCCAGGCTGGCTGCCAGGTAGACAAAAGCAAGGCCAGCGTTGTGTTCTTGAGTTTCAGACAACAAACCCATTTTGTTTGATCTTGTGGTTGTTTTCCTTTCTGCTTGGCTACTTCAGTCTGATGGGACTTGACACAAAAAAAGATGGAAAGATGTAACTGGACTGGCCTGAATTCTTGCTTTTGTTGCATTGTTCCAAGTACTCTCTGCCCTCTTGCAGCATCAGCTGGCTTCAGGATGTCTAAGACTTAGGCTCATGGTCTCCTTAGGGTGACAGTAGAGTCTGAGCATGGGGGAAGTCTTTACCTCACTTTGGTGTCAGTTCAGCTCTTTAGCTCACTAGACTGAGAAAAGACTGTACTCCTCCAAGGCATTGATAGGTAACCTCAGCAGGTGGGGGATGAGAAATATTTGTGCTCAGCAGTTATTCTCACACTTTACACGTGCTGAGACTGAAACACTTTCCATTCCTTGAAAGAGTGGCATTGGTCTACCGCATAGAAACTGCATTTTCATATTTGTCAAGTTAGTCTTGAAGGGTTGAAGTAGAGAAGGTGTAACACCAACTGGTACTTGGAAGACAATCTCCATTCTGCCCAGTTTGAGTAGTCCTTGAAAATATCTCAGTGATTGAAGTGGTGGGTGAGCAGAAGTGAATGTTAGTAGACCATCCATTGAAGAACTACTGGAGAGGCTAGTGGGTTTGAGCTGGGTTTTTTCCTTTGTCTACTTGAAAGTTTTTATGCTGGAAGACCTCTTGTGTCTCCTTGTTCCTAGGCTTGCTGTATTTTCAAAATGTGCTTTGTGAACGTGCCCTGAGGGAATCTCAATTGCAAACCNAAAAAACTCTATTCAAATGTCAAGAGAAAGAAAACAGAGTTTGGATTAAATGCATGGCAAAATATCCATAGGTGTGTTAGAAACTGCAAGATAAAGTAACTCCCTCCTCAGGTGAATTTCTGAAAGTGTTATGCTGCTGATTTCAATAGTTTGTATCTACTGTGATGCAGAAAGCTCTGCAAAGTTGCAGCACTGGTGAATAACTGTGAAAGCCTATCTGGAATTGTGAAATTCTCAACAGGCTGAGGGAATTAGAGGTGTTCAGCCTGGAAAAGAGAAGGCTCCTGCAGGATCTTATAGCAGCCTTCTGGTATCCGAAGAGGCTACAGGAAAGATGGAGATGCACTTTTTATGAGGGACTGTCATGTTAGCACAAGGAGGATGATTTCAAGGTAATAAAGGAGAGATTTAGAGATTTAGATTAGATTTTAGAAAGAAATTATTGATTATGAGTATGGCGAGGGCCTGGAACAAGTTTCTCCGGGAGGGTGTGACTGCTCCATCCCTGGAAGTGTCCAAGGTCAGACTGGATGGGACACTAGGAAACCTGGTCTAGTGAGAGGAGTCCCGGCCCAATGCAGAACGCTGAATCTAGGTTATGTCTGAGCTCACTTCCAACATAAGACATTCTGCGAGTCTATGAAAACTGCTAATAATTGGAGGGTTCTGGTTATTTGAATCAACATATTTCAGCAGTTTCAGAGAACAATAGGAAAAGGATTGTGTGACGAGCAAAAAACATGCTAGCAGTGATTATGAGGATGGGAAATATACCAAGTAAGAATGGAAAAATGAGATGGATATAATGAAAGGAGCTGGGTTTGAACATGTCTGAAGAATACAAGAAGGGCTTTTTCCTTGTAATCTCTCTTACATTACACAAGAAAAGGGGATGCAAAACACTCAAGCTTCATTTAAAGACCTCAGGAAATGTTTTTCATAAGTAAGGCCTTTGGAAGATCCTGACCTCTACTTGCAAATAAGACTCTTAAGAAAAAGCTGCAGAGAAAGTGGTAGATTAGTTACACAATATATGTTAAGACTGACTTCACTACCAAAAGCTTTATTCCTTTCTTTCCTTTTACAGCTGATTAAAAAAGTCGATCTATAGTCAAGTAATTTGGTTGGGCTTTCCTCAGGAACAGATAGGCAGCAGCATTGAGTTTAATCAGCCACGGTGAAGTTCATCCTCTTGTCTCAAAACTCAGAGCTTAAAGTCTTGTGGTCTTCTAGACTGTGAAACTCTTTTGATGGTAGTGAATGGACAACTTATTCCTTAATTAAAGAATAAAACAGTTATTCATGTGTAGTGTCTTAGTGTGGTGTGTGGTAGTCTTTGAGACTGCCATGCCTTCATCTACTCTCTCTGCAAAACCTTCTCCATATTCAGCTCCTTGCAGCTTAGCTGATAGTTCTGATGGACACTGAGCTCTCATTGCGCTGTAGTGTTTCTGCCAGTCGGCTCATATCTATTGGTCATGGTAAAGTGTTTAATGAAGGAAGGGATCCCATTCAAAGTGCTCAGGAAGTTGTGTCATTTTGTTTATTCAGATCAGCATAAAATGTTACCATGCAGTTCCAAAAGGCTAGGGAAAAAGAATAGACACCGTGGTTGGATCAGTGAAAAGTAAGGTAGGGAGTTAAAAAGGGAACCTTTAAAAATAATCACAACCACATTAACTGCAGGTAAGAATGTTTTTTCCTTCTCCTTTAAGTTTCGTAGAACCATGAGGCCAAGCCGTGTAAGAAATTCACTTAGACAAGGTATTAACTGAACCTCTGTGCATAGGAGCTTGTCTTGCAGCCATTTAAGTACATTGAGATCCGATTTATGGCCCAAGTATGACTTTGAAGCATCGTGGTAAGTCACAGAGATGTGCAGAGACAACTAAATAACCTTAAATCTGCTGTCACTCTACTCTAGATGTGGGGGCTTTCTTTTTAACATTCCTTTGAGCACAGTCCAACTCTGGCATGAGCTTATTGGTAACAGAATGAGGGGTACCAGCTGGTCTCATTCTGGGTCAAAGGATGGATTTTCTTGGGTTTAGAAAACGTTATCTTTACCATTTAGTATTTTGTTTCCCATTTATATTTTTTTCTGAATTCTGTATCGTGGAACTTCAGTCTCACTATGATTGGGAGAGGAGGAAGAGATCATGAGGTGGCAAGTTTGGGAACCTGTAGGGGACACTTGCCTATGCACCCATGATTGTGATGTTAGCAGGAAAACAAAACACTGCCTCTGAGTTCCGTACCTGGGCGTGCAGAGCATTTACTGAAAGCCTGTTGGGTATTGAGGCATAATTTGAAATGGGAAACAAAATCTGACATTTCAGGAAAATAAAAGTTTGACATAGTTAATAGAAATGATTAGAATTGTAATCTCCCTGAGACACGTTAATTAAAATAACACAACAAATGGTGCCTCAGTGCAGGGTTTGACATGCACTGTGGCTTTAAGTTGTTTTTAATAAACATAGTAGACAGTAATATCAATTTAGGGGAAAAGATAAGCAAGAATAAAATTCAAATTTAAATGCAAAGGTTAGAGTAGAGCAGATGACTCATGCTTTATCTATACTGAAGTAATTATACAGCGAGAACTCAGAACACTGGCTTTGGACTTATAAAGAGCAAATCACCATAGTGAGATTTATCTTCTAGCTAATTTTATAGGCAATACAAAAGTTTTTAAAAACTGCTACTTGAAGGATGAGTATGAAAGGTCATTGCTTCTTCATTTCCTTCTTTTTTTTTCCCCTACTGAAGGACTCAACAATCATTCATGTTTACCACATCGTCTTACTTTTTCCTGACATTTCCTATTGAGGCTGTTGATTGCTTTCTAAACTTTCCAAATTACATTCACGTCTTCGTATATGATCTGCTAGAAATGTTTGCTGATATGTTTGTGGTATAAGAGGCTGCAGGCATGATGATAACACATTCTCCAAGGAGATTTGCTAGATTACTGCTCTGTTTATTGTGCCTTAACTCACCTGTGAGCTTCCTCGGTGCTTGCTTGGACTTGTGGCTGGGTTTCCAGAAATGTTTGATCATAAAGCAGAACAAAGACATTTTACTTACGAAGATTACAGAGACCTTGATTGAAGCATTTTTAAAGTCTGATGCAAATAGATGTGAATTTGCAGAATGCTAGAAAGTCAGATTAGTAGGAGGCTATAAGGTGGTTTGCAGATGGCTGAAGTGCTGCACCAAAACATTAGAAGAGATGATCTGTGGCGTTTACGTTCCCCTCAAACACAGTTTCTCATTTTAATTGCATTTTTCCTTTCCCCCCCTCAAAATAGAGTTTAAAAAGTTATTGGTGTCTAGTCTGTTTTTCATCTACATTCAGAAAACCCAAATGATTAAATGCCATCATGAAATGCTTTGCAGATCAGATTCTGCCTCTTTTGACAAAAGGAAGAAAAGATTCATTAACTCTGTGGAATAGAATAGATTTTCACCATTCTGGGAAAACAGTTCAGGAGTGCAGGTGGGAAGATGAACTTTGGGGAGATGCCAGAGAGACCATCCTCCTTCCTTCTTGTTTTCCCCTCTTCTCCACATCCAGTTGCAGACCTGGATGACGGGCAATGAAACTCAATCATGGCCGGTAAGGACATAAGGACTAAATACTCTTCTGGGGAATTGGGACAAAGTTTGGTCTAGAATGTCTGAGTGTCTGCATGCTGTAGGAAAAGCATGTTTCTAAAATCACCTGAATTAGTTATAAGGCAATGGGTGTATCTAACCTAACACAGTATCTCGTATTTACTGCTGTGGAAATAATTGGCTCCTTGGAACAGAATTAAGCATTCATCTAGTTCTGCCCATCTACAGATTCCTCAGAAATGTTTGTCAGTGTTTTAATCCACTAAGCAGAGTCTTTTCTCCCTCTAACCACTCATGAAATTGTGTCCGTTTTCTTGGTAAATTGCCTTTCATGTTAAATTTTCAGTTCACTCTTCTGTTTTATATAAAGCTTAACAGAACTTGTTTTTCTCAGTGGAATGCTGTGGTGGTGCTCATAAACTGTTTCCATTCTCATTTTACCTAAGAGTCCATTTAGCGTGTCGTGGTACAAAGATGTGGGCAGCCTCCCTCGCTGTGAGAGCTGGCAATCCATCATCCTCAGTTCTGCTTCCAACAAGTGGAGTAAAGCACCAGAAAATCCCGTACAGGGGCTAGAGGAAGGGTAGAACAAAGTTCTTGCAGGGTGAATCTGTAGGCATGGATGTGTCAAAGAAGTCAGATGATTTCTTCCTGTGTTGTGATATTAAATTCTGTTTGTTCATAGCATTTCTGTAGGTGTTTTTGACATTACAAGAGGAATGGATGGAATAATTTTGAAACGTTATTTGGAAACCTGAATTTTGAACATGTCCACATGTATAGTATAAATACATATTTATGTGTATAATTACGTATAATGTAAATATATAGGTTTATTCAGATGCATGCACTGCTGTATCCTTAATATTTTACCTTTTTTACATCTATTGCAAAATAATTAGCACAATATCATACAGAGTGCCCATGTGATTTAATGCAAGAATAACACCGGTTCCTCTTACACTGCAAAAGGTTTGTTTGGCATTTTCTCATCAAGAGCCTATCTATACAATTTGAGATTCTGCAGACGGTCTTAACCAAATGGTTCTTTGCTGAGCAGGAGTGGGTCAGTTTAAAAAGCAGGACTCATCCAGCCAAGCAAAACCAATTGTACCTTTTTATCACACTGTATTTCGCAGTCTGAATGCCTCAGCTTTGTTCCACACTAGCACAGATGTAGTCCTGTGCTTTTGTTCACTGCAGATAGGCACTATGTGATACTTTACCTTATGCTGAGGTGCTGTAAGCAATGGAGTGAAGAACTTTCTCTTCCGTAATTTGGCTGGAACCTTACGCACAGAATTTCTTGTTAAAGGACTGGATCAAAGCAAGAAAAGTAGTCTTGTGATTGAGTCTATAGTGGTCAGCAGAAAAATATTGCCTAAAGTAAGTTCTAGATTTACTGTACATCAGTAAATAAACCATGCAATACCTGCATATATATATATATATAATTTATATAGATATAAATCCATGCAATGAGAGGAGGGCTGGAAGAAGTCCTTAGGATACCTCTGTTTAATCCTAGATTGGGGAGATATGAGATAAAGCTTCTTGCCTCTTAGCCTCAAAAAGGCTGTGCTGTTAAATATCTTTAAGAAAAAAGAAATCAGATTGTTTTGTTTTTGGTTGTTTTTTTTTAATAAAGGACTTCTACATCTAAGCAAATTGTCAGGGCTGGAAAATAAAATGTTAAAGATGATGAAATTATTTTGAAGAATTTCTGGTTTAATTTTTGTACTTTTAAGGGAAGAAGTACAGTGATAAAAATATTTTTTAAAATTCCAACAAATCTGGCAGGGGGATTGGACTAGATGATATTTTGAGGTCCTTTCCAATCCCCAATGTTCTGTGATTCTGTGAAATAAATGGCAACAGAAGTAGGATTTGTTTCTTTTTTCTACATATTAGTTTTGTCAGCTAATCAGTTAAAAAAATAATCTCAGGCCAATAAATAATTCTGTAAAACCTAGAGAATAATGACTCCCAGACAGCAAGGCTTTCCAAAACGACAATGTGAAGTGACATCGGAGGCTGAATACAGTTCGATCCCTATAGTTACTTGAAGGTGGTTTGTACTATATGAAGTAAACTTTCCGTTCTGAGAGAAAAAGATAAATACATGGAAAATGAAATTTAAAAGCTCCTGAAGTCTACTGTAGCATCAGGAGAATTTTGTTAGGTTGTGGTTAACGACAGGTTTGATGATGATTAGTTGTGTTTCAGAGGAGACATTGTTGCTGGAATCAATAGAAAAATGTTTCAGCATTCTAGGTCTTCTGTTCCACCTTCCATACAACTTTGCTCAAGCAGTGAATGTATCTATTAAAAAAACAAAAAGGAAATTATTACATGGTACAGCTTCCCACATTCAGCCTTGTTTTCTCTGAAGAGCCATTCTTATAATTTTAGATGGGTTTGTGGCAGATGGTCTCTGAGGCATGTCTGGCTGTGTGGAAGTTTAAGTAGTTGCTAAGCCATCTTGAGCCCTGAGATGTTGGTGGGAGGATGATTTTGGAGAATTCTTGGCATGCATAAACTGTCACCTGTACTATGCCATGAATAGTCTTTTGGGAGATCTGACAGCAAAAAGATTACCTGGGCGAGGTACACCATCATTTTGATATGAATACTCCACTCAACATTAAAATGTGAAGGGCAGAAGACTATTATAAAAATAATAGTCTCAGGGTTCACAAAAATCCTGTTTGGCAACTTAAGAGGGAGATAATTTCATGAGATCATGTTAAATGTTTATCTTTGATAACTTTGTTTCCTCTTTTGGGGATTTGATTTCTCACCATTCTTTTAGTCAACAATTCAAGTTTGGTATTGAAAAGAGATTACTGGAATAAACTTGGCTAGACTTGCAAGACATACAGTTTCCATGAGAGCAAGGACAGCAGTGCAGTGCCGGTAAATACATTGATTACATTATTTTGAACATTTGGGAGACTTATCAACATGGGAACTCTTCTCCTGGCACTGGGTAAAGAGTTTCAGCAAGGTGCCCTATGTGGAGTGTTAAACAGTGCTTTTCAGGAAAAGCTGAGCAGCAGAGAGTTATTTGCAAACATTACAATATCCCTTCAGCCAAGGTTATTGCTTCAAGGTGCATTTACATCTGTATGGGGGACAGAGCTTGAGCACCTTTGCCGAGTTTCTAGGGACAGTAATATCTGGCAGAAGGACAAAGTGAGCAGCTGGAGAACAGAAACATCTTAAATTGCCACAGCTGTTTTCTTTAGTGCAACTGAGCCAGAACTTCAGTCAATTCCCCATCAACTTAAACTGTAACAAGATAAATTGAAATAAAGCAAGGTTGCATTCAACAAAATCAAATTTCGAGCAGTTCAATTGAAAGAGTGTTCTCATGTTGCTAAATCCTATGACACATTAGAGAGATCATTTAAAATAGAGTTACATGCTGGAGGACTTCATTTAGGATTCTGGATTAAGAAAAACAACAAAAATAATCTCTTTTTGCATCAGATTATATTATGCTGAGTGAGGCTTGGAAAAAACCTTCATCATAATTTAAACAGCTTCTAGGGAAAACTGAAAAAGGGATCTAGTGCTTTAGTCTCAGTCACAAGTCTAAATTGCCAGCTTAAGGTAAATGCTTGTTAACTGGGTAGAATAAATGATTTACTTCAGTACAGTGAGTCCAGATTCTGTTTGGGGTTGGTGTGAAAAGTAGGGCTTGTGAGCGAAGGAGAAGCGGCAGAGTCGCAGTCTTGTCTGATGCACAGCTATGCCATGGAAGTTCTAGCTACAGGTAGAAAGGTCTGCACAGAAAGCCAGCCCCAAAGACAGTAAGAAGTGCAGATCAGGTTCTGCACTTCTTACTGCAGAGATGGAGCCATCCACTGATTTTTTTCCTGGTTTGTTTTTTTTTTTAAAATTTTATTTTTAATGATAAGTATTAAAAAAGTAAAATCAAAGTTCTGTTAGGGAAAGTGACATGACTTTTGGGACATGTCATGTCAATGCCTTATTCCAATTGCTGTAATTTAAAACCCGTCTGGATATGTTCCTGCGTGACTTGATCTAGGTGGTCCTGCTGTGGCAGGGAGATTGGACTAGATGATCTTTCGAGGTTGCTTCCAATCCCCAATGTTCTGTGATTCTGATTTATCTCTCTAGACCCAGACTCTTTACTCTTTTATTGCTGAGATTTGTAAGTAGATTTTCTTTATCATATAGTGCATGGCACAGGCATATTTTTCCTAAGCGATTTCTTTTATTATTGCCATTCATACTTTATTTTAAATTAGATGGGTTTGTTGCTTTTGGTGGGTTTTTTTTAGTGGTACCTCTGTATAACACTGTTGCATTGGAGAATTTTGTGGCTGGTGTCCCAATGAATTTTTTGTTGTTGTCAATTATACTGCTGCAATCAAATTTCAAATATCAATTATTTTTATAGGGTCCAACTATTGAAATCCTGAGATTTTCCTGCTTTCATTCTTATCAGCTGCTTCTTCCATCTCAATGCGTTTGTAGTGGAGGAGTTTCCTGTAATGTGTATTTAGCGATGTATCAAACAGCTTCTGTGAAGTATTTATCCTTTCTTTAATCCTTTTCAGAGTAAAAATACTTTTGTCTGTAAGACAGGCATTGCAGTATTAATGTTTAATTATCTTGACACACTTCTCCAAATGGGCTTACTCATCCTCCTATGTCTGTAGCTTTATTTTTGTCTCTGTGTATCTAACTCTTTATATATTCTCTGTATTTTATTCTCTATTTTTTATTGAGCAGAGATATTTGTTTTTCTTCCATTATCGTTTCAAGCCGAGCACTAAAAACCTGTCTCCTGCAATAGAGAGTTTTGCCTTTGTCAAAGGAGTGAAGGACTGGTTTACTCTTCTCTCTGAAAGCCAGCATGGCTGAGAAATCAGTGCTGTTGACTATGCTGCTCTCTTCCAGGTAGACCTTCCAGTAGGGTGATGACTTCTTGTACAGCAGGAAAGGACATAGTTGGTTACAGTTTTTAAAAAGTAAAAGTAAGTGAACTAGTAACTTGAACCAGTATCTGTCCACAAGGTTGGAGCTGTATAACTCACTTGAAAATTAGTTCTATTTAGATGTAATTACACTTTTTTTTTTTAGTCGTGATAGTCATCTTGATTTAATTACAATTGTTAGTCAGAATTGGAAGCCAAACCAAGTTGGTTGGTGAGGAAAAACCTGATAACAATTTGAGGTGTTTTGGTTGTTTAGAGCTGAATTACACATTTCCTTTGTATTATTTTGATCTAGATAAGTGTTATCCTGGTAGACGATCATTGCTTGCCTCTGGCAAAAGGCCAGTCTGTAGTCACTGTGGACTATTTGCTGCGGTTGGATGAGTCATTGTGAGAAGCCGTAGACGTTATTAGTCGTGAAGTAGATCATGTGTGTTAAGAATCATAATCAGATGATTGAAATAACTTAGAGAGGTGATTCTGTAGACCAGATGTATGTTTTAATACAAAATACTGTGTTTTTTCTGACTTTCCCTGTTACACAAGTGTTTAACCGAAGGCCTGTCTGTGTAGCATCTTTTCTTCAGTAAGAGATATCTTATGGAGCAAGAATAGCTTTAAAAGTAAAGTTATTATTTTTTTTTAGTTTATTTTTGGTTTGTGGGTTTGTTTTTTTTTTTTAATTCTAACTGACTACAAAGTATCTTGTTGACATTTGAGAAGATTTGCAGCAGTTAATCCAAACTTCAGGTGAATTAGTATTAAAATTTCTATACAATCTCTGCAGTCATGGACAAAGTAAGTTGTTGACCCTTTCTGAATCAACAAAAGATCAGCTTGAGGGAGAAGAGATACTAATTAAAATGAAGTCTCCAGGCTCCATCGTCTCTCTGTGGCAGGCAGCTGCAGAGCTTGAAAAATGACTTTCTGCTGCCTGGCCAAATTCTGGTTATTTGCTTGGCTGGATCATAAAACCATCCATGACCTTCAGCAATGTAGAAGATCACAAATCTCTTGTGGTGGAGAAAAACCTAGAAGCAATAAGAGGACATTACAGTTTCTGAAGTGGAAACTCTCCAATCCTCTTTTAAACTTGTGTGAAATAATTTTCAAGATATAGGGAGAAAAAAAGGCCATGGAAGTGTCCAATATGGCTTTATGTCTGTAGCATTGTTTTAAATACTTTTATTTGAATAAGCTTAAGATTCTTGGTATATGATATTTTGATCTAGTCTCTTACTTGTTGAAGATGTTGAGCTGTATCTGAAAAGCATGAAAAGAGATAACAAGTACAGATCATCAGCCAAACACAGGCAATGCGGAGCACCAAACAGTTAAAATATATTTTCAATAACATCTTTAGAAGTGCAAAATTCTGATGTGTTAGTGATGCTGTGTGGCTTTGCTAGTCCTGGGATTTAGGTTTGGGGCTTTTTCCTCTTCTAACTTATCTATTGAGCAGATGAAGGTTGCCAGGATAAGTGATGTCAAAACCTCTTTCTGACCTTAAGGTGGAGTTGTGCCAATTGCCAATTATTGTGTTAGTCTGCAAAAGTTTGATGTAGGGTCTTGCACCATTTTCCCTTGGCAGTCTTCTGTTGTTGTGTGTTTGGGGTACGAAGGCTGAATACAATGACTTGTGCTGCTACATCTACCTTTGTTTATGCAAAACATCCCAGTCGTTCACAAATGATGATGTTAGTGATGATGAAGAAGAAAGAGCACTCATAAATTCATTCTGTTTGGGTAATACTGCCATTAGTGGCAGCAGCCTTATCGTTTGCCTGTGCATTTTCCTGGCAGACTCAGCAGATGGTGTAGCGTGAGTCAGCAGTGCTGCCCTTGCAGCCAAAGCACCTACAGCTGTATCCTGGACTGCATCAGCAGAGAAGTCAGGAGATCAAGGGGTGCTTGTTGCACAGAACTCGGCACTTTTGCGGGCGCCCCTTATAAATAGTACAGAAAAATAATGTCTGCATAAGGATGTGAAATTGCATGCCACTGTGTCATGCATACGTAAGAGAGAGCTGCAATACCAATATATAGCTTTAGAGTACCTGTATCGCATGCTGTCTCATGGCATGGTTTTGGCTTGGAAGGAACCCCTCAAAGCTCATCTAGTCCACCCTCCCTCCAGTGAGCAGGGACATCTGCAACTAGAGCAGGTTGCTCAGAGCCCCAAGATACAACCTTACCTGGAATGGGTAGGAAAACTTGTGCCAGTGTTTCACCACCCTCAGCATAAAAAAAATGCTTCCTTATCTGAATCTTCTGTCTTTGATTATGAAGCTATTTCCTGTTGTTCTGTTGCAGTAGGTTCTGCTAAAAAGATTGTCCCCATAATAATTTTGTCTCCCTTTATCAGTTAACGCTCCTGAGTTCGAGTGTGTCCCCTTACAGTTTATTGATTGCCAATGCATAGGGTCAGGACATATGAGACTGAGCTACCCCAAAGGTCTGAGATGTGGCTGTTTTATTTTACTCTCTTGGCAGAGCTATAATAAAAAGCAGATCAAAAAGTTTCCAGAGCTTTCCTGTCTTCTCTGCAAAGGTGGATGGGGAAAGGATGAAGTCAGGACCATCACACCAAGGCAATGGTGCAGGTGCATGTTTTCAGCTCTAGCAGCAATTGCTTTAACCCCATAGGTAGTACAGCCTTCAGGGAGCAGCAGGAGGCATGAGGAGCTGGGTAACCTCTTGCTGAGCACTAGGAAGATCAAACACCTGCCCTGTTGCACTTGGACCTGGAGTTGTCACCTCCTTGGTCCTTGCATCAATGAATTGACTATGCCTATCAAATCAAGGCAGCAATATGCTCCTTTCAGCCTGAAATAACTTAAACATTTAAATTCAAAATAATCGGTATTGTTTCCTGCGGCACTTCATCAGGAGCAGAATGCATCCTTTCAGTCATTTGACAGAAAATATGATAAGAATAGAAGTGATGAATTAATTTGAAATCCTTCACTTTTAATCTCGAGGTGCCTCTGTAAGAGTTCAAAATATGGTAGAGAAGAAAACAACAGTCACTACTGCCATCGAACAAATTCTGGCTGTAGCTAGATTAGCAATATTAAAATATCTTTATTATTTTGAGTAGCTGAACTGTATGAAGAGAGCTATTTATATCAGCTTTTCAGCTTGAAAGGGAGGACAGTTCTGAGCAGGAGCAACTACATATATTTGTAAACGAGTGAAAAAATATGGTTATAAAGGAGTGAAAATACATCTATTAGTGTGCAGATTAATATGCAGATAGTTCACAGAATCATAGAACATTGGAAGGGACCTCGAAAGATCATCCAGTCCAATAAGTCCGCCACAGCAGGATCACCTAGATCAAGTCACAGAGGAACATATCTACGCGGGTTTTAAATGTTTCCAGAGAAGGAGACTCCACAATCCCCGTGGGGCAGACTGTTCCAGCGCTCTCTCACCCTCACTGTGAAGAAGTTCCTTTTCATATTGATGTGGAACCTCCTGTGTTCCAGCTTACACCCATTGTCCTTTGTCCTATCACTAGGTGATATTGAGAAGAGCCTGGGTCCATCCTCTTAACACCCACCCTCGCATATAGACATTAATGAGTTCACCCCTCAGTCTCATTTTCTCTGAGCTAAAGAGACCCAGTTCCCTCAGCCTTTCCTCATCAGGGAGATGCTCCACTCCCTTCATGATCTTTGTGGCTCTGCGCTGGACTCCCTTCAGTAGTTCTGTGTCCTTCTGGAACTGATACTTGAATACTTTTTTTTTTTTTTCCCTTTGTTTTTTTTTCCTGAAATGAGTTGATACTAAATAGTGAGGAACTTTACATAAGTACCTAAGTACCCAACCCTATGCAGATGGATTCTTTAAGGTTTTAAAAGGTTAAAGAAAAGTCACAATACTATACATAAAAAATATTATAATGGAATGTGTGGGTTTTGTGGTTTCTAAAAAAAACTTGATTAAAACCCCAAAAATCAATGGAATTTTTTTTGGATTTATACAAGCTCACATTGGATAAGAATTTAAGTTAGACACTGAATCCTCCAAAGTCCCTTGAGCAGCGGCTCGATGATCAATAGGTCCTCTTGACAACTAAAAGAGAGGAGTAATCCACAAGGAAATAAAACGTTGGCAACAAATTCTTAAAATACACAGATCAAGATCCTACTTTGTTATCTCTTGATGATTCTTTCCCTCTCCAATTAAAACAATCATTTTGTAAGACACCAGCAGTAGAATTCAACTCCTCACCATGTGTTAATGGTACTCAAAAAGTTGCCCAGGGTGATGGTTGAGTCACCATCCCTGGAGATGATTAAAAGATGCTTAGATGTGGTGTTGGGGGGCTATGGTTTAAGGGTGAGATTGTAGAGTAGGATTGATGGTTGGACTTGATAATCCCAAGGGTCTTTTCCAACCTGAATCATTCTGTGAAAGAAGATTCACGCTTCCATTTTTTAATGTTTTGAACTTCAAAACTGCATATGCTAAACACTTTGTACTTTTGTTGTGCAAACCCAAAAGCTGTGGGTTTATGCCCCAAATCCTGTGTCTTGCAGCTTTGTAAAAGCACCTGATGTAAGATAATCCTCCTTCTGTAGTCAATGGAGAAATAGAGGACAAAAAAAAGAAGTCGTCTACTTAAGATACCTATTTGTGATGGGATGAATTATCCCTTTGAACTGTCAAGCGTAATGATCTTTTATTCTTTTTTTCTAAAATAATGTCACTTAGCATATTATAAAGTTGGGTTTTGAAACTCACTTTAACTTCACTACTCAAAAAAATAGTCACAGAAAGTTGTGTGGATGAAGATAATTACATTCATCACAAATAAAGAATTTAATATTACTTCTCCGTCTTTATGCCTTTTGTCTGGAGATGTCAAAATAGCTGACAAAGGATAAGAAGTATCACTATTGAATTTTGCAGAGAGGGAAACTGCGTGCTGGCTGTTATTTTACTCAAAGTCACAGAAGACTACAGTAATATCCCAAATTATTTTACCATGTCTAATGCCTTATGCCTTGTCCATTGGAACACATTGCTTCCAATAACTTTTCAATGCAGATTGGATTTCCATTACCACTTACACTTCTCAGTGGAACCATGTATAAAATCTATAGTGCCATTTAAAAAAGTAATAAACCCTAAATGGCTTTTCGCAATCATGAGGTCACATTCAAAATGACGCGTTTCAGAAGTGCCACTTCTTGCTTTTTTCAGGGAGAAAAAGAAAGAATCAGCTTTTAGTGCCCCCTTCTCTTGCCAAGAAAACTTGGTCTGTTGCTGATCCTAAGTGAAAAGTTTGTTTAATAAATGAGATTGAAACTGGTACTTGTTCACAAGCTGAATGTGCTTTGTTGTCTTTGCTTTTTCCTCTTTTTTCTTTAAGCAAATACCTGTTGCACTTAATTCTTTCTCTTCACTTTTCCTTTCTTCAGCTAATCTGCAGCTGAAGGGCAAGTACTTGGATAAGCAGAATTTCTTGAAGAGTAATTGGCAAAGAGTTTTTGGTTTTTAAAAGGAGAAGTCACTTTTAAAACAAATTAAAGTAATTTCTTTTGTCATCCTAATGGTTAACATTCGTTGTGGTGCTCATAGAATTTAATCAGGTTTCAATACTTATTGTAGAAATTGTTCTTCTACTTTATTTTCTAAGGGATTTTTTTTACCCCAAAATCTTCTAGATTTTACAACATAAGAATCTCACTGTGATCATGAAATATTCATAACCTTTAGTACAAAATGTAGGATTAAATATTCTCACGACATGCCTGTGTATCCACGTGTGTGACCTAACCAAGCTTTGCTGTGAAGTTATAGTGTCCTTTATAGTGTCTGTTACTGGTCTCCCAGAGAGGTAGTAGATGCCCCATCCCTCGAAATCTTTGAAGCCAGGTTGGACGGGCTCTGAGAAACCTGCTTTAGTTGCAGGTGTTCCTGCAGGGACGTTGGACTAGATGATCTTTAAGCATCCCTTCCAGTCCAAACCATTGATTCTGTAAGCCTTTTATTAGGTTCCTTTCAAACATGAGTGTTCTACAATTCTATGATTATGGAAAAATGCTTATCCGTGAGCACGTTCCCAAATCACAACAGTTGTCCAGCACTTTGTGAATTGTTAGAATCTGTGGAATTCAAACCCTTTAAACATTTTTAAAGGGTCAATCACCACAGTTTAAAGGAATAATAAGGAAAAAAGTTATCCAGTTTCTAGCAAAAGTGACAGGTTTTAGAGGCCAACGATACTCATAGGTTAGATTTCACAGCTCACCTCTCCTTGTTACAATGAGAACCTGATCAGAGGTGAGTTTGAAAAATATCATCTGAAACGTGTAATTGTGTTTCATTTTGCATAATCATGTAAAATGACGGGGTGGATAGTGGTCTGAATATTGGCAGCTCAGATCAATCTGATTGAAGGACTGTATGAAAAGGTTTCTAGTCTATAGATGACCAATGGTGATAACATTGTGCCACAATAAGGGGCAATGGCTGGAAGTTGGAACATAAGAGGTTCCACATCAATACGAGAAGGAACTTCATCCCAGTGCTCTGTCACCCTCACTGTGAAGGGCTGCCCAGGGAGGTTGTAGAATCTCCTTCTCTGATGATGTTTAAAACTCATCTGGATGTGTTCCTCTGTGATTTGATCTAGGTGATCCTGCTGTGGCAGGGGGATTGGACTGGATGATCTTTTGAGGTCCCTTCCGATCCCTAACATTCTGTGATTTTGTAATTGAAGATCCTTTAATATTTTAGCAAAAATAGGCTTTTTCTTAAGTGTCTGCATGTTATAGTAGTGCATAAATGTTTAAAAGTCACCTTTTTTAATGTTTCTATATTCGATCACAGATGTGTCTAAGTGTGTGTGTGAAAAAAGTTATAGTTTATATTAATATATTAAGTGCATCTTTGTAAAACAGAAAATCAGAGTGTTTGGCAGCAAGGTTGAATATTCACTGCATAAGGTAGTTTTCAGTGTAATCAGAGGGCAGTGCAAATATTGCATCTGTTATCCCTGGAAAATGCTAGAAAATATTTGCTGATTTGTTATGTAGGAGGAAAGGAGTGAAAAAAGATGTGGTGCTCAAAAATTGTGCACTCCAGGAGAAAGAGTGGACCAAACAATAATTTGTAAAAGTTTACATTTGCTGTGTACAAGCTCCCTCCTCTGATCCAGATTTGAAGTTTATGAGTCAACTAGCTCTTCTCCATGTATCTGCTGGGCAGAAATGGGCTGTTGGGTTTTCTTTTCTTAATAGAAAGGATACAGTTGTTAAGCTGGTGCAGCTTCCTTCCAAGATAAATCATTGCAAAATTATAATGTCCCATTTTCTCTATTTAATCCTGTATTTTACATATCATGTCGTTGCCTTTGACCTTAAAACAGTAGTGCTGTCTGTATAGTTTTTATTTTAGGGGAGTTTAGTAGCTAAATGGCAGCTGCCTCCATTCTCTCCTACATCTGCATTTCATTTTCTTCTCTCCCAAGCTGCCTAGTTAAGCTTAAGGAATATAGACTAAACAGAATTACCCAAAAATACTTGATTTTTCAATGGATTTTTTGCCTTTATGATTTATGACCAGTGTAAATTTGTTTTAATATGATCATGTTAAATAGGTATCATTAAGAACTATAATCACTACACCATATAAACTGGACAGATCTAAAGAGGCTATTCAGTTAACTCTCTACATGACCGGAGTTTAGACACAAAAATCTAGTTGTGCAAAAATGTGTGTGATAACAGAGGGAGTGGGGAGATGGGGACAGGAAGGACCCCCAAATATTAAACTTGGAAAATTTATGAGGTGAATGGCTCAGTATAAAGGATGAGTTGTCTCTCTCAGGTTAAATGCCAAAGAGTGGCCTCAGCATTGCTTGTCTTTTAATTAAGCTTAAATATTTAAACCTTTGACCATCACCTCTGACTAGTGAATTATGTTTTCAGATAAATCTCAATTTTATAATGAATGAGTCTGCTTCTGTAGGCTCCTTACACATTAACTGTGTTTGTTGGAAGGCTGTAGATGGAAAGAGGAATAGTCAGCAGGAAAACAAAGGTAAAAAATCTTGTGGGTGTGTTATAGGGTCCTGCCTTCAGTTTTGATGCCAAGTAATTTGCTTAAAATTTTTTTATGTGGTACTTGTCAGGGTTTCCAGCCTTTTCTTAGTGACCAGACTGAGCTTCTTTAGTCTTTATAGCAGCTTTGAAAATTACATGTGTGAATGTGATTTGCCTCCGATGCAGATGTATGATCTGAAGGAAACATGACTACTTCCTATCTGCCTTCCCTTTGATCTGCAGTGTAGCCTAGCACTCTGAAAAAAGAATAGCCCAAAGCTGATTGGGAATTAACCACAATAACATGCTTTTCCCATGGGAAATCGCTAGAACGAGTCTGAGTTTTAGATAATTCTTTGTTGTGTCAGTTATCCAAATCTCTCTGATTTATCAGTTCTAGCTCATGGTGACATTAGTCCAGATAGCTCTGGGAGACTGACAGTGTCTGATAACCGAATGGTAACTTGAGTTTTCTTAAAAACTGTGGTATTTCCATATCATAGGAAATGGGTTATTTATTAAAAAAATGTTCTCACATTCATCTCCAGGGACTTCTTTAGAAATTCCAGATTCTATACAACTCTTAGAGCAGCACTGGTATCCATGAGACACAGCTTTTATATTGGAAGTATAGTTCTGATTCTAATGTGTGTACTTTGGGAGGATTGGTCCACCAATAAGTATTTTGTCAATCAGATTAAGTCAGTAGAAAATTATGCGCTGATAAGCTTGGCAGTGTGCTCCTGGCAAGCTCTTATAGCAGAGGGCAAATAATGATTTTCTGAATCTTACAACTTGGCCATGTACAAACAGGTTAGCCTGAGGACATCTTGATGGCTGCTAACTCTTGGATAAATTTCAAAGTACAACTGCAAATTATGGAAGTATTAGAGTTAGTAAGGAAACAGCTGGGATATTGACTATCATGAGGGCTGGTAAATGATCGTAATAAAGGGATTGATACTGTTTCCTGATACCTTCTAACAATTCTCCAGAGAACCTGTGAAAGAAATGAAAGTCATCATTGTGCAAAACTGAAGTTGCAATATGAAGTTGTGAGGAGATGTATTTCAAAACAAGAAAAAAAGGCAAAAAAGAAACAGAAAGAAGGTAGTGTAGCAGAAAGTGAGTGAAGATACTGCTTTCAGAAGTGATGTTTTAAGATTCACATATTGTCCTTCCACTGTCAGTCACCTTCATGGTATTTATTTCACTTAACTTTCTCTTTCTCTTTGTTATTGTCTTCTTTTCCTTTTCCCTTTTTTGTGCCTTTCCCTCTCTCTTTTTTCTTCTTAGGTTTAAAACAGCAACAGAAGACTATCTCCGTGTGCCTCCTAAGATGCACTTCTCTATAACTTCATTATGAGCTGTGTACATCCCTTTTCCATTCAAAAACATTTCACTTGCACTGATTTTTTTAGTTATTGCCACAGTAGAGCCATCCTTTAAAAGGTTGTAGCAGTTTCAAAAAAGATGCAAAACCATTCTGAAACTCTGGAAGCACTGCAGAACACAAACTACCTTAGGGCGAAAGTGTGGATTAGAAAAAATAATTAAGCAATTGGATCACAGTGAATATAGGGATGTTTATTGGAGTTATCAGGAGCACTTTGGAGACCCACTACGGTAGATATCAGAACATTTTAAAGAAAGAATTCTGCTCTAAAAAGTAGGGAATGAGTAAAGTGTATTTTATCAGTCTAACTACGGATTGCTGGGCTGCAGGGAAGGAGACTTTTAACTGAAAGTCCCATTAAATAGCATCTAACTACACAAGTAGCCCTGTCAGGTAGAATAACATAATTTAGCCTGAACAGCTCTCTCTTTGTCTCAGAACTCTAGTGACATGTCCCAAGTCATCCAAGATGGCAGAGTGTCTTACTTATGACACTGTGAGTTCTGTCTCTTTCTTGCAACACTGCCCTTGCCATCTTCTTTAACCTCAGGCTGTTCAGACGTCATTTGATAGTGGTACGTGTGATAGCTCAGCAGTGTCTCAGGTTGTGCTGAGGCTTTAATTCACTGTTGGCATGGAGAGAAGCAGGCCAGCTGCAATCTTGCATCAACACCACCGCTTCCTGCAACACCTGTGCTTACTCTTGGAGGCTCTCCATGTAAGTACTGGCCACTGCTAGTCTACTCCATGCATGCACCAAATTCCACTATTACCTTTGTTGTGAGCAGCAGTTGAAGACCTCTACGCTCCTTCCTCTGCACTCAGGCATTTAAATAACATGAAGGTGCTGTTCTTTGCTGATTCAGAAGTTGTGGACCATGTATTTAACTTTAGTGAGATACGATAGGTGAACTCAGGCAGAGTTCCTGAGAGCTACAGCAAACTGGAAAATCACACAGAAAACTGAGATAATCTTAAACCCATATCATCAGCTGTGTTATGTCATTTTAAGTGCTGTATTTTTAATCTGATTGTGTTTAATCTGCTTATGGCCAAGAAAGTCAAGGCACTTTCTCCAGAAATACACTTTGTTAAAAATTGCATCGCTCTCAGTAGGATGGAGACTGCAATCGTTATTATGATGGTTACTGTCTTCACTAAAAATTGTAGGAAGTGATGAATTTGCTTAGAGGAATTAGTTGGACTGTTTTATTCCATCGAAAAGGTAGCGGGTGAGTCTAGCATGCAGAATGAAGATGCTCTCCCTGTAGAGCAGTGTGCAGTTAAACAGAAAGAGGATTTGGAAACACAAGAGCTGTAGGGCACTACTGGCATGTGTTTACAGTTGACACAGGAATGACAGTAGTTGAGGGAAACTAGATTATCTCAATGCAGCCAAAGCTTAGGGCATAACAGGAGAAGTGTAAAATGTTTTCACGGACCATTTCACTCATGAAAGTATGGAGGGAAGTAATGGATGAAATAGTGTAAAGATGACAGTCGTGGTAGAGGAACATGAGTCTCATCTTACGTCTCTCAGTAGGGTAGTTGACTCAGGAGAACTCCCATGCTAGGTCAGCTTGTGAAGTTGCAGGAGACTGTAAAATAAAATGTAGAGGAGACTGTTAGCCAGCCAGGAGACTGAGCTTGGAGGAAAGAAGAAAAATCAAACAAGAGTAGGGGAATAAGACAGAATAGTGCTAGAAAATTGATGTAAAGGGAGAGGTAACATAGAACTTGCCTTCTGTAGCCCCAGGGAAACATATGTTTTTGTAGATGCTGTGAAGGCTGTGTTTGATGAGGTTTTTTTCTCAAGCAAAGAAAGAAACAAAGTCCGTGTAATACTTTTGATGCTCTTTCTTCAGTTTTGCATTTACCATCCAGAGAGTATCGCTTAGTTTTTCAGCATATATGTGTTGTGTAATTTGATGTATCCAATAGGATATTGCACAAGAGTTAAAACAGATAGAACACTCTTTATTCTTGAGCCTGGCCTACCTCTGCTTCACTTCAGTAACTCACTGACTTGGACATTACTTTTTCTATAACACATGTTCTACTGTAGGGTTCTATGTTAGTAGATGGAATTCCATGAGTTGATATAACCAAAGTCAACAGCTTTTGAAAGTTTTATTCTGCAATATAAGATCTTCCTGCAAGGTTCTTCTGTAATTCCTGCTGCATTTCTACTAACACATGGTGCTTTTTTATCACATAACATGAGAATGGTCTTTATCTTGTCAAGTAGAATAAAGGACCTTCATAAAAGTAACACCTTTTTTCTTATAAAGTATAACTTTAAAATACCTCAAACTTTTATTTTTATAAAAAGTAGAAAACAATTAGAAAACACTTATTTGATATGAGAGACATGTTCTTTGATATGGGAGACTTCTCCTGTGATACTTAAAAGCTTTGGGTTAAAGAGTTCTTGAAACCAGAACTTAATTGTAGCCATAGGCTCAGAGAAGAAGGAACAAGTGTGGAGGGAATTTTAAGAAAAGAAATTATTAAAAATGACAATCCTTTTTTCTGCTTTTCTTGGTAAAGCTCATGTAGGCATAGTCTTAAAGCTGAGAAAAAATAGATTAAAAATAAGTCATTAAAAAATTCTTTTAAATTCCTCAAACTTTTCTAAACTTGGTCAAAAATTGGTCACAATTTAGAGGGAGCTGCACTTCTTATTCATGTTTCTTCCCAAGTCTTTAAAAAAATGACACGTGGGGTGCTACCAGCTGCTTATAGGTCTATATGCTCAATACACCATGGCCTTTGAGAGGATGACCTCTGCGGATTTTAAATCTCCTGGCAGATCAACCACGTTCTCCTAATTGAGAACGGTTTGCTGACAAAGCCTCTCTTTCTTCCATGTTTCAAAAGCCACATTAGTCTGGGGGACTCCCTTTTACATGTTTGTGGTTACATGAAATTAAACCAACCTTTACCCTTCAGATTTTTCATGTACAAATTGATGTATTAATGTTTTATTATAATATTTTCTCATGGAAGCAGTAACTAGATATGATAGAGAGCTGCTTGTCATACAACATACAAATACTCAGCACTTCAGGAATCATAAAGAAGAGAAACGGGGTCAGTGATTGTTGGCACAGAAAACAAAACTTTGTAATTACGTTTTCCTTTTTGCTCCTCAGAAATCAGAATCTCTGGAAGTACTCAATAGCTGGTATCATCTGAAAGAAAACAACAGAGTATCTAATACTGTTGGGTTTTGGAGTTCTTTTCCAAGGAAATGGAAAGATTTTCAGTTTTACATCTCCTCCACCCTTCCATTTATTAGTCTTCTTTCTAGAAACTCCCAGCTGCCTCGTGTTAGTGGTACAGTCAATATGCTCATGCAGAAAAAGGTCAGTTTGAAAAACTCTCGTGTTTTGAATTAAATTCTTTATTATGACACTTTATTCTTTGTTATGACACTTTATGCCAATTAGGTAAGTCATATACTTGATTTGCCGTAGGGATTATCCTCTCAAAATTGTCATGAAACAATTATTCAAAGGCCACTAGCTCAAGCTCTGAATGGCAGCAGCCTTCTAAATACATAAGGCTAAAAAGCTAGGAATTAGTAATCAAACAAAAGAGCTACAAACAAGCTTCCACAGTTACAAAAAGAGCAAGAGTAGACTTTAGGAATGGGTAATGACAATAGGTAACATCAGTCGTGTGACAGTTTTAAACATCATTCATAATACCTGTATAAACTGCTTTCAATTACATTTTTGTAAAATTACTGGAACAACTTGGAACCAGTTTAAAAAGTGCAGAAATAAGTAGTCACTTCCGTTGTTAATTCATGTGACCTTGTGCAGTTATACACACAATGAATTAAAAGACTGTTTGCATTTACCTAGACCACATCGTTGCATATCATAGTATTAGTGGGAGAGTTAAAGAGTACTGATTATAGTTCATAAATGTTTGTTTTCATGGGAAAAAGAAAGGAGCGAAGAGTGTTAATGACTGAATGTTGTACAGGAAAAGTGTGAGGTCTTTGCTTTTCCCAGTACGTAGTTTCACCTACCAAGAGGGAAAAGGTTTTTTAAGAAAAGTAAATGTAGACTGTAAATTGATTGCTCCTTGTGGATGGAACCAGATCCTTCTGGGAGGGGTGACATAGATGGGATTATTACTACTTTTGAGTAGCAGGGGGAGGAATTTGTAATTGAGGAAGGATGTTTCATTGATTAAACCTCCAACCATTTTTACCATCAAAGGTAGAGAAGAACAAGAATGTTTTGCAACAGTTTGTTCCATCTTGGGATGTTTTTGACAGCATTAAAGATAGTTGGCATTTGCTTTTTGTGACTTGTGACAACTAAGTTTTTCAGAATTAATGAGGATGTTGTATGAGAGATGTCAAAGCCAAGGCCAGCACTACAGATAGAACAGGAAGCTAGGTGAGATGAGATGATTTATGTAATGTGACTCAGAAGACAAGCCAGATCTGTTTTCTTCCATCTGTCCAGCATCAACAGATCTTGCTAATTCAAAAAACATATTTTAAGGAACATGGTGTGAGATCTACAATTCATGAAAGCTTCTGTTTTGTCCTTGACCTTTACATTTCAGCATTTCCACAGTCTGCTGGAGTCAATTGTTAAATGCCAGCCTGGACTTGTGAAGGCATGAAAAATTATCAATTATAAAAAAGAATTGCCTTTTAAATGAAGATCAATACATATCCTCATCTTGATGCAAACAGAACTATGCAAAAGCATTCAAATGTGAGGGAGGAATTTGTATTCTGCCAGCATGAGCCACGGGGTGAGAGGCCATTTTCTGTGGCTGAGTCTGCCAGAGGAGCATTGCAACCTGTTGGGAGTCAGAGAGCTCATAGAAAAGCAGACAATCACAAGAATATTTGTAGTTTCTAGCTGTACAAACGGGAAGGGGATAATGGTCCGTGTAGACTTTCCAAACAGTGACAGCCATCAGTCCTTTGGAAGAGCAGTTGGGGTCATCTATCTGTACTTTCAGCTTTCCCAGTTGCTTACATCCGAGCTGGCTGTAACACTTCAGTACTTAATGAAAAATCCAGGAAATTTTAGTGCCCTGGACCTATTGTATAACCAAAGAAACTTTAGATGTCTTCCAGAGTAGAAATCTGTATTGTAAATATATTTCAGTGCTGAGATTGAGATGCTTTTTTTTCAGTTAGCAATTGCTCGTGTTTTATTTTCTTACAGTGGTCTGACTTACTGCTATTTGAGCTAATGTTTACTGCGAAGGAAAGAGTACTCCATTAAGAGATATATAATTCAGGTGTGAATTTATCTGTGAAAAAAGAAAGCACAAGTGATGGTAGCCTGCTCACCCCTTAGAACTTACCATACACCATCTGTGCTCCAGGTCATTTTATGTACAATAATCTTTGCAGCTGAAAATCATAGTTTCCTCTCCAAATGAAGTGACACGCAGCCTTCATCCAATTTACACTGGATAGAAAGGTGGCTGGAGACTTTTAGGATATGGAAAATGTTCCTTAAGTACTGTTAGGTACATTACAAATAATAAATATTACTTCAGAGTGAGAAGGGTGTAGAAAATTGGGAAGTGAGCATGAAGAAGTGAAAATCCGGATTTTAAAACATAAAACCAAGATTTTTATCCATCCAGGAATATTTGTCTCAGAGAGCTTTAGGGTTTCTTTGAGTTTTACTTTTTTAATTTCGAGATTGTGCATTGTGCCAGTCTCTTGCCCAAGTATCTTCAAACAAATTGGGTTTGCAAATATGCAGAAATGTAGGCTCCCTTACTAATTGCATGTGTTCCATATATTTTCCAGTGTGCATTTAAGAAGAGAAAAAGAGAAAAAGAGGTCTCATACATTCTGGGGACAGACATATCTGTAAATACCATGAAAGAACAATGTCTGTTTGTGAATCTTATTGTTAAACTTGACAGCATAATATTTTGATAGAGGAAAATTGGCACATTAACTGCTATTCAGGATTAGTAGGCTAAGTAATAGTTTAAATCTATTTTCAGTAAGGTTTTCTAATGCTTTACAATGCTTACATGAAAACTCTGTGGTCCAAGACTGTCCATTACTCAGGACCTTGTGAAAACTCATCTATTGTAACTATTTGATCTTCTGTTCGCCAAAGACACTCCGTGTTGGAAATGTTCAATAAAAATTAGGAGACAGTATCAAAGGCAGGACAAATTACAACAATTTAAGATATTACTTGATTTTTCTATTCTGACCCACGAATTGCTGCTTGTTATGAAATATGGTAATAGAACAAAACATATGAGGGCACTTCTAATTATCTTTAAACCCTTCAGAAAGAAAAGTTTCTATTATATTGCTGCCCAGTATTATTTTTTTTAAGCACTTTGGAAAATTGCATCTGAGATCAGATAAATGCAACTGCACACTCAAATTAAGATTATCTGTAGGCTAGTAATCTCATTTACTCTTCAGCAATTTTAATTCAAGTCAAGACAGTACAATTAGTGTCATCATCTTGCTGGTATTTCTCACTGCTCTGTGGCTGCATTTTCTGTTAAGACCAGACAGCTCCTATAAAGTGCAGTCAAGATAATACATTATTAAAAGGAGAATAGGTCGGTACTGCGTCCTGATAAGCTGGACTTCCCTTCGATAAAAATTTCTGTGTTAGCTCTAAGAAAAAGGTCTCATTAAAACACTTGATAAACTTAATAAATTCCAATATTAACATGGATAAAAATGTATTTCAAATGCCGTTCTGAAGAATTATCTGTTTATTTTTTTCCCTGTTTCTCAGCTTTTAATTACCAGCTTAAAATTATTGATGCTTTGAATATTTATAATATAGGTATTAAAATTTTAAGAACCACTGTCTGCGTGATAAATATTGCTCCCCCTAATAAGACAGGATTTTGCTATTACCTCTCCAGGTTGCGTTTAGGAAGGTATTTGCTCTGAGTTGCATTACGCTGTGTCTCTATAAATGTAAAAATACCAGCCGTTCCAGGTGTACAAAATAGAGATCAGCTCTGACCACACTTCGCCTTCCCAACTAATGCAGGTTTGAGGGATTTTTATAAGTAGAATTCTTTATTTTCTACACCTACATTGACAAGTCCCAGAGGAAACTGGATTTCAATGGGTGAATAATTTTCTTCAAGGCTGCAGCATTAATTATATTTCTTAATTTGGAATCCTAGCAGTCTAGTCTCTTTTTTTTTTTTTCTTTAATAAAAATGTTTTTTGTTTGAGTGATTCTGCATGTGATCTGGCAAGATACGGTGCTTCAGCTTGTTTTCAGGAGCAACATAGTCCCCAAGCCCCACTAGTAATGTTTCCTTTGCAAAAAGTTGTTAAGTTGCCACAAGAAGCCCATTCCAAGAAGAGTAAAGGAGGACTGGTTTGTCCTGGGGATGCTTCCCTGAATATGTTGCTGTTATATTCAATAATTTCACAACAGTAGCGATGAGGTGTCCCACTGTACAACCTGCAAACTGATAGACTGTGAACACAAGGGAGTTTTTTACAAGCAAAAGCAGAAACACAAAAGAATGGATCAAAAGCACAGGAAGAAAACTTTATACAAGAGCAGGATACATCAGGTTACGTTTGAACCACATGTCCAGTGTATAGTTTAGTGTTTGACTGACTTAATGTCATTTAAATATATGTAGAGAGATAGAGGCGCATGACTGTACGTATTGCTATGTGGTAGGCAATGTAGACTGTGCCAGACATACGTTGTGCAAGAAGTGTTAGCAGTTTCTTACCGTTCAGGTTTCTTGCTATAAGGGTGCTTAATACATACTTGTCTTTAAACTTGAGTAATGGGATTCATTGGAGTACACTATTCATCTCTGCCTTATTGTTACCAGCTACTTAACTGCCTCAGCAGCTGGAAGCATATGGTGCTAATAAGACCTTGACTTGTACTCGGAGCTAAGTGATTGTGTGTGATGTACGCAGGTGTATGTCTGTGTCCTTATATATCTATGCACCTCTTCAGAATTATGGAAAATATTAGAGAAAGACTTTCTTACTCTTTCATAGATCCTCCTCTGTGTATGTTTCTGAATCAACCCTGCATAAGATGACTTTTACCCTGGCTAATAAATAAGCTTTTCAGGAGCTGATTCTTTTCTGCTTCTCATTTTCTTCTTTTCGGAATATGTGGTACTGGGTTTAATAGAGTGTCTGTGGGGAAAAGATGGGAGTGGTGAAGACAAAACTCCATGGAGCATGGATAATGTCATTACAGCAGAGTAACTCAGACCTCTTTTCTCTGTAAAGTATTGAGTGTGTTTTGTGCCACTCATAAAACAATAATCTGGTGTCTCAAATCTGATAAAGCTGTTCAACAGTAGTGGGTAAAAAGATCGGAAAGTGTCAGGAATTACTAGATTGAGCAGAAAAGTCAAAGCTAAGCCACTTCCTAATTTTTAGCTATGGTGGTTCCAGCAAAAATTTTAAACCAGGACCACCTGTCAGGTATTTTTATTGTAACATAATATATTGGTTTACTGCTTATTTCCCTGACTGTAAATCAGACAGTGTGAATTTGGGATTTGTTCTTTGTATAGCTGAATGGTTTGAGCAAATAACCCATTGACAGTGAAAAGCATCAGCAGAACTTCAGGTCATTAAAGACTGACTTGAAATGTGCCTAATGAACATTGGACCAGCTAAAGTCATCCAAGATAACAGACCTCAAATAAATTGACGAATTAAATTAAGAACCTCGTGTCACTCTGAAAAAAAAATCATCAGATAAAAGCATCAATTAACAGAGACATTCAGATTTATGAGCAGAATCAAAGTCTGAACAGTTCTGCAAAACTGGAGAGAAGAAAAAATCCTACTGGAGATATTTTATATTAACATATTTATTCTTTCTGTAGTATTTCAATATTTAAGAATTTTTTGTAATATCTTCAGTGACAAAGTACAAAGGGAAAATAAGTTGCTGAAAAATTTGGTGGTTGTTGTAAAGCCAATGAAGTGAGATTTGGTTTCCCATAAAGGCACCTAAATTGCAATGTCTCAGTTCATGTTAATGAGGTCTGGACTAAGTCTGTTACTAAAAGCTGTTTGTCAGGTAACTATTAACATCATGGTACAAAGATTTCATCCCTAAATGAAAAATTCATTAGCTAAGCAAGCGGGATTAAAATAGTTTGGCCATGTCAGCTTAAGCAAACAGGAATTTAGATTGCTTTTAGTCCAGTCCAGATTGGAAAGAACAGCCCTTTTGTGGATAACAGAACAACTGAAGCTGTGTCAGGGCTGTGGGGCTTGTGATTGGATTCTCCAGTGAATGGTAAAGGTTAAGTTTACATGCCAGGTTTCTTGTAAGAGGCACAGGAAATAGGATGTCTCTCCTCTGCCTTCCTGAAGATGTGTTTTCAGAAGTTAGGTATCTTCAGAGCAGCTCTATTCAACAAAGAGAGACTTATTATGCTTTGCCTTCAGTTTGAAAACCCTGTGTTTAAGATTTCAGTTAGTAAATAAATGTTTAGTTGTGATGCACAAGTTAATTAAAGGTATTCAGATTTATTGGAAAAGAGTGGGTTCTTTGACTAAATGTGTTTATCAACCAGATTCGGATGTGTGATTCTAAGTGCTTTATACTGTGAGTAAATTGCATTTCCTGCCCTAAAGTAATGTTTTTATTATGTATCTTCATAAACAGAATATTGGATGCAACTTGCTGCTCTTGCATTTTTTGACTTTTCAATCAAACGCTGCTATTTATTTCACAGTTGCGCCACAGAGTTTCTTGAATTATATAAAGTTATCATCGAGTAGCTAAGACTGTGACTAAGTTTTGTGCATCATGGATGTGATGGTCTGAGTCCATCACTGGGAAATTCTTTGCTAGTAACCATATATGGTGGGTATGAAATTGCCAACTTCAGCTATAGGTCCTGAAAGTCTCAGCTTTTCTCATCACATGGTGCTTGTAACCCGTTTCTCTGGTCAGTGAAGCTGCCAGATGCGGTAGGAAAAAGGTAAATACAATCACTTTATATTTCACTCCTGTTGGTCAATGTTCTGTCGGGGATTGGTAGGGTAGAGATGTTTCAACTGGATGCATTGCCTTGAAGAGATGGGAATAGAGTGGTTTGTGGGTATGAACACTGGGCCCAACCTATAGGTTACCAGTGCAAAGGTCACTATTTGATATTCTATTCGATTTTAGATGCAATAGCCTCTATTTTTCAGCAGACCCAAGGTATGCAGACATATACATGTGTAATAGCAAGTTCTACTGATTTTTTTTTAATTATCTGCAAATTAAAAAAGAAAAATTAATAAATTACAAGAGAAATCTTACATTGTATTTGACAACCCCTCTCATGGTCGTTGGGAAAATACCTTGATGTGATCTTGGAATATGCCAATAAAGTTCATACACTTACTAGCAGAAAGTAGTTCTGCTGGGTCTCCACTTACAGTGCAAAATTAAGTAATAATGCAGATGGTATCATGGATATGATTTGGAAAGGAATGGATTTGTTCAGCTTGGAGGAATTGTTCTGATCTGGAGTTATTTCAATTTTTTATCATTGCTGTCTCTGTTAAACCATTTGCAAAGACTGTTAATACCTCGACTTTCATTTTAAGACATCTGTACATTTTTCTTCATTGGTGCTTCACACGGTCTATAGTGAAAAGTATCAAACAGATACAAAATGTTTTCCTCAACTATATTCCGTACGAGGAGTGGCGTGAATACAATTGTTTATTTACCTTTTAGCAGACCGAATCAAATGCCATCAACGCCAAGCAATGAGCTCACATGTTTTTCACAATTCAATTAACACGATGCTTAGGCCAACTTTCAAAGCGTGACAACGGAGTTCAGCTCAAGTCACATAGAGTTAGAAAAACCTGCCACGGTTCTTCCCGGTGTTTGTTGTCTGTTATGCTTGATCAAAAGAATGACAAGCACATATGTTCAGGGCAAACTCAGGTGTTTTGCCCTGAAAAAGGAGCCGCCTTTTTCTGCTATTTCAGAAATTCTGCTATTTCAGGAGTGAGGCAGGAATGAAATGTATCTCTGTTGCTCGTTGCGTGCATGAGGGAAATTAATGAAGCTCTTGCTTAGAGACTATTACTCTTAATTTCCACCCAGCGCTGATTCAGCTGGGGTGGGCGGTTGCAGGTATAAAATCAAGGCTCTGCCCTTTCTGCATTTCTCCTGCTCTTTGCACAATTAAAATTAAGCATTTCTGTGTTTTCTATATTGTCAGCAGAAGGAGAAAAGGGGATAATTTTGTCCACTTTATTTGTGTCAGTCTTAGGTTGGGAAGAATCAGGCTTTGAGCATGAATTTCACTTTTCTGTCTAATGTAGTTTATAGGAACAACTTTAGGGTGGCTCACATCAGGTAAGGTAAATTTTCTGCTCCTTCCTTTTTCATTTTCTCTTTCGTGGGAATGTCCATCCCACACCGATATGACCTCTCCTTATTAATTCATAGTCTCCTACAAGGCATCAGTGATTTTTCCTCTAACTCTGACAAATGTTTTTGCAAGATGAATGAAATGCTTTTTTAGGTCATTCACTCTGTTTTCCTACAAAATCTGGGTTTTTCTTTTGCCGTGATCTTTAAAGTTCTGCCAAGTAAAGATGTCTTCTGCCTCTTATCCTGAGAGTGTATGCCACCTCCAAACACATCGCTTGGCAGAGCTTAGAAAGTTTTAGGGCTCTTTTTGAATCGTTTCAGACAGTATCACAGTTATAGTAGTAACTGGTGTTACATTATTACAGTTAACTGAGGATTAGCATTAATTGTACATTTAAAGAGGCAATATAACACTGCTCCTTGAATTTAGTTTTACTGTTCTCTTTAGTATTGCCCCATGTTTTGTTTCATATGAAATGTAAGTAACCTGTGATAATAAATCTCCTGTTCTATCATGTTATAATTTTATATCATTAACTATATAATCTAGTTATACAGGAAACATCCAGAAGTCTCGTTAAGCAGGTAATAAAATAAAAAATAGTCAGCTATTTTTATTTACATAGTGGATCTGCAAGTTGTGTTAATGTAGCTGTAAGAAATAGCTGCAGCAAATATTTATGCATTAATATTTATAGATAGGTGACATCTGCAATGGAAATTTGTTTGCAGATTCCTCGTTATGATCTAAAATGCACTTCTGCAGAATGTTTAATCAGCCTCATATATCAGTCTCTGGTCTTTTCTTCCCTGTGTTATCTGCCTGCTTCATTATAAGCCAAGCTCTTGATTGTAACAGAGTTTTGTTTAAGTGAAATCTCACCAAGTGCCATTTCCCAGGTGTCAGTGGTCCATGTATTGCCAGTTTTGAATGTGGACAGAACAGTGATCTTCCTTCAAACTTCTGTAGAACTTCTTGTCCAATATTTACATGGCAGTAATGTCAGGACAATTTTTTCTGTTTTATAAATTTATCAGTCACCCCTCTGTTCTGCCCATAAGTAACTGAATTGCTTTATAATTTCCACTCATGTGCTTTGAAGGGAGAATAAATCTTGCAGAACTTGCATTATAATTCTGTCACTACATTAAGCACCCCTATATTTTTATGTCTGCCACCAAAGGAAAAATTAAAGCATTGTGCTAACCCCAGTGATGGAAAAAACAAATGCATTTGGCATCTGAGACAGGCGTGACTGACAAACCTCATAAACCTCCATGTGGGTGGAGAAGCAGTAGCCCTGTTTTTAAGATTGCTTCCAGCACTTACATTGACAAGGCTTGGAACGAATGCCAGTCTGAAAAAAAAGGTTTAAACACAGAAAAGCTGGAAGCTGCAGTATGTGTTAATTTATGATTTTTTAAGTTTATTTTATAGAATCACGTGCTCTGCCAAAATCTGTAAGGTTTTGCTTTCTTTTCCTGTGAGATTTGCCAGGAGGTTTATCAGTTTACATTGCTACTGTGCACTCAGCTATCTATTATTCAGACTTCTTCTCTCAAGGAGTAGGTGTCCCTTGGCCACTGGAATACTGTGAACATTCTCAAAGAGATATCATAAACCTGGACTGCTCCAAATAACTTAAACTTAGTTTGATGTAGTATCACAGAACATAGGATGGTTTGTATTGGAAAGGCCCTTTAGAGCTCATTTAGTCCATCTCCCCAGCAGTAAGCAGGGATGTCTTCAATTAGAGTAGGTTGCTCAGAGCCCCAGGGTCCAACATCACCTGGAATGGTTCCAGGGATGCGGCTTATCCCACCTCTCTGGGCAACCAGGGCCAGGGTCTCACCACTGTCACAGTCAAGAATTTCTTCTTTACATGTAATCTAAATCTCCATCTTTTAGTTGAATCATCATCCTTTGTCCTGTCACAACAGCCCCTGACAAAAAGTTCCCCCATCTTTCGTATTGGCCCCCTTATGCCCTGAAAGGCCACACTAAGGTCTCCCCGTTTCTTCTCTTTTCCAGCTGAACCAACTCCCCCAGCCTGGCCTCACAGCATCAGATTCCACTCGGAGCAGCATTTCTGTGGCCTCCTCTGGCCCTGTTCCACCAGCTCAAGGTCTCTGCTGTGATGAGGAGCCCAGAGCTGGACATGGTGCTCCAGGTGGAGTTACATATCTTCCGTGCAGCCCACTAGTGACTGTAGAACAATGTCACTTTTTTAATAACAACCACTCTTTCTTCTATTCACATGTCTAGAAGTTTAGTTTTGATGTGATAAACATGTGAAATTCTATCCCTACCTAAAGGCATCCATACAGTCTGTGTGCACAGTGAAGAGCTTTATTACAACTGGACCTAAAACACCTTCCTTGATGGGACCCTGATTTCTACTGCTTTCCATAGCAATTTACAGCATTTCTTACTGGCGCTGTGCCTTGTTTTCTGTGAATTATAATAGCAGAGCTAATCACAAACTGCAGTAAATACTGATATCACTGACATCAGATCAGCAACGGGCATTAATATTAATTGCAAAAAAATTCTGTGAGATAAATTCTTGAAGGAAGGACAGGCAGTTCAGATTCTTTTATGGAGACACCAGGAATTAACATGCAGTGCAATGCTGATGTTCAAGTATGCTGCCCTTTATTTGGTTTGGTCAGTAATTTAATCAGTGTTTTTTTACATATGACAGCTTTGGTCAAGATGACAAAAAAATGAAACAACAGTCCCCCTCCAACACCAGCCCAGATTCTAATGCTTAAATCTTTAAGCATTCCCTCAATTCCACTCAAATACTTCTGTTTCTGTATCTAGCAATTAAATATGGCATCATCTTGCATGCTGGCATTATTGATCAGCTTATGAGTCGTTCTCAGAATGCTCTTTCCCACTGAGTCTTTCCACAGGGCTCAGTTTGCTGCATTTACTAGCAAAGACACTGATGCTACTGCGCTCAGCAGTTGTGCTTTAACTCACCTTCTGAAAAATGTTTAACCTACACCTGAAGAAACTTAATATTAAGCCTGGGAGGAATTGGTATAAATTTATTCTATTTAAATGTGATGAAATGAAAAGGTAATTGGGGACAGGTGTACCTTGGGTTTCCTTCAGGGTGCTGTCTGGAGCATCCCAATATTTCTCTTGCCATGATCCCCTATTGGGGAAGGTGTCCATTGTTGAGGGGATTCCTCTTTGGGCTGTTGTAGTTGTCTGCATATTTTATGCTAGAAGGAGGAAGTGTTCTGTCTAGGAGACAGGGAAATGAAGCGAAACCCATTTAGAGAAGCTGTGCCGGTGCCTAATTTCTGTATTGTTAAAGCACAAAATGAAACTCTTGGTAGCTGTGCAGTTTTATATAATTACCACCATTTTTCACAGAGCAAGGGGGGAAAACATCTAAAAAGGGCTGTTTACATTAAAGACTATGGAGTGATACTGCAGGAGTATGTGGCCAAGGTTCATGTCCTCTAGAAGTACAACTGCAGAGAAGTTCACACCCTCATGGCCTTGATCTTTTATTCCTGCAGTCTTTCATCTCTCAGACAACATTCCACTCTGAAATTCATGATGTCCTGCACTGGATCACAAAGCAACTACCCAATTCCAGCAGCACCACTTGACATGCTGTAAGAAAAGAGATTGCTCAGATTCAAGATTCATGATCCTGGCTGACCCGTTATTTGGAAGGGATTGATCTTGACTGATGAAAAAATTCTCGTGTTTTCTATCATAATATCTCTGCAGCTTTAATCAAGCATTGTAAATGTGCTCACCAAGTTCTTCCCTCGCACGTCTTAGAAGTGCAAACTATGAAATCATTAATAGTCTTTAGAGGAACCTAGTTAATTTTGGATCAGTTTTTTTAAAGTGGTGGTGATTTATAGTGAGTAAAGGTTTTGTCCTTTAAAGACAACTGCTTTTGTCAAAATGCTTTTCTTACCTGCACTAAGAATCTTCCTTAAAGACTTGGAGTGTGTTGATTTGGATGCCTCTCAGCCTGAGGGAGCAATGGCATCTGAAAAATGATTTGTTCCCTAAAGAAAAGAGCTTGTGTTCCAAGTATATTCTGTTGAGAAGATGAGATCTCCATTGATAGTTTATTTCTCAGATCACTGCAAGAAACAAACAACTCTGCAAATTTAATCAAACAAGGATTAGCAGCAGCATAAAGCTCTTTAAATGTGTAGTGCTAGAGAAAGGGGATACAGGATTTAAACAGGGAGGAGGAAAAGAGGAGAAATTGTTACTTAACTACCAGTTTGTGAAGGGAAATGTGTTTAGGGAGTGCATTTTATCTTGTGTGTATTGAAAAGGAGACAGGATTATGAGAAGATTTTTACACCTACTGGGACTTTAATGTTGTCATGGACAGGAATAGAAGAGCAGAATTGATGCTCTGCGTGTAGGAAGCACATCCATTTCAAAATTCCTCTGAATTTAGCAATGTAACCTATTCTTTCCCCTTTAACATTTTAAAACTTTATTTTTGTCAAAATTCATTGCAATGCCAGTATAAAAGTAGGTTAAGCTGTAATACAAACCTTGGGCTTGATCCAGGTTTGATGATGTTAGTAGGAGTCTTCCTACTGATTTTGGATGAGACTTACGCTCATTCTCCCAGCAATTATTTATGCCTGCTGGAAAAGAAGTCTAATCCAGCTACAGGCTCATTGTGGAGTTCTCCAGGTATTTTAAGCCTCTCTAAGATAAAGATGCAACAATGCAGAAACCTCTGAATCTCAGCATACTCTTTTCTTAAAGCTGAGAGAAAGGAAGTATTTTTCTATTATATCCAATTTTAGACCTTTGAATAAATTGCCTGTTTGTTAATGATACAAAACAGTCACCCTTCAGAAGAACATTTTGTGTTAGTAAATGATGCAGGATGTTTTCCCCTCCAAACAGAGCACGGAAAAGAAGAGCAAGTGTTCTCAGAATTAGTCATCATTACCTATTCTGCCCAGAAACAAGCTATACCTGTTTTTCTCCTTTATGTCCTCCTTTTTAGCTTCAAGAGTAATGTCATTTTTTGATAACAGCTTTCTGCTTGGGGGGGGGGGGTTTGAGATTTTGATCTTTGTGAGGAAAATGAAAAGGTTTTACTTCTCCAGGGATAGTGAAACTTGTAGAAGTCAGCATCAGAGAGTAGCCAACAGCAGTGGCTGTCAGTGCACAATTTGAAGCCTCATCAAACAGAGCAGGAGGAGATGAAACAGCCAGAAAGGGCTCTCTCTGTAGTGAGGGGTGTGAAGCAGAAGTGTGGGAAGAGCTCAGGGTTGTATGGAAAGGTTGTATGGATCATAGACATAGTGTGGGAACACTATGGAGTGATGGGGGTTTTGTGGTAATTTGAGATGTTAGGATATGCTGGAGGCTGAGAGTAAGGAGTGTGGGAGTGGAGAGTAATTAGGGTTTTTGTCACAAATGAAAAACATAGTATCATAAGATGGTTTAGGTTGTAAGGGACTTTAAAGTCATCTAGTTCCAACCTCCTGCCATGGGCAGGGACACCTCTCACCAGAGCAGGTTGCCCAGACCCCCCTCCAGCCTGGCCTTAAACACTTGCAGGGATGGCACTGGAATCATAGAATCATTAGGGATTGGAAGGGACCTCTTTTTGTCCACAAGCACCCCCAAGTCCCTCTCCTCAGGGCTACTCTGCAGCCAGTCACTGCTCGGCCTGTACTTGTGCTTAGGATTGCCTCGACCCAGATGCAGGACCCTACACTTGGTCTTGTTGAACCCCATGAGGCTGGCTTGTGTCCACCTCTCCAGGTCCCTCTGGATGGCATCCCTGCTCTCCAGCGTGTCTGCTGCATCACACAGCTTGGTGTCATCAGCAAACTTGCTGAGGGTGCACTCAATGCCTCTGTCCATGTCACTGGCAAAGATGTTGAACAAGGCTGGTCCCAGGACCACCTGTTCTGGTGCCTCAGCACCTTCACAGGGAGAAATTTCTTCCAAAGATCTCACTCCAATCTCCTCTCTTTTAGTTTGAAGCTGTTCCCGCTTGCCCTGTCATTAGAGTCCCTTGTAAATATAGAGTCCATCATTATATCTGCAGAGGTCGAGACCAACAATCCCTAGGTTTAATCTGTTTCTGAGAGTATCTGTCAACAGCTGCTTAATTAAACAGTGAAGCAGAGCAAGTGCTCCATAGTCCTTAACTTTTAGGTTCAAAGAATTTCGTAAATAAAAAACTTGCTTCTGGGACTTCTTGTGTAATAATTCTTGAATTTGTTGTACTGCTTTTTGAGTCCTTTAATATATGGCTCCAAGATATCCGTGACAAATGTTTGTATATGAGAAAGTATTTATTTTCCTCTGTCTAATCATTCACTGCTGCTGTCCCCAAGGTCTTTTATAATGAGAACATTGAGTAATTACCATCTATTCACCTTTTCCACTAAGTTTATAAATGTGTAGGTCTGTCTTTTTTCTTTTTCCTTCTTTCTTCACAAAGCTAATTTTGAACAGAAGAAATGGTATACCTTTATTACTCTTGTCAGTATTTTCTGTTCTCTATGGCATTGTAGGCACAAGTGCACCCCACATCCTTATGGCTTTGTGGTGATGGTCCCTGAGCTGTCTAATAGTTCCTTCTGTTTGTTCTCTTAGTCATCCAAGAACAATGTAGCTGGTTTTTTTTAGAGAACAACCCAAACTGATGCAAGATTTCCTACCTGAATTACTAAAGTAGAAAATCTTGTGTAAATACAGTGTTGGGTTTGTGCAAGCACTTTAACATTGAATTTCACTTTTTGGGGTGTTTATTTATTTGTGACCCACTTGCATCCTTTTGCATTAAACCAATTTGTTTTGACTGTGTTGAACATTCTGGTATCATAAGTGGATTTCTCTACCTCACCAGCTCTAAAGATGAGGCAAGACCCAAAGCAGACCTCTGTGGGATTCCACTAACTTCCTTTCACTGGCAAATTGTCTTTGATCTTTTAACATGACACAAGACTCTGAGGGGATTTTTCTTTACACTGTGTAGTTTCTAGCAGAGCTGCTGTTAAGGAGTCAGTCACAAAATCATGCTGATACTGTGGTACCATTCAACTGCCTTGAGAAGCTTAAGTAGACCTCAGTGATACCCTTGCTGGGTAATGCATTTGTATGCAATAAATGAACCTTAAGATTTCTAACCTAATAAATATGTAGAGACCAAGACTGTAAAATTTATTTTTACAATTGAGTAAGAAAATTTTGAGAGTAAATGGAAGAGAAACAGGACCTAAATCTGACTAAATTTAATCAAAATTTGAAGACAATTGCAAATCAGTATTTTATTTACCCATTTTCCTAGCAATGATTGTGATCATAAGGAGAAGACAACTCTTTATTTCCAGACAACATTCATCTTGACAATACAACCCTTTTATATACTTAGGATTTGGATTGTGTTTATACTATATTCATCTCATAGTCCAAGGCTTTTCATGATCATTAAAGCTTTACGGCTTTTCTTTGCTTTCACCATTTCACTGACTCTTTTTGCCTTGCTGTTAGCTATAGGAGAACCTCACCTAGAGATGTGTTATGGACTACATGTTCCTGTTGCATTTAAATTCTTCTGCTTAAGGATGTTAAATTGACCAGATTCGGGGGTAGTAAGAATGTTTTCACTCGTACAAAACATTAACAAGGGTTTTTGGAACTGAGTTGGCTCATCTGCTGTTTGGAACTGTCTTGTTCCATGTAACCCATATGGTTAGAGGGAGCCAGGACAATGGTGAAGGCTGTAGCTGCTGTGTTCTCCTCCTTCTGTTGAGTTTACTTGTAGCTTTTGCACTGTAGGCTTTAGCTTACTTGTAGTGGGGCGTTCATGTTTTACAATCCTTGAGGTACCTGCTGCAGACTGCATAGCAGTCCAGTTCAGGTCTAGATTTTTAAGTTCTTCTGGAAGTCCAAATTATAGCAATTTCTTAATAGTCTTCACGTAAGTAAAGAGAAGCAAAATTATTTTAACAATACTTCAGATAAAATTATAACCGTAATATCTGGCTTCTGTGATCCACTGAACATCTCTGCCCTTCACAGCCATGCTAAATAACAATTTCTCTTGTGTTTTATCATTTTGTCTCTGTTCTGTCAGTGGATTAATATAAATGCCTGTATATGACTGAAGTACATCAGTCTCTCTTGTCAGTACAAAACTCCTGACATTAAAAAAAAGAAGTGTGTTTTATTGTTTTGACTGGGGGAAAAGATCGTATTTACATGCAACTCATGAAGAAGCCAAAATATGAAGGGTTTATAGTACACATTTTAAGAAAAAATATGTTCTCTGATTCTCTTGTAATGTATCTGTTTTGTAAATCCTAGTCCTGTAGCACAGTTATATCTCAGTCCATCTTATTTAGGTGCATGAATTTGGCAAATCCCAGTGAAAACATCCTATCTGAATGGGATGAAATGTAGACGTTTGTCAGACAATCTTTATTTTTTAAGGGATGAAAATCTGAGGATATTCAGCTTCCCCACCCCCACTTAACTGAGTTATTATGTTTATTAAAGTGCTTGTTTGCATTATTTCCAGACACAAGTCAAAAACAATATTCTGCACAGATAAAATAGATTAGTTTGGTGGAAATGGAAGAATTTTCTGTCATCCGTCTCTTGAGACAGCATTAATATTTATTGGATAAAAAAGCCATTTTTTAAAAGATGTCAGCCAGTATGGGACAGCTTAGGATAAATTTCTCTGATGCAAGGTACAGACCATGTTCTCAGCTTTATGTACCTGATAAATGTTGTTCAGATTTTGTCAATGTCATAGGAGCCATTAGCAGATAGCTTCCAAAAGTTCAGTCATTTAAAAATGAACTGAGCTGTTCTTTATGGACATCCATTATTAAAAAGAAATATAACAGAGTTGTCATGAATGACTTTCATCCCACATCAATTCCCCAGCCATGTAGCTTCATTGCCTTCAAGGGAGCTGTTCCTAATCTATAACCGTTATAGATTTTTGAAGTCAAAAAGGCCATTCTGATTATGTGTAACCTGACCTTTGGCATAACATGTGACATAAATTTCCACAGGCATTAGGTCTGATGATTAAGGCCATGATTCTTTGAAAGGTGATGAATAATGTATCTCACCTAACTTCATCGATCAAAAAAATAGAGTCTCAGCTTTCTTAAGCAAATGGAAAAAAGCTAGGTACCTTTTAAGCAAAATTCATCCTACGTCTTACTTAAATGGTAATAAATTGAGCTTCGTGCTGGAGGTCTGGTGTATTCCCACTGTCTGTGTGCTGATTTAGGCTGTCCTTGTGCTTTAACTACCTCAAATTAGTTAATGTGAACTCTTCCCATGCAGCTTTGGTCTGAATATTTCACTGAGCCTTCATCAATTTTCCTATGGGTTCATTATTCTCATTTAATAATTTATTGGTATTCTGGCTTTGTTTTGGCTCCAATAGCCAAGTATTGAACCTTGTAAATCAGTCTGTATCAGCCATCACAGGTACAGTAAAAATCTTCTCTCTAAGAGGACTAAAACTGAAGGTGAATCAGGTTCAGAAGGACACACTATTTGCAATTCATCTGGGATTGCAAATAGTGTGTCTGCAAGGTATCTGGGATGAGTCTATCCATATGCAGGCTTTTGGGTCAGTTCACCAGAATAAATATCCAGACTATTCCGACTGAACAGTATTAAATGTCTCAGGGAAAGGACTTGAGTTAGCAGTGTCTCTGTTCTGCTGACAAATACTGAGTGGAGACATTTTATTTTGTCTGTTTATGGATACACAAATCCTGTTAACATTAACCTGCCTCCCTCTAGAAATTAATTACTCAGTGGCATTAAAACAAATCCAAGAAAATTGTTGCAGAGATATTGTTTGCTCTCTCACTGGGGGATTGTGTTTTGCGTTAGAATTGTTTTGTTGGTTTTTTTTCCAAATTGCTTTGCATCAATGTTAATAGGAGCAGAACAGCAGAGCTGTTAAGAACTGCAACTTCTGGCAGCAAGCAGTCCGTAAGTGCAGTTGTCCAACATAACAGACAAACTGAAACATGTTTGGTGCAAACCTTATGTTCAGTGCAGATCTTGGGATTAGGGATAAGACTAGTAAATTTTTCTAAGACCCTGTTCACTGCTGGTGTATTGCTGGTACTAGTTCAATAGTATGGTTTTTGCAGGACCTGTTAATTAATAGTAGGGTTACTGGTTGAACTTGATAATCTCAAAGATCTTTTCCAACTGGAATTATTCTATGATTCTATACCAAGATATTTCTTATCAATGTATCTGAATTTTAAAATTAATATACTTCTGTGTGGTTTTTTTCCTCTGTGTCTATTTTGATGTCAAATTCAGGTAATGCATGGCTTTTACTCCTGGTGGCCCCAGCCATGTGCATTTAAGAATCTTCCTGTGACAGTGGCTAATTCCCAACCTGGCTGATGGAAAAGACATTCACGTTTGGGACTGTTGTTTTTCGTTATTATTTTAAATAGGCACTGAAGGTGCCTATTAGAAAAACAAGGTGTGAACCACATAAACCTGATATTTTTGTGATCTGTATTACTAGTCTTTCTGCAGAAGCAGCCTCTGGGTGACCTGTCACTTTCCTTTACTTGCCAATATTTCAGAGCGTAGAATCTAGATGCTGCAGGGAGCTAATGACCTGTTGACCCAGCTACCCATTGATTCTTGGGAGTTTGTTGGTTAGTAAAGGGGTAAGAAAGTTGCCAGGAGCAGGCAGAACAGAAATCTCCGTGATATATAGGATTGCACTGTGTCTGTGGTGCATGAGATGGTTATTGAAACAAAAAAGTACTTAGCAAGGAACAGTCTCATTTGGAGAGCTGTTAAGATACAGCCCTGGATGAAAAGAGATGCAGAAGTGCTACCACTTGTTTATTTCATTGATTATGTTATACAAGTGCTTTTATTTATTAACTGGGGTTGAAATGCTGTTAACTGAGTGAATATAATTTCTGTGACTGCAAGTGTTTCATGCGGAGGGCAAATTAAACCCAAGATTGTTTTTGTTATTTGCATCATTAGCCATCAAGAGAAAGATTTCCTTTTCCAAACGTTGCCAAAAATCATCTTGTTGCTTGTTTTAAAATGGAAAAATTAGTAAGATGGTTGGGAAGGAGGCATTAGAGACAGATCCCATCACCTATGGAATGAGAATTACTGAATGGCTGTTGAGCTATGATACGTTTCTATTAAAGAGCTCCGTAAACTGCCCGATATCAGCGGCAGAAAGTCCAACAGAATTGTTACGTGGTGTAATTTAATCAGCTTCTTGAATATGTTACAGGATTTTCTAGCTGCTGTTTTGTTCCTCGTTGTAAGTGCTAGAAGTGGAAAGAGTGTTTAAAATTGTGCCCAGCAGCAGCAATTTATCTTAAATTTAGGCCATTTTCATTGACACCACCAGATACCTCTAAACCCTTTGCTCTTGTAGGATCTTGGCTGGCACAGCTTGGCCATGGCTTTGCTGTGTCCACAAAGCCATCAGGCTCTGGAGTAGCCAGCACGGCTTCAGCCCTCGCACATATTCCCGCTTTACCCTTTGAACTGCCTTGAATTGCCCAGCATGACTATCTTGCTAATAAGACCAGGCAAGCAGTGCTGACCTTATTACTGCATGTTCACGCCCTATAATACCCTTGTTAAATACCTGGACAGTGACCATCTCTTAAGGGACTGGCTCACACCTTCATTAACATCCCTCTCTGTCATCCATCCTTCCACCTTAGCCCCACATTTTACAGCCAGAGCATCTTGCTAAGAACAGTTTGTATCGTGCAGTATTATAGGTAAAGGAACAAAGTCTTTTGTGAAGGGAGAAAGAACAAGGTGTCTTCGGGTGCTCAGTGCTCTGTGAAGCTGTTTAATGTAACAGTGGTTTAATACTCTGCTTTATGTGTGTTCACAGGCCATGGTGAAGCCACACTGCCTATAAGTCATTTGTTAATTGAGGTTTCGAAGTGCCCAGCTGATCTGTGTTTTCTGGCGGTGGATATATTGGAAATAACATATTTTATTCAGGAGATGTAGGTGAAACTTCAGAGTCACCTGAATAGAATTCTGCTGCTCTCCTTTACTGTGAGCCAGCAGCCTGCTCTGAGAAAGAGATAACGCAGGGTAAAGAAAACCATGAGTGAAACTTTATTTATTTGTTTGAACTTTAATGAGAAACATCTATATTCTCCAAAAGCCAGTCCCAGCTTTTTCATATCTTTTAATGAAGGTTTGTATTTATTTGGCATTGCCTCTGACTTCAAATCCGAGAGATAGCACATAAGGCTTTCAGTTCTTCTCTAGGAGATATTAGTCCTTTTCATAGCAAAAGAGAAAGGAATCCTAATGACACCAATTAAGAGATGTGAAGGCACCGTTCTGCTCTTTATGGTCTGGTAGGTCAGTTAAAACGAGACAACAAAACATACGGCAGAGACGGGAACAATTTGGGTTCTTTGTGGGAAGATGAATGTCTGTATCTTAAGTAGCAGAAGGAAGAATGAGTTTGGACAGCCCCTCCAATTACAGCCTTTCTCTCTCAGGAAAATGAAATAATTTGGAAACCTTGCAAATGTTGCCGGGTATCTATGTACAAAGATCAAATGGGCATTTCCATGTGAGCAGGAATGCGGGTGTCTGGAAGCCCTTTGTGTAATTTCCAACCTTTCCCGGACCACATTCACCATTCTCTAGCTGTCATTATACAGACTAAACCCCATAAGAAGTGTCTGCTTGAGTTATTTATATGACCAAAGTTGGCAAGCCTTTGAGGAGGACAGTTATAATGCTGCGTTGTCTCTTCCATGCAAGGCCGAAGTGTCACAGCTTTGCTGCTGCCACTGGATGTGGAAAGGGTTTGTGACAAATCAGAAGCTCCGTTAGATTCCCCTGTGATTACGAACACATGGAGGGTTAAACTTCTCATCCTTGTTAGGAAGAAATTCTCCACTCTCTGGGTGCTGAGGCACTGGAACAGGTTGCCCAGGGAGGTTGTGGCTGCTCCATCCCTCTAAGTGTCCAAGACCAGGTTGGATGGGGCTCTGGTCAACCTGGTCTAGGGAGAGGTGTCTCTGCTTATGGCAGGGGCTTGGAACTAGATGATCTTTAAAGTCCCTTCTAGCCTAAACCATTCTATAATTTTATGATTTTTTTTTAAAGAAACAGTTTTAAATTACAGAAGTAACTATTACTCTTAGTTGTCTCTTTTTGTTAGCCTGTTGCTTTAGGTGTTTGCTCTAATCTCACCCTTATCAGTGAAGGATTTGGGTTCAAAGAAGAAGGGAGGATAAATAATTCTTACAATTTGATACTTACATTAGTAGACCGTGTACAATGCTGGTGGAAAAGGAGCCACAAGCAGGTGTTCACAGGGAAAGGTTAATGTCTCACTGTAATAGAATATTCTGATCTAGTAATACTCCATCCTTTGTACTTCATGCGACAGCACATCATCACCCAGTTTTTGGCCTCGTGTTGCTTGTTAGGGTATCATAGGGTTTGGCTTCTATGAGGGTTTGGGGAAACATTTCTTCATTAAAACTGTTTTTCTGTTTGCACTTTCTCTCCTGTTTTACAGCGAATCCATAGCATTTAGTGCTAGAAATGCATTCTCTGGAGGTATTTCAAGAATACACAGTCTCAACCATAGATATGATGTGAATCCTTCTGTACTTTAGAGGCAGGGCACGGAAAGCCAAGCTGCAATCTTTCCTTCCACTTTCATCTGAGAGCATTAGGCTTAGCTCATAGTATGAGTGCTCATGTTTACTTAAATTTGTTACAGATTCCTGTCTGCCCTTGATATCTCTTTGGAGACTGTCAGTGGTCTTCACACCTCAAATTTCCAAATGTCTCTTGAAGATCAGAATGAGACACTTGCATTTTGTATGTTTTGCCTGGGAAATGACATGATATTTACTAGATTGGGATGTTTCTGGTTAATGCTCATAGTGAATGAAATGAGTGGGGAAAAAAGCAGAATGGTCCAAGACCAGGAGTTAATTAGAATGGGGATTCCCATCATGAAGGGGCTATTTTGAGAAGCAAATATGGTTTTTAGGACTGACATGGCTGCTCCTGCTGAAATTGCAGGTGACTTAATTTGTTTGAAGGCAAGTGCTTTTAATAGTCCAAGAGCTGCATATTTTATAAAGCAGCACTTATATGGAAATAATACAAAGAAGTGTACATGAGTAGTGAAGGGGAAAAAGCTTTCCAGAATACTGGGAATTTAAGCTGATTCAGATACTTAGGTTTCCACGGACTATATAAAGAATCCATTTGAAAACTCATTTGCAAATTTGCCTTGTGAAGTTTGAAGTATAAATAGAGAGTGTGACACCACGTATTTGTTTAACACACCAATATTTGACAGACATTCAAGACTGAAATGAAGGATGTCATGGCTAGAAAAGGGTAAAGAGAAACTGTAGGAAGGGAGTTACAATAGGGACCTGTATAGGCAGCGACCCAGGCAACAACAACTTTATTAATAATAAAGGAAACACTTTTCATTTAGTTAAACATTGGCTGATTATATGGATTAAGTTACAAAGAAAGAGAAATTAATTCTGTATAGATTTTTTCTTATGGTTTTTCTTTACCCCTTTGAGCTTGATAAAATGACCTCAGGTTGCACCAGGGGGAAGTTTAGATTGGACATTAGTAAAAAACTTCTTCCTGGAAATGATCATCAGTCCTTAGAACAGGGTGTTGAGGAAGTGGGTTAAATCACTATCCCTGGACATGTTTCAGAGTCATGATCTGGAGCTTAGCAACACAGTTTGGGTATTGGCTTGGTACAGTTATGTTGTTAGTTGGACTCCATGATTCTACAGGTCTTTTCCAATCTAAATTATTCTGTGATTCCATAAGTATCATATCTAGTTGTTCTTGGGCCAGAGTTGCCCTCTGCCTTCAATCAGTTTTGAATCAATCGGTCCTTTCTTCTTGACATGTTGGCTGTTGATAATATGATGCCCTTTTATTTCCTCTTTTAAATAAAGTAAGTTCTTTGGGGCCCCGTTCTTCGCCTGGACAATGCTGTGATTCTGAATGTTAACAGTTTTCTTTCAGTACTTACATGTGGGGTTTGAACAGGAGTGATAGTATTTTTTAGCGTGTTTCAATATCACCCATACACAGCAGTAATGATACCTTCTGGCTGGTACAGAAACTCTGTCTTCCCTCTGAAACAATATTTGTCTTGCTATTTGCCAGTTTCAAACCTCAGCTGAATATATTATTTGAATTAATTATGACCAGGTCTAGATTCAGATTATACAGAGGGGGTTTTAAAGGTCGTTTTAACCTGTAGAAAGGCAGAACACTCATAGCTTAGTGTGTCTGGGCTAATGCGAATTTTGCACTCTAGCTGGCTCCATTTACTTATCTGATGCCTATCAGCCTTTCTACAACACACTGTGTTGTGGGGATTGGACTAGATGATCTAGAAGTTGGATTAGATGATCTTTTGAGAACCTTTCCAACCCCTAACATTCTGTGATTTTTGGTGATGTTGTTGGTACATTCAGATTTAAAACTCCTATCCCAGGTAGTATTGCAAGGCTGAAATAATTTCCAGCTGCATCTCAAAAATTGTGTTCATCCAGGCACAGAACTGTTCAGACATAAGGAATATTGTATAAAAAGACATGGGACAGGATTTTTCCTTCAGAGTTAGTTTGGAAAAGGTTTTTCCAAGAACGACAGCTTTCCAAACCTTCAGTTTCATCCAAAATACACTTAATTAATGATAGCAACAGTGGCTGTAATAATAAAGTATCAGCATCAATAGCACATTGGAATGACGATTAGATAGAGATACTGATGTGAGACATCTAAGGCGCCAGTGTTTATGTATTCCCTGCAGAAATACAGCAGTAGCTGACACCTAGTGGCATTTGACATTAAGTACAGGAGTGTTTAGGAGCGCGTAAGGCTGCAAAAGTGTTGGAGTTAAAAGTGAGAAATGTTCCTGGAGCTGCTGAACGCTGCTGTTGCTCTTGATCTAGTTACAGATACGAGAATTGCGTGTCATTACTAAAGTCTTCATCTGTGTAAAACAATATGGTCACAGTGAGGCTGTAACAAGAGGGAACAAAAGCTTTTCTCAGGCTCTACACTTTTCCACTTGATATTTATATTATACATCTTGAAGCTGTAGGATTTAGGTTTATAAATATACTATTTTTGTCAAAGATTAATGCTAAAAAAATAGGTTTCTCTTTATGTGAGGATTACTATTCTTATCTTTTCTCCTGACAAAGAGCAGAGTATCTGTTTTATTTGGCTGTTCTCATGATCTTTCTCAAGGCATAGATGGCATCATTAGGCAAAATTATTGCATATTAATTATATTTGGCTTCATATCACCAAGGGACTCAGTTATTCTTCACTCTGAAGAGACTGTTTTAGGGGTTCATTTGATCATGCATTTACTGAGAACCTTAAGTATTGTTTTATTGATGCAACACAATACTTGGAAATAAAAACAAGAAATATGTTTTCTTTCTTTCTGTAGGTAGGTCAGGGTTAAAGACACAGGTGTCTTATAGTTAGATTTGGTTCCCTAATAAAAATACAGTTGATTCCTTAATCTTACAGAAGAAAATCACAGAATCACTGATAAATTACTGGAAGCACCATTTGCAGCAGGACTTGGCCTACAGTGTCTATCTGTTGTTTTCTGTTTACAAGATAATTTGTGTTGAAAATTATACTCTGTTGGGATATTACTCCAATTTTTATGTCGTGTGATACTAACTCATGTCTCTTGTATTCATTTGCTCGTGGGCCATGTCGAAGAATCTGTCAAAAACTTGTGTTTTGGGTCTGATTACCATGTGAACAGGTATATACAAAGTGTTTTGAGCACACATGTGCCAAAAAAACTTTGGTGTTGATTTAGTTAGATGTCTAATTCTTAACAAGATAGACATGGGGGCACAGTCATTGTGGTAAATGTACAGAGCTATAATACAGCACAGAATGTTTGTGGAGAGGCTGGATCAGGAAGATTTGTCCCAGCAAGAAGCAGCTGATGCATTTCACTGTCTTTCATACCTTTTGTGTCTCTGGAGAAACTTCATTTAATAAGCCATCTCCCCTGAAAGTACCGGTGGTTGATGTTCCTCCATGACAGATGTGCAGAATTGGCCAGAGTCCATTTTAATCTCTTGTTTACTGGTTTCTGATAATGAAGTCTTGACCTCCCAGCAGATGGGACTTGCAAAGCAGTTCTGCTTGCTGCTAACAGGATCTACGGGCCAATCTGTGCGTGAGCATGTGGCTTTTACATCCAGTGGAGTTGCCTACTGGGTCAGGAACTGCAGGGTGCTGAAGTCAGAGTATTTCTTGGAATTATTAAATAAACACATGCACATGGACCACAGCAAAACAATGTCAGCACTGCTCTCTGCTTTGCCACAGTCGTACTGTGTATCCTTCTAGATACTATAGTCAGTACAAACATGAGCTTTGAAAACTGCTTAAGACCATTTGGGTCAGTAGGCAACTCAAGAGGCCAGTCCAAGTTGCCATGCTGTGTTTTCTGATTATAGGGTGATTGTAGATGAGGTTATGAATTTCAGTGTCAATACTGAATCACTTTGCTGATGGTGACTGTAGCTGTTGGAAGGCAGTGGTGTTTACACCTCTGTATCTTCTGCTCAGGCTTCTTGAAAGGGGAGATGTAAAACATATGCTCTGAAAACAAACAGAAAAAAGTAACTGTGATGCAACAATAAGGAAAGAATTTTATGTATCAATTCCATGATTTAGTCAAAACACAAACCATAAGTTGTGACATCTCAAGAGTAAACCCCGTTGAACATACAGACATCCTGAGGCGCCTACATTGCCTAGAGCCACTATCCCCTGCGGCACTGCTCCCTGTGTGGCTCTTCCTCTTGTGCCATGTGATGTGCTGGTGGCCATATGTGATGTCCATCCCTGAGGAGCGTGTGTGGCTGTGCTGGTACAGCACAGAACCAGGTTTATACTCGGTATTGATCAGTGACACATGGCCACATCACAGATGTAATTTGTTCTGACTCCAAATTAACATGCTGCTGGGTGTGAATGCAGAGCAGATGGGCTGCTCTGGGATAATAACACACTTGGACACTTGTGGGGGGAGCTGATTTTGCATTCAGAGGCACCCGCATTGTCCCAGGAGTTGGGTCTGTAAGAAAAAATCTAAACTTAGGGATTTGTGTCCAGTCCTCACAAGTCTTCATAAGTAACATCAGGCTCAAATTATGAGGGTTTTGTGTGGTCTGAACATCACATCCCCTGGTAGGTGACACTGCTGTCAGAGTTTCCAAGGCATGGCTCTGCCAAAACATGTGCAGACCTGAGTAGGCACAGAGGCTGGTGGGCTGGCTCTGCTGGCCCTGAAACCCGAACAATTCACCTGGTGCAGAGACTCAGCTGTCACCAGTGTGAGTAAATATGAGCCCAGTGGTGAGATCCCTATTTATGTAGTGTGTGCTAAAGGCAGAGCTTCTGGCTTAATGCATATTGAATATACATAAATGTGAAAGATGTAAGTTCTGCCCTGTCCACCAGCTCACAAAAGACTTGATATTAAAAGAAAAACTGAAGAACACATTTCTTTTTCTCCTATGCTGTGGCTGACCATGATACCTAGAGTGAAAATTAATTAAACACCTTTTTACGCTGCCAAAGGCTTTCAAAAATTAATCTTACAACAGTCCATGTAGCACTGAGGGTTTAAATACTTTATTGGCCAAATTGGTGTTCAAAGTCTGTTGCAAAAGATAGGAAGGTCTTGCATCAATTTCTCTTTCCCCTGTAATATCAGGGTATTAATATTGAGCTGCTGATCTGCATTTCCGCTTGCTTGGTCCAAGAGAGATAAAAACACAGTTGTGATGTTCTGTGTTCAGATGTGTAACACTTGCTGTGCTATTCACAGACTAACAGAATCTCTTTGGTTGAAAGACACCTTTCAGATCATCTAGTCCAATCTTTGGCTCAGCACTGCCAGGTCACCCCTAAACCATGTCCCTCAGCAGCATGCGTGTTTGCCTTTTAAATCCCTCCAGGGATGGTGGCTCCACCACCACCCTCGGCAGCCTGTTCCAATGTTTGATAACCCTTTTGGTGGAGAAATTATTCCTAATAATCAAACTAAACCTCCTCTGGCACAGCTTGCAGCCATTTCCTCTGGTCCTATCACTTGTCAGCAGGAAGAAGAGGCTGAGCCTCTCTTCACTCCAAGTGCTCTCACATAGTTGTAGAGGTCTCCTCTCACCCTCCTTTTCTCTAGGCTAAACAACCCCAATTCCCTCAACTGCTCTTCAACTGCCCGTTCACGAACCTCACTGCTCTACTCTGGACGTGCTCTAAGAGTTTTATGTCCTTCTTGTAGTGAGGGTCCCAGAACTGATCACAATATCCATGATGTCCAAGCAGCACTGTTGGCACATGTTCCACATTTTCGTAAAATAAGTGTTAGAGCTTAATCTAGTCACTTAGTTAGCTGCAGTTGTTGGAAACTGGCTGATATGGGTGGCCAGGCTAGTTTCTGCACTGTCCACCTCTTTTCCAGCATGATACAGGGTTTTGGAGTACTCACTGCAGTGACCACACAAGATGGAGTTGGGGAGAAGCAGAGCTGTGTAGCTTGGGCAATATGGTCAAACCCACACAATTACCTCCCAGGGAAAAGAAAGGACAGAAAGGAGAACAGAATGAAAGGCAGAAGAGTGAAAAATGTTTAGAAGCAAACAAAAGAAAGACTAATTAAAACAAAAGAAAGCAACCCTAAACATGTGAAGAAACAGGAAACCTGCTTGGGAGATGTGCTGTAGTAACAGAGAAAAAAACATGCAACCAGATGTTGAATCTTATTTCTGAGACCCAAGTGTATTTACTTTTTTTTGTTTAATCTGTACTTTTGTACATTTCTCCTTTTTCCAACTTTCATCATAACTTAAAAAAAATAGATATTTTTGGTAGATGAAGTTGTATTTTCATCTGGAGAGCCTTACTCAAAGCTGAAGTATCCTCAGGAATGCATTTATGTTGGGAACGTTTTGCAGTCATAGTTTTCATTGCTTGATTTCAGTTTAATTTCAGGGAAGATTTAACTTCACTTGACTACTCCAGAAATACTCTTCTTAAAGTACCTTACCATGTGACTGAGCTCTGCCTTTATTTTGCTTTATTTTCTTGTTGATGCAAGGAAAACTGAAGTCTTCAGCTGTGATTTTTCCTCTGCTGCTATTACATGTTGTTGAAAAGAAGTAGTATTTCACTTGCTACTTGTAACATGAGCCCCACATCAAGCTACAACTGATAGACAGTGGAAGTAGCCAACTCCACTTCAGAATGCACTTTTTGATCATTTTGGGGTGTTAGGAAAATGTCCAGGGGGAAAAAAAAATCTAATACATTCAGTCCTGTTTACTGCTGAATGATCTGTATGAAACAGAAAATCAGCAGAATAACATAACTGATTTGTTTGAAATGGAAGTTTTCAAGGCATGTTTTTAGCTTGTAAAAGCAGAAGAATTTAACATATCTTCTTCTAGAAATAAAGTAACTCTATTAAAATAAGAAATAGACCAAAATTCAGTCATACTTCTCAGCCATAGGCGGGGTTTTGATCAGACCATACGGTTCTGAGAATATGTCCTGTATAGCGTCATACTGATGGCATCAGTTTCAGCAGAGTGCTGGGTGATTCTAATTTCTGCAACTCCAGATACGTGTTTTAATAGAAAAGCAGCTGGGGCCACGCTGGTAATCCATTCTGGCTTACATAAGGGTTTCCTTCACAGTAGAACTTCAGAGTCATCTTTGTGTGGTAAAAAATGTGATACAGGAATTTCAGTTATCCTTGCTTGCTCATTTTTGCTATTGTGCTGCCTAAAGGTCCCCTCTGGTTATGCTTCTCAATGGCATTATTTATAGGACTGTTTTAAAACCTTAATCAAACAGCAAAAGTTTAGGTTGAACATTAGCAATATCTTCATGGAAAGGGTCATCAGGCCTTGGAACAGGCTGTCCAGAGAGGGGAGTGGAATCAGCATCCCTGGACGTGTTTCAAAGTCGTGGAGTGCTGGAGCTTAGGTCTGTGGTTTAGCAGTGGGCCTCGGGTTAATGGTTGGACTTGATCTGAAAGGTCTTTTCCTACCTAAGAGATTCTGTGATTCTATAATTCTTTAATTCTGTAAGATGCACAAATTAAAGGAATAAAGGTCCTCTCTGAAAAAGATATTTTTTCTTAACCCAAATATTCCAAAGCCACGTGTATTTTTTAATCTCTGCTCACCAGTATTCTCTGTGCAAACTTCTTACATCTTCTAAATTATACGTTCACTATGGTCTGTCTTAAAGCTGGAGAAATGGTCAGGTGTAGGAAATCAGTGTTTGGGGGAAACAAAGAGAAGTCAGCCTTGAAATCAACCTTCAGTTGTAGGATCTGTGCCAGTGCCCCACTGTGACCCGAGTTTCATTCTACTGGTGCAATTAACTGAATAAAAACTAAACAAGGTGATCAGTGTCTGGTGAGTCCCAAAATGTGGAAGAAAATCTGATCAACAAGCAAACAAATTCTGTAAGTACTGCTACCAGAGTCATGTCACCTAAAGCACTGTGTGTGTAGAGGCAAAACTACCAGTCCAGTTACAGGAATTTTCTGTGCTGCGTTGGGGAGAAAATAGGAGAAGAAATTTAGAGGCACTAAGGTAAAGAATATATGTATTTTGATTGTTGCCCTCAGAGCTGGCGTCATTGTTTATGAACTCTTCTCATGGATTAAATGATGTGAGGGGGGTGGTTAGCAGATCAAGAGAGGTTCTCCCCCTCTACTCTGCACTAACCTTAATAAGTTCTCTCTCCTTTTAATTACTTGTATTTTCTGTAACTCTGTCTCTGCAATGGCTACCTGAATGGGGAAGCAGAATTTGTGTTGTCCAGTTGCTCTCTATTTTCATGACTTGCTTTCCTTGTATTGAAGTCTTCCTTACTTTTTTTTTTTCCTTTGCCACCAATGACTTTGTTAGTTTGTGGGTTCTAAGCCAAAGTCATTGTGTACTCCAATTCCATGTATATCTCTCCATCCTTGCGATTTGGAGGCATTTCATTTGCTCAGATCTGATTTTCTCAGCAAATGATTCACAATTCCCATTGAACACTCCTGCTTCTAGTTAGAGACCGGGTAACATTTTCAAGGCTATTCCCAGATATAACAGGGCCTGCAGTAGCTTTGGCTTTTTTAATCATAGAATCATTAGGGATTGGAAGGGACCTCAAAAGATCATCTAGTGCAATCCCTCCACCTAGATCCAGTTGCACAGGAACATATCCAGGCGGGTTTTAAACGTCTCCAGAGAAGGAGACTCCGCAACGTCCCTGGGCTGCCCATTCAAGTACTCTGTCACCCTCACTGTGAAGTGCCTTCTCATATTTATTTATGTGGAACCTCCTATGTTCCAGCTTACACCCATTGCCCCTTGTCCTATCATTAGATGACACTGAGCAGAGCCTGGCTCCATCCTCCTGACACCCACCCTTCACATATTTATAAACATTGAAGTCACCCCTCATTCTCCTTATCTCTAAAGGGTCTCTCAGCCTTTCCTCATCAGAGAGATGTTCCACTCCCTTCATCATCTTTGTGGCTCTGCACAGGTAGTATGTAAGTAAATGAGGGGTCAGTGTTAGACCCAGGCAGGCATGGAAAAACCTGATGCAAGAAAGTCAAAGAAAACTAGACATGCAGTTCAGAGACCTCCCAGGCCACTCTCTGGTGGAGAAAAATCACCAGTGAGCAGTCAAGTCTCATCCAACCATTAAAAACTAAACCAAAATTAAGTCCTATTTGAGAACCACTTGAGTGCATTTTAAAGCAAATAAATTAAAATACGATGGCAGTCAATACAAGGACTTTGTGCTGAACTTTGTACTGATAACCCTGTGTCTCTGCAGATCAGGGAAGGCATGTGTGAAAGGAAAATTAAAGCACTAATGGATAAAATAAGGTGCAGTTGTGTGCACAGAGCTAAGGGGAAGGAAAATGCAAGGAACTAGGTTAGACAGAAGCAAAAGTCATACGTAGGTACACTTATACACATCAGGATCCATATAGTTGCAGTTTAGCTGAAGATACAGCATGTCAGTGTGTACTGCATTATATACTTAGAGCAAATATAATGAACCAGACTACTTGTGTACAATTGAGAAATTACCCAGTGTAAGGTGTGCAGTCCTTAAATTACCAGTATTACATATTTTGTACTATTGAGTGAATCTCTATTATGTATAAGAGTGAATTTGCAGTCTATTCTATAAAATGTAAGCTTTGCTTCTGTCCAGTGAAGCTGATGCTTACTGTAAACTGGCAAAAATTTTCAGCAGGAGCAAATGTTTTCAGTACCTGTCTTCTTTTTTTTGTTTTTGTTTTTTTCTTCCTGTTAATCTTTTCTTTTGTTGTCTTTTAGGTTTTTTCCAATTTCAGGCAACTTCAGTCAAGTCATTTGGGACCACTGAGGTGCTCTGCATTTCTAGAAGCAGAGGCAGCTTACCTTAAACTTTACAATCAGCATTTGAAGCTGTTTAGTATTCATATATTCCTTTGAGCCCATGTGAGCTTGAGCAGAGGCGCAGAGGAGTCAGCAGTGGTATGTGGACTTTTTGCCTGTCATTTTGCTCCGTTAGGATTTTATCGAAAAAAGGATTATGTCAAGGAGAGTAGTCTCACTGTGTCCTATAATTCAGGTACATGGCCACTCCAGCTCCTGTGAAAGTACATAAGAAGGGTAAAATAGAAATAAGATTAGCATCACCAACACATATCCAATCTATTTTCTATTTGGTATGTATCCGAGCATATTACAACTTTATCTTCCTTTTTTATTTATTTTTCTTAATAGGCATAAATGTGAAATTAAAACCTAAACAAAAGATATTTTACACCAGTAAAAAATATTTTCTTCCTGACAGTCTGTGAAGATTGTTTAGGTTTCAGAAACCATCATGCTCAATCCAAAGAATAGCTTATGCCACCTCCTTCCTTTAACTTGGTGTGAGTGTTGTGCACAAGACAGCTGACGCAGAATTGTGATATTATCAGCATCATTTAACTTCTTGCACTTAATTTTCCTCATTAACATTTTTATTAGATGTTGTTACTATTGCATAATGAGAAACCATCATTGTAAAATAATCCAGTTCAGACTGAATACCTAGACACACGTCTTAGGGTGTCAACACACTCTCCTTGTCCCTTTATATTGAACTAAACACTTAAGCTTCCAGCTGTTCTAGTGTGTATCCAGTTGGCAAAGGTGTGGAGTAATCTACAACTCAGGGATTTCCAATTTTCAGGATCACATTTCTGCAGTCTGACCAAATGATATGCTAGAAAGAAAAATGGTGTGCTGACCAAGGGACCGGTATTTGATTTCAAGCCTTGATGCACCAATACTTCAGTAGGAAATGGTCTAGATAGGATGACAGTTTGCAGTCTGCCCTCAGACAGCATGAAGGCTGTAAATTGCCATGCCTGGTGTTTACCATTGTTTCTCGCTGGTAATAGGTGGGTAAATTTTGTGCATGTTTATGATATTTTATTGACTGAGTTACTGAAGGTCACGGGTCCTAAAAAGTTGGGGTTTTCTGCAGTCGTGCTACTGATTTTACTGAAGTGTTTGAAAGTATTGTGGTGTGACAGATACAATTCTGATAAGCATGTCATATGATCACCCAGGCTCCCGGAATGCCAAGCATTTAGGGTGTCACAGTCTTCTGGAGTTCTTGTAAATGCTTTCAGTAGTTTTTTTGTAATGTTAATGCAATCTGGGTTGTAGCAGCCTGCAATTTCACTTTAAATTCTGTTCCATGGTAAAGAACTAAAGGTCATATGATTTGTTTCAAAATCTCTTTTCCTTCTCGTTTTCTGAATGTTCTTTGTAGCACATGGACTGAATGTCATGACTCTTCAATGATAATAGAAATCATATAGGATACAAAAAAAAATACTCTTTTCCACAGAGTTCCTAACAGTCAGTAAGTTTTCAATAGGAAGCTCACTTCAGCCTTCAAAGCTGAATTTATCTGAAAGAAGTGTTCAAGCCAGTTTCTTGTATTCACAGAATCACAGAATCATATTAATAGTATCTGCTTCTAAAATACAGTTTCTTCTTATTAATAATAATAATTTTTAAAGTGCATTCACTTTGGATACCTAATTGTTACTAAACAAACCGTTGTAGAGCGTAACTTCAACCTGAGGTTTCTGAAGCCAAAAGATATCTCAAACTTCTTCTAGAAAAACTGAATCTTTGCAGAAATGTTGCTAATGAATTTTCTTTCTGATCTTTCTGACTGATTATTATTATTAACTCTCTTAAATTCAATTATATCCTTCTCCATTGAATCAGTGCTAATAGGTTAATTTATTTTCAGCTATTACTATTACTTATTTTATAATAAAACAAAAACACCAAGAGACTGTTTGAAATGAAGAATTATCTTACAGCAAGCAATAGACAGAATCAGGGTGTGAGACAGCCTCTGACATGAAGCATTTAACAGCTCTACAGGGTAAAAAATGCCTTCTGCAAATAAAATGACTCAAATTAGCGTTTAGATTGGTTAGCGTGCCTGGTTTTCAATTATTCTTTTTTTTGTTGGGTTTTTTTTTTTTGCACATTTGAGGCCTCCTCTGAAAAATATTGGTATGAAATTAAAGCGTGAGAAAAGAGCCACTAAAGTCTCTAGGGTAGTGAGAATGGAAAAGAAAGCTGGAGCGTAGGTGGAAGGAGTGTGAGAATAAGTATCTGTGCGTCTGGTTCTACAGCACCAGGAAGATACAGCGAGTGTGGTTGTCAGACCATACACTTAATGCTGAATTTTCTATTCTGCTAATTGTTTCTTGTGCTGCTTAGCCTAAACATGGCTACTAGAGTCTCTGTTTTATTGGGGCTTAGTTAAACAATTTGGAATGGATTCTAAGTATGGACAGAGGACTTCCTACTGTACCCTTCAGTAGAATCCTTAGACTTTTACAATTCCATTTAAAATTGGCATTGATATCGCTGTTGTATCACTCCCGTGTCTGGGTGTCTTTTTCAGCAGCATTCAAAATCAGCATCCAGATTTAATTTCCCTTCAATCACTGTTTATTCATACAGAGGATGTGTATTTCTCTGAGGAATGCAGCCACATCTGGTTATCACTGCTGTGCTTAGAATTAGACTTTTGCTCATCCCGAATCAATCATTTCCAACAGGTGTGAAACTATAATCCCTTTGGTACCTGGCACCAGGCAGAGTTAAATGGAAAATAAATGGTACTGTAGTACTGCTAAAGAGTATTTTAAATCAATTAAATCAGATTCAGGTTTGGTTACATGTAATCTCAGTTCAGGAGTTCAGGTACCATCTAAAAGCTTGTTCTTCTAATGTTTGTTTTGAATGTTAAAACGCATAGAAAAAATGCACTCACCTTATTAAAAAAAGGAAAGAAAGGGAGTTTAATTCATTACTGTACAGTATTGTACTTGTACAGTTCCATTGCCATTTTTTCCCAGAACTTCCTCCTACTCTTCTCCTTGTCTTCCCAAACTATATATTTTTAGACTTGAGGAAAGAATACAGAAGAAAAACCCATCTCTTTTCATAATTTGGTGTCCCAACATCTCAACGACGAGAGCTTTCAGTTTTGATGACCTCTAATAGTTCGTTACAAGGGTCCAAGAAGGTCTTGCTGCTTGATTAATATAATAACAAAAAAATCTGATTATTTAGTCTTAAATTAATATTAAGAGTGTTGTTTTTAATTTAGACATTAATCTTTTTTAATCAAATCGTAATGTTGTAGTTACTCTGTGGCTGTAGTTGTGCCTTTCTTTGGTGTGGTGCCTTTGCTGTTTAATCTACACGTATCTACAGACAGGTGGGTGTGGTAGTGTGTCTGCACACCAGAACATATTGCTAAAACTGAGCTTTAATAGCTATTTTCATCTCATGAAGCTTTCTTGTGGAATGCAAAAGGTATTTTGAAGAATGAATCCATGCTACTCTATCAACACAGATTTACTGAGGGATACAGAAACACAGATTTCCCTGCACAAGAATTGATTCAGGAACTTGAACCTGGCAATTGGAACAACTGCCAGGACCATATGAGTGTGGAATTGGTGTCTGTCATTGCAGCCTTCAGTTTGTACACACAATTAAAGATTCATTGGTCTGCGTAGAGAAGAATTATTTATTCTACACTTTGTCTGTCAAATGATTTTATGTCTGTCTTCCTCCTTCCAGAGAGCAGGAAGGAATGTTTCTAAGGACATTTTATCCTCTCAAAAACAGAGTATAAAAGACTCTTGACAAAATGGTCAAATACTGATGAATCATTATTCTCTATTTAAAAAAACCAGACCAGAAACTTAAAATGCCAAACATTCACTTAAACTATCTGTGGGATATTTTCTCTTTGCAAATCATTTACAGAGGCAAAAAGCTTCCCTTTTCTGTTATGGGAGATCACAGTGTCTTTTAAGATTACTTTAAAAAGTATGGAGGTGGAAAAGTTACTGAGTTGTGTGATTTTTTGAGGGAGTTTTTAGTGCTGCTCTTTGTGTGTCTCTTTGAAAGAAGATATTAGCGTGGAAAAAAACCCTGTAGATCAGTTTATCTTCAGAGAGCTGTTCTGCTGTAACCTATTAGCATGGGAGTCAGAGGATCTTGGAGGGGTCCAGAAAAAGTACATAACAAGGGTAGTGAGTAAGCTGAGAATAATAGGTTTGTCCATAACTATCTTGCCCATTTCAATGAATAAATTAAAGTCACTCATTATTTTGAATTTATTTCAGACTGATATTTGCCTACACATGACTTTGTAGTGCAGACTCTGAAATTAGCTCAGGAAAGTTTTGAATCTACGGGATAATTCACAGCAACGCAAAAACTGTAAAAGATCACCCTCTTTTTCCTCACAGCCATGATTTCAATTTATATTCAAAGCCATGGTCATTCTACTCAGAGGACTTTTGCAACTTGTCCCTTCCTGGTCACACACTGTCTGATTTCATCTGGGAATGCTGAGCAGTGTTACATTTACTTTCTGGTTTTGTTTTCATTCTATCCTTTCTCTCTTTTTCATATTCTTATTGGAACTTCTTTTATTTTGTACGAAGATGTGGAAATGTCTTTTTGACAAAAGCAAATATGAAGACTGTGAAATTTGCAGAAATTATCAATACAAGTAAATGATAGTGTAATCTGTCCTCCAGTCTCACATAAAGCGCTTGCTGTTGAGCATCCACATCTACAACATTGGTGAGCCTATTATTTATTATATAAATAAATATATAAAATATTCTTCTAACACCCATTATAAGACCCCAGGGTTAGAAAGTAGAGAGCAAGAAAGGGTCTCGATTTAAATAAACCCATCCATTTTACATGGGACTCATGATAGGACCCGATGGTTGGTTTCAAGTTAAAAGAGGGAAGATTTAGTTTAGATCTTAGAAGGAAACTCCTCTGGAACAGGTTGCCTAGGGAGGTTGTGGATGCCTGCTCCCTGGAAGCATTCAAGGCCAGGTTGGATGGTACTGTGGGCAACCTGGTCTGGTGAGAGGTATCCTTACCCATGCCAGGGGGTTGGAACTAGATGATCTCTGGGCTCCCTTCCAGCCTAAACCATTCTTAGATTCTATGATTCTGCTGTTACATACCAGCTGACATCGACCCTTCCCTAAATAGACCAATTTTAATCTTCAGCATCATATATTCCAATCCCTCATGCTAGTGCTTGAAGGGCTTTTTTTTGCTTATCTGTTATGTCCTCTCATTGACAATGAGTTAACTGTATGTGACTGTGCAGCAGTGCTTTATGTCTGCTCTGGCTTTTCAGGTTTAAATAGGTGGGATCACTTTGATATGCTTTTCCAGGAAAAACAAGAAAAAATTACAACAATGGAGTGTGTGACTAACTAGCATTTGACTTCAATATGAAAATCAGCAAAATGAGGCTATGAAAGGGCATTTAGGAACCAAGATAGTTCTTTTTTGCTTCTCCTGCTGATCACTTTTTTTCCTGGTTTCAGTCTGTCCTCGAAAAAGGTAAAATAAATCCAAACCCATAACACTTTCTCTTGGCTGACTTCAAAATTATTCACAGGAGGAGAATTCACAGGCCACCTACCCAAAGAAGTTCTTTTGAACACCTTCTAAGAAATTCCAGTTCATTAGGGAGAGACCAAAAGCTACGAGTACAATGGGCTATTAAAAACTGGTCCTGGGTCCCTGCAATAAGGGAACGTTTGTTGAAAACAGCTCCCAGATAAGCACGGGGAGCAGACCAGCTTATCTTTCTTTAAGTGAGGAATTATAAAGCAACCCGGCAGGACTGTTTTTTGGGGTAGTGGCCAGCTATTTGTGCCATGCTGTGTCCGTTTGAATGAAAAATCAGCCTCCTTACAGACTCTTATTGTTCTCCACATCTAATGCTGTGGCCGATGCAGGGGTGTTTGCTACTCTTTTGAAGTTTTTCAGCACAAAATGGAAGATAAAGTAGCGTGTATGAAATTGAATTGAATCCTTGGGCTGCGTAAATGCAGTAAGTACATATCGAGCTGCTGCAAAGTGTTGACAATGGCTGTGATTTTTCTCCAAAATGGTGGGATTTTGGCTGGGGTTTGATTATCCTCGCAGTGACAGAAGGTCATTGGTCACTAGCTCTACCACTCGTCAAATCATCTGGAAAATAGAGCCCTGCTACAACAAGAAAAATCCATTCCTCCACTTCTTTTGGGGCATCTCTTGCTGTCTAGAGGGAGACTCTGCAAGCATTATACACACAGTTTGAGTGTAGAACAAGTATTTCTTGTCTACTCCACACAGCAGACTTCTAAGCTAAATACTTCTCAGTTATGTTGTCACTGCACTGTGCTAGAGGTTTTCAGCCAGGTGTGGAAGGATTCATCTTCATTTCTCCTTGGAACTAGCACTCAATTCCTAGTCGTCACTTTTCTTTCCTTTAAATTTTAGCTCAATTTTCACAGCTATATTTTTCTGTCTGAATCTTCAAGCTGTTTCCTGGACTCCAAGAGTAGAGATGAAATCTTGGTAGAGTGATGGGGAGAGGAGCAGGAAAGGAGGCTGAAGGGCAGAACTGATGGTGGAGATTTCGGTGGGGAAAGGAATGGATGTGAGCTTGACAGCAGCAGAAGTGGAAGCTGAAAGACAAGGTTAGTGAATGCAGAGCCAAATATTTGGAGGCTAGATAAAAGCTAATGGCAGGGAAAAAAATACAAAGCGTGGCTTTTATGAGCAATGCCCCGTTTTCCCCAGTGAATTAGAGACTGAGCACAATAATTAATTGTTACATATGACATCAGGATGCAGATCAAAGCAAAACCAAGATCAAAACCCCTCCAGCATTATTTTATTAAAAAGTATTGGTTTATGGTGGCTTGGGCCATTAACAGGTTTCAGTTATGCATCAAGTCTGTGAATTATTGTGATGGAAATTAGCACAATTCCACAGATACTGAGAAAGATGAGCTGCTCACATTAAGTTTGAATTTGGATTTCTAGATCTGATCTGCAAATGGCTTGACACTAACATACTTCTGTGAACTGGAAGGATGTTCATCCTACCTCAGGCTTAAAAGAACTTCAGTGCTTATTTCTACAGAAAGTGTTTCTGTGGACATTAACTCAGTTTGTAACTCTGGACTCAAATTGCTTCCTAAAATTGTTTAATTTTAAAACCCTCACAATTTTTTGGTAAATTTTTTCACCTCTCTGCAGGACTAACAAAATCAGTGGATCGGGGAGATGGGGTATTGGATAATTTTAGGCTCTTTAGTATTGTTAAAATGCTGCTTCATCCTCTGCAGCTGCCTTACCTTTTATAGGGGCACTAAATTTGATGGCTGTGAAGGGTTGTTAAACAATATACTGTGATAAAAATAGTTCCCTTTGCTGACATTATGTGCAGTTTTTTCCTAAACTGGCTCCATAAATTGCATCAGCAGAAACTATTTACACTGTTTTTTGTTTTTTTCTTTTCCCCAGAATTTGAGACAGGTAAACTAAATTGTTCCTGTAGGGCCGAGACTGAAAAACGCACATACAAATGATGGACCTGGCCCTCGGGTAGTTATTCATACTATGCAACCTTGTTCTTGCAAACAGTGTTATTTAAAGACACTGGACTTTTCCACACCACTGTTACTAGAACATACATCCAAGAAACTCTTACACAATATCCTTTTTTCAAGGTTCTTGAAGAGTTTGACATCAGAATTGGTCAGGCCCTGGAATAGGCTTCCCAGGGAGGTGAGTGAGTTGCCATCCCTGGATGTGTTTAAAGATTGTTTGGATGGGGTGTTGAGGGCTATGATTTAAGGTGTGAAGTTGTAAGGTGGAGTAGATGGTTGGACTCGATGATCCCAGGGATCTTTTCCAACCAGAGTGATTCTGTGATTCTACGAATAGAATTAACAAATCCACTTAAGGTAGCAGTAATATGATGCTTGATAACTGAATTGAAAATATTAGCTAACTCTACTATTTCTGAAGAAATTTCATATACTGACAGGGTTATGGAAGCCTGTGTTCTATGAAGTAAGACTGATGTTAAAATGAGACTTTAAATCGTAGTATTTAAGCAAGAGATAAGCATTCAATTACCTTGATCGAATGGGTCACAAAGTTAGCACTGCAGTAGACGCTGACAATTTCAATAGAAGAAAAGTAAAGGATTCTCCTGAGTCAAGAAAGACATTACAGCAGAAAGAACAGCATTTAGAGGACAGGCAATGTGGGGAAGTTGATAATAAGCTATATCATAACAGGAAAGGTCATTTGAAGAAACAACAGCTTGATTATTCAGCTAATCAAAGGAATCAGGAAGGCACTTTTACCTGCTATTGTTTGCCAAACTCATACAAGGACATACACTATCTACTAACAAAAGTATCGTAATTACATGTCTACACTCTGTCTTCCAACTCTTACCCTTCATACTGAAGGTGTGAACTCAAACAAGATTATATAAGTTGTAGAAGGCAGCAGAAGGACAGGTGAGAAGAACTGGGAGATGTGTTTTGTTCTGAGATGTTGAACACTGGGATTTTGAAAAGTTTAGAAAAAAGTTCAGTTGTTCAGTGAGGTTTCCTTGGCTAATAAGTAAACTAAACTTACAGCCTGAAGATAACCGTATGCAGAATTCTTCATTGTCCTTTGATCCAACTTCTGAAATTCATTTTATTGGGCCACTCTCTGTGCCTTTACCCCTCAGATCTCCGACTACTGGCCAATTCATTCTTTTAAGACTCTGTAATGCAAATCAGGTTAAAATGTTGTTCCAAGTCTCCAACTTCCATTAGAGTCCCACTTTTCATATCTTCCTTGTTACTGTGGAATCCAAAATATTACATTGTTAGCTGACATTTTACAAAGACAGAAGATAGATCCATAATGAGCACTGCTTGTGTTGGCATTGATGTTGATAATATAATAGATGAATTATTGCTCATTTCACATATGCTAAGTAGCAGTGAGTTAGTTAATGATCCTAGAACTCATTTGCATAAAAGTCCTTTTATTAGAATAGGAATAAATTACCAGATTCCATCTTAAAAAAACCCCAAACAAAACCAGCAAAACCAAAACCCAAACCAAACCCCCAAACCACTGTGTTTCTTGAAGGACTGGGTTTTTTATATTCAGGTGTACTTTTCATACCTATTGTGATCTTCTTGGTTGTAATGAGCAGTCCTTGGGATGTTGCTCGTGGTAGTTGCAATGTAGTCTTGGGTGTGAGGAAAGGAAGAGGGAAGGGATGGGAGAAAAAACAAAAGGAGAAAAGACATATTCAAGACATTTGTAGTCTCATTAGCTTTGCTTTCTAACTATTTCTTAGTGTTACAGTACTTGAGCTATAGCATCCAAGCAAAATCTGTTTAATTTCAAAAGTGGTTTTATACAATTCCATAGTGCTTCTTGGAGTGTTGCCATTTGTTCTGAGAAAAAGAACGACACAAACTGCCTCCACTTGTGTAAATAACGTGGGAAAGGAGAAAAAGTTGACAAGATGAGCTCATAAATCAGTGGTGATGAAATCTGTCATCAGATCAGCTGAATTACAAATTGGAAATAGTAGTTTCACAGTTGTCAAAAGACTAATAATTGTGGCAGATTTCCAGTTGTGTGGCCTGCCTTGACTTTCTGTGATTATTTTCTTAGAGATGCATGCATACAAATGGTTTGGCCGTGGATTACAGCAATTTGAAAAATAAATCTGCTTTATTTTCACAATTCTATTTTCCCCCTGCATGCATGTATGAATCATCCCCCTTAACAGTGATTGTTGAAGTACACCTAATCCAAAATTTAAAATCAGTTTTAAGTTTCATATTTACTTTTCAAGCATCCATGAGAAATTCCTGTGAACTGCACCATCATATCATCTCCATTATGTTTGTGAAAGAAAAGGAAATAAGACCACACATTATTTGTCAAGAGCTTCTTTGCTGTACCTTGGCTTCATAGCCTCTTCTGCTCCAGTGATGAAAATTGAACGTAATTTTCATATAAGCCTTTACAGCAATAGGCTCTTGCACCCTACAGAAGCAGAAACAAACCTTACAGGAAAAAAAACCCCAACAGGTTAAAAAGCAGTTCTCAGAAAGGTAGGTGAGTGCCACTGAATCAAGCCCTCTCTACAATCAGCTCTCAACAATGTGCTGCATAATGGTTGGGAAGCTGTTTGAATATTACATTTGGCAATCCCTGACTCTGTTTAAGCCTCAATAGTACTTGACATTGACATCCTGTCATGAAGAATTATTTGCAATACTGGATCTAGAGCAGCTAAGGAGGATGTGATATATATGTAGGTGTTTGAAAAGCATGGATATGAAAAAAAAATGAATAAAAGATAAATTGTTGAAGCTGATTATGTAACTCTTAGTTCCAATAGTGTGAGAAGAATCAGATGAATACAAGCCTTGATTAAAAAGGTCAAGATGAATACAGCATTACTCCGGGCTCAGTAATGGTAATGATTAGAAGTCCCTTAACCAGTTTACTTTTAGGTAAAAAGAATTTGCTGGTAATGGAATTAATACCCTTTATCCTGAAGAAACTAAGATCATACTGTTGCCTTCTGAGAGCTCTGTAGGGCCTAGATAACTTTACAGCTATCTCCTAGTCCATTTTCTGTGGAAAAAGAACTGGAGGTGTTGGCTGACACAGTATCATGGAATGGTTTGGATTGTAAGGGATGCTTCAAGGTCATTAAGTCCAACCCGCCTGCAGTGAGCAGGGACATCTGCAACATGTTGCCAGCAGTGGGTTTTGATGGTCAAGAAGGACAATGGGTTATTGGCTTGTATCAGCACCAGTGTGGCCAGTAGAACCAGGGCAGAGACCATCTCCCTGTACTGGTTATTAGTAAAGTTTCACCTTGAAGCCTGAGCTCAGTCTTGGGCCCCTCACTACAAGGACATTGAGGGACTGGAGTGTGTCCAGAGAAGGGAAACAATGCTGGGAAGGAGTCTGGAGCACAAGTGCTCTGAGGAGTGTCTAGGGGAACTGGGAGGGCTTAGACTGCATAAAAGAAGGCTCAGGGAACACATCACAATATTCACTGAGAGGAGGTTGTAGTGACGTTGGTTTGTTCTCTCAAGGAGCAAGTGGTAGAATAAAAAGAATTGGCTTCAGCTTGTACCTGCAAAGGCTTAGACTGGACATCAGAAAAAATTACTTCACCAAAATGTTATCAAGTCCTGGAGTAGGCTGCTCAGGGCAGCGGTGGATAAATACCGTCCCTGGAGGTATTTAAAACATGGGGAGATGCACTGAGGGATGTGGATTAGTGGTTAGACTGATGACCCTCTGATTCTAATGACATTTTATGTGTCTGTGAAAATTTGCTTTAGTCAAGTTTCCCTTGCAGAAAGATATTTCTTGTGAGGTAAGGCTTTACCAAATCATTGTTTCAGACTTTCTTTGAGTGTAGACCTAGTAATTGAAGCAAATTCACTTTGCTTGAAAGTTTGAGATTCAGAAAAAATCCTCCAGATGGCATCAGGTTATGAAACGACAGTCAAGAAGACAGGGAGACACTAAATTGCCTCCAAAGGTCTAATCTGCATCTATTCTGTTTGACTCTGTCACTGCGTCAGCTCATTAATGACACTGGAAATCTGTGGTGATATGTGGTTGTTCCAGACGCTACCTCTGAGATAAATTGTTTGTCCTACTGAATTATTGAAGTAGCATCTAGGAAATCCAGGACAATCTGAGCGTTAAAGATCAAATTGTTATTGTGTTCTGCATATATCTTCTCCAAAAGCAGTGGCATGTAAAGAACCTCTACATGGAGTGGGATTCTTTTCCAAACATTGTGGTTGCATCATCACTTTCCTTGAAAGGTGTCTTTGGCTGATCTTTCAGACATGAAAATGAAATCTGCCCTGAAGAACAAGCGGGAATTCCTTTCTGGAGGGTTAACTAGATCATTTCTCACTGAAGCCTTGTTAGTTTGGCTGCTGACATGTCAAAAAGAAATATGTTGTAGCCAAGCCATATAAAGATCCCAGTAAAAGGAACCGATGCCTACTTTAGCAGCAGCACTATTTTCTGGTAAGACTGCAGATCTCGTTGGGAGTTTTGCCAGAGTTTGACTAGTAGGTCTTCACTAGGGTTATATGTTTGGAAAAGGCAAAATAATAGCATCAGTTAAATAAAAATAGACGAGTAAGGAGGAACTAAAGGAGGTACTGTCTCTGTCCTTATAATAGAGATGTTCTTTCTCCTAAAGGCTTGTTCTCTTCAGAGTGTGTATATTTTTAGCAGGTGGGACAGACTTTTGTCTTTGCTGGTAAAATTAAATTTAAGATCTCTAAAGAAGGCTGATAACTATTAACTCCTTGATAATATTAAATTGTTGTAAATGCAGTGCAAGTAATTCAACAGTTTCTTCAAGACTGTAATGACTAATAGTGAACAGCGTGGCTGGAACAGAAATATCAGCCAGCCTAGATATTCATATATCCAGACCTGTCTCTGTGTGTGTAGAGACTGTGTTTAAGCTCATTGTCATGGTTTAACCTGAGATGGCAGTTAAGCGCCACGCAGCCGCTCAATTATTCACCACACAAGTGGGTAGGGGAAAGAATCAGAAAGGAAATTAAAACTCATGGCTTGAGTTAGAGAGAGTTCAATAGGACTGAAAAGGAAAATACTGTAATAATAGTAATAGAATATGCAAAACAAGTGGTGCACCGCCCACTGATCGCTACCCAGGCAAACCCATGAGTTGCGGTCAGCACCTTCTGTCAACGTCTCCTGGTTTATGTACTGAGCGTGACACCCATGGAATATTGGCCTGTTTGGATCAACTGTCCTGGCCATAGTCCCTCCCAGCTTTTTGTGCACTTTCTCAATGGTAGAGCATGAGCATCTGGAAAATCCTTGTCTGTAAGCAGTGGTTAGAAGGAGCTAAAACATCAGGGCATTATCAATATTATTGTCATATGAAATCCAAAACACAGCACTGAACCAGCTGCTAGGAAGAAAACTAACTTTATCCCAGCTGAAACCAGGACACTTACATGTGGAGAGACATTATATGTGACACTTACCCTGCCTGTGCTAAAGCAAATAGTAAGGAATCAAGGCCGGACTGTGAATTCATTAATTGAGGGGGTAATTTCATTGAAGCTAAGAGATGAACTGCTGCTTTTAACAGATGTGCAGTGTCTGTGCGAGATATAAGTATGGTTTATAGAAGTTACTCGTGTGACTTCCTAAATGCATTGATTGAACATAGGAGGTTCCATATAAATATCAGAAGGAACTTCTTCCCAGTGAGGGTGACGGAGCATTGGAATAGGCTGCCCAGGGGGTTGTGGAGTCTCCTTCTCTGAAGATGTTTAAAACTTGCCTGGATGTGTTTCTGTGCAACTTGGTCTAGGTGATCCTGCTGTTGCAGGGGGATTGGACTAGATGGTCTTTTGAGGTCCCTTCCAGTCCCTAATGATTCTGTGATTCTATGCCTGAATTCAGACTCTGGGCAGACCTTGCTCTGAAGCCTGAAAAGAAGGTATTTAAAAGACAATGTTCATAAAAATGTATGTAATCCTGGATATAGAAAATAAGATTTCTAATGTGTGGTAATCAGCATTTCTGTCTGCTTCCACACAGTAATCATTTTAAGGAACAACTGTATTGAAAAATCACTAAAACCAGGCTCTGGTTACTCATGCACACACGTGCCAAAAATGTGTATCCAATCAGATAGATTTTTAGCATTAAAATGTATGTGGATGAGTATTCTCGTTCCCAGTGTGTCTGTAGATTGTGTCTCTGGATTCATTTACGTAATGGAAAACTTAGAGTGTTCACAGATCTGTGTATTACGTCAGTCTGGGTTTAGTCAGGGATTTCATTAAATCCAGTCAAATTTTGTCTGAATTAGGACTGAACAGAAACTTTCTAAAGACTGAACTTCCCCAGCTCCTAGCTGTGATTTAGGTTTAATGCTAAAGCCACAAGGGACAACAACAAAATTTCCATTTTTTAGCATGACTTATCAAGTGTAATGTACAGAATGCAGATGAGAACATGAAGTGTCTCCAGAAGAGACAAAGGGAAACTGGATTGGATGCCTGAACACCTGATCGCACAGCTGTTTAGAAAGTTGATCTATTTGGAAATCATTCTAGTTTAATACGCACAGTAGGTGATAGTGAACTTCAGAATGTGATGCATTTGCAGGAAATGTGTGTAAAGGATTAACGTAAAGAGAAAAAAATGAAAGAGATTTGTAGGAGAGAAAAATAAAAATAACCCTGGGAATGGAACTAGATATGAAATATTAATCTTAAAAATCAGATCTGTAGCCAAGGGAGATACATAGTGAGGAACTACTACTGGAGTGCTCATGTGGAGATGATTTTGCTACTAATAATGTAGAAAAGGTGAGAGTCAAGGAAGAGGTGCAGGTGCCAGGTGAGAAAACACAGAAGGAGGGGTGAAAAAAATTCAGCCAAGAACAATGTGGTGCAATGAAAGTTCTTTAGGTGGGAAGGTGCATCAGATCGGTGAACGGCCCAAAGTCTCTAGCCCCAGAGTCGAAGGCAGAGCTGTGTGTGCACATGGCTATTTCAAGGCATGGTGGAAAGGGAGTAAAGTAAAACACAGAGAGTTTGTGACAAAAATTGGAAGGTTATGTGGGAGGCATCTCGGTGTGTATTGACCGTTGAGGCTGTCCCTGAGCTGAGTGATATTTGAAGTCTGCCCTTCTGTGTCAATGGGCTTTACATCAAGGCATTAAAGCCCTTCGGCACAGGCACCAGTTAAACAGATTTGCGTCTCCCCTCTGACTATTCATACTCTCATGGAAGCATTATTCCTGTTCTGTGGTTTATTTTGTCTAATTAAAAATGGACGTGCAACAATGATAGGAGCTTAGAAAAATATTTGAGGTGTAATTTAACCCCAGCTTGTTTTATCCAGTACTGAATTGTGTGTTGTTTGAGATACGCTGAAGACAGCTTTGACTTTTCATAATAATTAATGTAGTTCCTCTGAGCTCTGTCATGTCTCTCAAATGTCAGCTTGCTTGGGTCACATCCAGAAGAACCACCGTGGTACTGTCAGGAGAGCTGCTACTATCTGGAAGAGATAAGAAAATGAAACCCCTCCCTTCATATGGGAAAAAAGCATCCCAATATATTTCAAAACTAATGTTAGTAGAGTCTTGTCCCATACATCTTCATTCTGAAGACTAAACTATTTTCTCAAACAAATTGTTGTCTTAAACTAGTTTTTCAAGTTACTTTCCAATACAGTGTATTTCCAAACTGTAGTTTACAAGGGGAAGGAATTATTATTTAATATTAAATGACTGGCTTATTCCCAGTGTTAGGTTTGTGTAAATTATACCTCCAGTTAAGGACATGGTTAAATGCCTGGCTAAAAGGGGCAGATAAATTAACAACCCTGCTTGTGCAAATGTATTTATATGTCATCAACTTAGGCAAATGAGCTGCTTCATTAAGAGAAAAGTAGTTCCTTATAAGAATGTATTTTGCTGTATCCACAGTACTGAGAGAAGATAACGTTGTGAAAGCAACAGAGATATTAATGGAACAAAACACAGACTATAATGAGAAAAAGGAGATATTTTTAGATTATTTCTAAGCATGGATTTTCATAGTTTTAATATTTATACAGCAGAAAGCAAAATCCTGAATGTATTTCCTTGATCTTCTTCTCTAAATATCTCTATATAATAAAAAATGCATCTTAAAAAAAGGGGCAACTAACTAAGGAAGCAGAAGCTCTCCAGGACATAGGTGTGTTTAGCACATCATGATCTGTTCATAGACCTCTGCTGAAGTATCCTGTCAACTTGGGGTACAGACTACAAGAAAGATGAAGTCCGATTGAATAGGGAAGTAAAGATAATGGTCAAAGACCTAGCAAAATGAGGCTGATGAGAGGAGATTGAGTGAACTGATGTTGTTATGTCTGGAGAAGTGGCAATTGCTGCCATTTTTTTCCTCTGGGTCCTGAACTATGTAAAATGCTGCCACAGACTGGAGTAGAATAAACAGGCTTCCTTTTCCTGCTACACGGGGGAAATACCTCTGGAATAACATTGCAGCAGGAAAAGTTCAGATCAGAATTAGGGACAATGCATGAGGAGTAAAGTGAGTTCAGCAACAGAAGAATACTGCCCGAGGGTGCTGCAAAGTCCCTATCAGTGGAGGGATTTGATAATGGCCAAACATTTGTCACGAATGATACAATTGATTTTGCCTTGTTGCAGGAAAGTGAGCTAAATAGCTTCTTAAAATGCTTTCATTTATTTTTCCTATCATTTTAGCAGCTAAATAACAATATTTAATACTCTTTTTATACAGTACTTTAGAAAATGAAACTATAAAGACATATTTGAATTAAAATGTATGTAACACATCCATACCATGTTGTGAAACCCATCTGGAATTGTTAACATTTTAATTCTGTTCTGAATTTGAAAAATCTGAGTTAGTGACACCCATTCTTTCAGCTGACAGTTGTTCTTCTTTAAGCTACTGCAAAAAATCAAAATTTATTGGGATGAAAGGCAAATGAAAAATGCAAGCATCAGAAATAGCCAATTTGTAAACTGGTAATTTACTGAAATAGAAGCAGGGACTTACAGCTCTGTCCTACTCTGCCTTCACGTTATGAGTAGAATAAGCAAAGAGAAACTTATGTCCTTGCTTCTGCCTCAAACCTGTGTTTATTCTCCAAAACTCTGTGCCATCAGGTCGATGGGAATTTCCATTACCCTGAGGATGACTAGTGTTATGTCTATCTGTATTGGACCAATGGCATTATCTTGATGCATTTACAATACAAACTATGACTTTGTGCTTGAGTGTCACCAATTTCTAGATCAAACCTTGCTGTAAAACTCTCACTGCAGCTACCTGCTTATCAGATTGGTGTTTGATGGCCACTCAAGTGATCTCATAGTTCTAGTCTCACTGATGCTTGCAGTTAGACAAGCCAGACAGTTTTGAGCACCTCAATACAAGAAAGACATTGGGGGACTGGAGCTGGTCCAGAGAAGGGCAACAAGATGGTTGGTGTGGAAGAAAGGAGTGTGAGGGGAGACCACGTTATTGCTGTCTACAACTATCTGAAAGGAGGTTGTAGAGAGATAGTGACTGGTCTCTTCTCACAAGGAACAATTGACAGGACAAGAAGAAATTGCCTCAAATTGCATTTAGGTTGGACAGTAGGAGAAACTTCTACCTGGAAAGGGTCATCAAGCCTTGGAACAGGCTGCCTAGGGAGGAGGTTGAATCGCTGTCCCTAGGCGTCTTTCAAAGTCATGAAGATCTGGAGCTTAGGGCCATGTTTTAGAATCATAGTATCATCATGGCTGGAAAGGACCTCCAGGATCTTTTGGGACAGTTGGCTTAACGGTTGGACTCAGTTGGATCAGGTCTACGATTCTATGATTCAATCCAAATGTATAGATTTACACACATTAGCTCTAATGTAACGCTGCTAATTACCTTAATCCAGTGTAATTATTTCACAGCCTGTCAGTTTACATGCTGTCAAAGATTTATGAGTACACATGCATGCACGTGCATATCTCTCTTGCACCTTGGTGTGTACAGATAAGGTTAAATTAGGAAAATTGATTAAGGCAATAAGTGAAAAAGGTCATGTTTTGCTAATTAAAATTCAAAACGTTCCTGTTCCTGAAAAGCAAAATAATATGGACTGTTATTCGGAAGAGTCCAAATGCAGTTCAGTTGCAGTACAGCATCAACATGGAAAAATTCTTGGCACAGAGTTATTTCGCCTTCTGTGCTGAACTGTATTTGCACCTAGAAAATGCTTTCTAATATGTAATCCAAATCTCTTTTGTTTCAAATTGAAATGCTTACTTCTTACCGCGCCTCACACAGATTAAACCTGATTTCCCTTAGAAAAGGTACAAAACCCTGGTGTTTCTTTTCAGAGCTACTTTTGTCTAGAAGAGAGTTTATTATCCTGTGAAAATCATCTGTTGCTGTTCTCCTGGCTGTTTAGACCAGCTGAAATTGGAAGTATTCAATTAGCTTTAATTCAGCCATTCCATATGCCTTTGGCAGCACCTCACTACAAGGAATTCTTTCTTTCCTTTTCTGACATTAAGCAAATCTATGTTTTCAAATGACATTACTTGCCTACTTGAGGGAATTGCTCTGATGCAGGGTGTGAATTTAGAGTGCAACAATTCCTAAGCCCTGATGGGGAAGCACGTATTACACCATCAGTCAGAGATAAAGGACCTTGCTGGAGGTGATTTCAGTTATCTTAGTGGAATTTGCTGCTGAAATTACGGCTGCTTCTGAAAGTAGCTGTTCAAAGTCACTTTGAGTCAGCCGCTGTCCTCTGTGGTGGGACATAGGCGTCCTTGTCTGGCTGCTTCTTGGCTCTGACATAGGAGTGTGCTCTCTTTCTATCTGTGTGTGGAAATACTGTGTCCATAGCCCTGGCTTCACGCTCCCAAGAATCTTCCTTATCTCTGGGAGGAGCTGATAGTCCCTTGCCAGCATAATTCTGGAGAAACTTAACTCATCCTTCAAAAATCTGAAGCCAGCCAGATGAATACACATATTTAGCAGAAACTTCCAGCAAAATGAAGCCAGTAACATCACCAGAGAGGAAGAAACCTTCTGGATTAGCCAGACTACCTGTGATCTGAAAATCAAGACTTTTAGTTACCATGGCAGAAGTAAAATGGCAGAAAAAGAAATAGTACTGTTTTTTAGGGGGGGTTTTTTGTGATTTGATGGCCCCGATATATTCATTTAAAATCTCTTTATGCTGCGACCAACCACTCTGACAGAGTTATGAAAGGATGGTCTCATCATCAGTGTTTGTGTTTTATTAGCTGTCAAGTACTGTTGAACAAACATAGCCACTGACAGTGAAACAAGACAACAGCAAAGACTTTGAGGAACACTGTACTGGTAGGTGAGAATTAAAGATTGGTATGAGATTTAACCAAGCCCTTGATGGAGGGATGTGTCTATGAAAAAAGAACAAAATCTTTCTCCAGATCAAACCAGACGTGCTCCAGTTTAATCAGCATCATGAAGGCAAAGCTCCCATCTGTGGAAGTGAGGCATAGTCACAGCAGAAAGGCAAAAGGAAAAGGCTTCGTAATCAAAGAGGTTCTGGTTTCTCCATGATACTGGTGCAATCATCACTCTTTAAACTCCTGTGATAAAATCAGACTTTGAATTAACTGAGCTGAGCTACCAGCTTCTCAGGGCAGGTCTAGAAATAATGTGTTGCCTATGAAAACCTACGCCCAAAAGGACAATTGCAGCGGAGCTCTCGTTACACACAATTACCTTGGCTTCCTGCAAGGCACCAGTGGTGAGGAGTGCAATCAGCTCACCCACACGTACAGTGATTTCAGATGTGAATGCCACAGGACAGGATTTCTAGGCCAGCTTCCATTCTCTGGGAAAAGAGGGCACTTGATCCTTCTTTGCATAGGGAAACGTCCTACTGTTCACATGAGAGACATGATAGAAACAGCTTCCTATCAATCACCCTCAGCTTGTGTTATGCCACAAAAAAATTCTGTCTGAAATAACAGTGACAGAATCGGTCCAGCAATATGATCTACCAATTTTTGGAAATAACATATGAGCTTCAAAATTGCACATTTAAAGCAGGTATAGACAGTTAGTGCTTTATTAGCCACCAATAAAGTATTCAAAATGTTGTCTTTCTAAAACTGGGAACTTTGCCTGTGAATACTCCTACTCTTTGGCAAAGCTAGAGAGTCAAGACTGTGTATCTCGATATAGCCTTGTGGCAAATGGCAAATGTGTTTCTGCCTGATTCAGCTGCCATTCTGCCTGAAGAGCTGTTGAGGAAATGAGGCAGATTTCGATTGCATTTAATACAGAAGTATTAATTGAATTATCAATCCAATACCAGTAGACATATGCTCATACAATAAGGTTAAGATTATTAGAGATCGCAGAATCACAGAACATTACAGATTGGAAGAGACCTCAAAAGATCATCTAGCCCAGTCCACCCCTGCCACAGCAGGATCACCTAGACCAAGTCGTGCAGGAACATATCCAGGCAGATTTTAAACGTGTCCAGAGAATGAGCCTCCACAGCCCCCCTTGGGCAACCCATTCCAGTGGTCTGTCACCCTCATTGGGAAGACGTTCCTTCTCATACTGATGTGGAACCTCCTACATTCCAGCTTACACCCATTGCCCCTTGTCCTGTCATTAGATGCCACTGAGAAGAGCCTGGCTCCATCCTCGTGACATCCACCCTTCATATATTTATAGACATTAATGAGGTCACCCCTCATTCTCCTTGTCTCTAAGCTAAAGAGACCCAGCTCCCTCAGCCTTCCCTCAAAAGGGAGGTGCCCCACTTCTTTCATCATCCTTGTTGCTCTGCACTGGACTCCAACATCTCCATGTCCTTCTTGAACTGAATGGCCCAGAACTGGACACAATATTCCAGATGTGGTCTCACCAGGGCAGAGTAGAGGGGGAGGAGAACCTCTCTTGATCCGCTAACCACCTCCTTTCTGATCCACCCCAGGATGCCGTTAGCCTTCTTGGACACATACAGAGAAACTAACAAGACTGATATTTATTCAAAACATCCTTTATATACATTTGTATTTGTTCACTTGCGTTAGGACAGATTCAGTAAAAGATTGAGCTCAAGCATAAACCTGTGCTGCAGAGTCACAGACTGGTCAGTGTTGAAAGGGTCCCCTGAAGATTATCTAGCCCAACGCCCCTACTAGAGCAGGTTGCACAGGAACACATCCAGGCAGGTTTGGAATGTCTCCAGAGACATGAGATAGGGTCTCCCAGTTCCCGTTACCTTGCTTCTTCATTTAGTCTTGAATTGAGTGCTGGAAGTTTGTTGAGGCTTTCATCATCTCAGATTGAAAGTTTTCTCTAAAAATTGTTCATCTTTTTTACTAGAGGACTTTTTACTAGTTTTCCAGTTACCCTTCTGGCTTCTGATGGACCTGTTTAGAAGTCTGCATACTTTATGCACTTCATAGGTTTTTCCAGGGATGACAAAGTTGCTGTGACTCATTTTCTTGTCCCAGATTTCCTAGGAGGCATTGAGTAACTGTTAGCCCCTTCATTGTGGCTCCAACTGTCAGTAGCAGTTTTGTCTGAGAATTAAATACTTTGTCTTGTAATATGCAGTTTCCTTAATTTTGTGTTTTTCTCTGACGTATCACTTCATGCTTAACTATAAATAATAAACTACTTAGCTCATACATATCAATAAGCAAGTCTGTTAGAAGTGAGAGGTTGCTTGCTTAACACCAACAAGTACTTTGGAGAACATCAAATCCCCTGACAGGTGAGCGTTGCCACAAGGATTTATTTTGTTCAGGCTTTAACTGAAATAGCTTCAGTTGCATTTTGCTATTTAAAGATCTAGAAGTAGAAGGTTATAGCAAAATGATTTATAGGTAGTAATTGCATTTCCCAGCTTACTTATTTCCATAAATGAAATCACAGATTCAATTTGTACTTGATCTTGAGCACGGCGATGTCGCTATTTGTGTATTCATCAGTTTAACTAGAAAGTCATTTTCTTTTGTTCCTCTCAAATGTATTAGGAAGTTTTAGGACACACACTAGTGTTGATATTCTTTTTTCTCCTCAGAAGAGTCACAGAAACATGTTTCTATGTTTGGACTATTGAGATTGCTAATGAAAAGCATCTGAATTTCAAGGTGGTAAGGGAAACGTGGGGCAAGTGTTCTCATACTGCGTTTTTATATACTGCATAATCAGCATCCTACACTAGGGGAGCTGGGACAAAAGCAGAGTCTTGCCTCACCTCTGGAATTAAGTCTTAATTAACTCATCTTTAGTTGCAGTGATAACACACAATCAAATCTGTTCTTTCACTAATTTGATTAGGAAAAATCATGTTGGACTGAAGGAACAAGAAGCATCGTATTTTGACCACTCAGTATAGAATAAATTTTACAGTGAATGTTGCAGCTCTGTGACGTGAGTTAAGAAACTTTATTCATCTTCTGGTGGTGAAATGAAGAACACAAAAATCAAGCAATTTAGGTAAAATCATATAGCTCAAACCATTCCAAGACATGAAGATTGCTTAGCACTGAACACGGAGCTTAGCACTTCAGAGAATCTGAGCAAGTTTCAAATCCTCTTCTAGAAGTAGATGAATAGTACTTAAATGATAGACTGCTTAAAATGATAGGCTTACTCCAAATAAAGTCTTTCATGTGATGACCAGTGGCAAAGGAAGGGTTTATGGCAGGAATGCTATTTTCTAAGTGTCTTAAAACCCTCTGTATTACTCTCTAATGTCTTCCTTGCTAACGGCACTAGTAAATAAAAGTTTTCCCAATTATGTTTCCTTCTCATTGCTCCAGTGCTCTCTTCTTGCTTTGCAAGTTGTTCCTTTGTTGGCTCCCTAGGTTGTCCATCCTTGAAATCACAAGCAGACCAGTAGGCCACTCTGAGAACTGTTGCTTCATATGGTTGGTGTCACAGCTATTTACACACTCGAAGTTTCTTTCAATTACCCAGTTTTATTGGAATCTGTTACTGTGGTCTGCTAGCCAAAACAAGGGCTCCACTAAAAAAACTAATAAATTGCTTGCTAATATTATTTGCATGGTAATTGCTTTGCAGAGCCTATTAAATCAGTGTTTCTGGCACAGCTCTGTGATAGCACAAGTAGGGATATTAATATGCTATGACAAAAAGCTTTTCTCATTTGCTGTTGTTTAAATTAATGACTGTTTTCCCATGGTGAGGTTGGGTGTGAAATGTACCCATTTTTGCCCTCAGCTTTGTCAGATTTTGATGAGGGCGATGACATGTGCTGGAAAATTGGTGATGTTTGCAGATGTTTAGGGAAGTGTCCATAAACATCACTTGACTACAGACTTCTTGTACCTTTGTGGTCCTGTCAATTGATGCAGGAGCAGAAAGTCCCTCCTGCTTCCAGCTTGAAAATGAGTGAGGACATGCCACATTCATCATTCTGAAATGGCTGCTGTGCATCCTCAGCACCAGCAGTCAGAAATAGCAAAGCTGGTGAAGGATCTAGAGAACAAACCTTATGAGGAAACTGGGGGCGTTCAGTCTGGAGAAAAAAAGGCTCAGGGGAGACCTTCTCACTCTCTAAAACACCCTGAAAGGAGGTTGTGCTGAATTGGGGGTTGGTCTGTTCTTACAAGCAAACAAGTGGTAGGATGGGAGGAAACAGCCTCAAGTTGTGCCAGGGGAGGTTTAAATTGGACATTAGAAATGACACTTCACAAAAAAGGCTGTCAAGCCCTGGAATAGGCTTCCCAGCGTAGTGGTAGAGTCACCATTCCTGAAGATATTTAAAAGAAATGTAGATGTGGTGCTGAGAGACATGGTTTACTGATGAATTTGGCAATACTGGGTTTAGGGCTGGACTTAAACCTTTTTTCCAGTCCAGGCAATTGTCTGGTTATATGCATGTGTGCTGAAAGCCCAACACCTTCAGACCATGCTGCATTTATTGCCTTTGCCTTCATTACTGGTTGAAGACATACAGAATCATTTGGATAAATCCACGTGAAATGGACTCTCTGGCCATACACTGGATGAAAAAGATGTCCATATTTGCATCTGGGGTTTTAAGGCAAGAAATACATAAGCCTCAGCATGCAGGCAATGGTAGCAGTGGCTCAGTCATTGGTTTGGTCTTGGTTTTTCTCCCTCCAAGCATTAATGATGATTATGTAGCCTATATCGCCGTGAACATCTGAACCTGACTGCATTTTTTAGGTCTAGTCACAAATCCTAGCTGGTTTTTGCAAGCATTTGGTGAAGTTTGGAGTTGTGCAAAATAATCTTACACAGGACACAGAGCTGCTTGAGAGAGTCTGGTGCAGAGCCATAAAGATGATTAAGGGAGTGGAACCTCCCTGATGAGGAAAGGGTGAGGGAGCTGGGTCTCTTTAGCTTGGAGGAGACTGAGGGGTGACCTCATTAATGTTTATAAATATGTGAAAGGTGGGTGTCAGGAGGATGGATCCAGGCTCTTCTCAATGTCATCTAGTGATAGGACAAGGGACAATGGGTGTAAGCTGGAACAGAGGAGGTTCCACATCAGTATGAGAAGAAACCTCTTCATGTGAGGGTGACAGAGCACTGGAACGGGCTGCCCAGGGTGGGTTGTGGAGTCTTCTCTGGGGATGTTTAAGACCCACCTGGATGTGTTCCTGTGCGACTTGGTCTAGGTGATTCTGCTGTGTCAGGGGGATTGGACTAGATAATCTTTTGAGGGCCCTTCAAATCCCTAATGTTCTGTGATGTCCTGCTTTAGACATTCCTACAATGCTCTGTACCAAAACTCCTTTGCCTATAGTGCATCATTACTCATCACTGTTTTTAGCTGCCATGATTTAAAAACATAAAGACACTGTCACACATTTTCTATATGATTTTCTTTTTCTCTAAGTTCTTTGCGGAATCACTACCATTAGTAGCTGAAGTTTAATTAATTAATAGGCATCTGTAACTGTCAATCAGTAATTTAGATACTTCTGGCTCCCAGGTTTTTGGAATGGAGGTCAGTTTATGGAGAGGGAACACATACACCATTCCATCTGTTAGCCAAACCACCTGGCACATAATCATTTGTGGCGTAATTATGTAGCTGGCAGGCATTTCCAAAAAAAGTGATTTCTAGAGTTATAATCCCAATTGATGCTTCACTTTTGCCATGATGGAAACCTGACTAATGCATCAAGGACCGGTTATTTTTTTCACACCTCTGAAGAAAATAACTTGTGTTCATCTTGCAAAAAAATGCTTAACGTCGACGAATATAGAGACAGGCGTGAAATTATCCTGAGAGCATAATCACAGGAATGGAATTGAAGCTGGTCTGTTGTTATAAGCAGCTGAAGAAGTCACCTAAGAGTTGTGTTATTGTCCTTTTAGTCTCAGTAGGAAGAGACTTGAGACAATTACTTTTCCTTCTTGATGGGTAGTGTGTTTTTTCTGAAGTCTGTATTTTACAAGACTGCTATATCTGCAAATCTATTCTTTCAGTGATAAAACTTGTTTAATCCACTGAAAGCACAGAAAATGCATGAGAGACTTAGCAAATTGTATTTGAAATACAAAGCATCTTTCTCTTCTTAACTCCTGGAAGGGGAAAGCAAACCCATACAAGGTTACCTACAGGTGACATAAAGTTTCTGAAACAAAAGCAAACAGATTCACTGCTTAAAAAGCAAAATCCACTGCTCCAGCTGCTTACTACTGGTGGCACATGGTCTTTTTCTGTAGGGTTGAACATCATGCAGGCATTGCACAGAAAGTCTGCACCTGCTATGTATTGTAGAGCAACAGCTGGAGCAAGGCCGATTGAATATGTGGGGCAAGCAGTGTTTGTTAGTCACACCAGGAGACATAGACAAGATAGTTAACGTAAAACTTAGCACTTTTATACTCAAATCACAGAGAACATCAAACAGAACCTTGATTTTTACTCTTTGCTGTTGTCACAAGTGAACACCTTGTCGTTCTGCACGGGTCAAAAGAGGAGTCTTACTTATGAGTAGGAAACACGTGCTCAGAACAGTTTGTTTTGCTAAGGTTTGCTTCCCTGTGGTAAGTCGTTGGCCTGCCATGTTTTGCTGTCTGGGGACAAAGCAGCCTTAGTTTTCATTCTCCATGTGGTTAAAGTCATCCAGTTACCATTCAGTTTAATTAAATGGCTTTTAATATTTCATTTTCGTGGAGGGAGAGATGATCTGTTATTAAAATTACTATGGCATGTTTTCTGTTTCCTCCTTTTTTTTTTAATTGTGGCAGGGAAGAGCCTTTGAGATACCTTTAGTAATCAAAAATGCTTCTGGTAGTCTGTAAAATGTGCTATCTGTAATGAAAAAAAGAATCGTTAATATCATTAATTAATAAGTGATGAATTAGTCTGGAACCTGACACTTAATTTACCCCAGTAATAGTGTTCAAGGGAAATCACAAATTATATTAGATTGTCGTTCTGAAGAGCCCCCTTGTCTTCAAAGTGCAGCAAAATACAGCTCTTGAGCTAAAACCCAGGGTTTTCCTTTTGTCTACTGTGAGGAGAAATCTAGAAGAAAAAGAAAAGCATTATTTGAAGAGTAGTATTGAGAAGAGTAAGCTATGTTTATGAAAATATGCATTTCCTATACGAAACAAAGCATCTTTGCACTTGAACTGTAGGTACAGAATTCCTACTGGTAGGTAGTGCTCAGCCAAGTACTCCCTCACTTGCGGTTACTTCTGTAGCCACCAGAAGTTTGGTTATAGCTCACTGCAAATATTGATGGAAAAATGGATGTTCTTGGTGGATCAGTCTGGGTGTCTTCGTACCAGATTGAGCAGAGATTCAGTTTTCTTTAGGTTTCCACCTACTTGCACACATTCCCCAAGGCACTCCAGTGTTACATTTCCCTTTGTTCTTGTGACTGTCCTGATGATGAGTCTGAAGTTGCATCAGTGGGGGATAGCCGATCAAACTTGCTCTGGATAATAAGGAGTTAATTTTAGGCTGGAAGAGCAAATTGCTTGTGTTATTACATACAAATCATTTGAATAATCTGTTTTCTAAATATTTTTAATTAGGTAAAATTGTCAAAGCGCTTTGGAAACGGGTTCATTTTTTAAATTTAAGACGTGAGAATTCAAACTGTGAGTCGTTGGTTGTGTTATTCTTTAGTTTCAGTTGAGCAAATTCATACAAACGCATTAAATCTGGAAGTGCTAGCTCTGAACTCCATCTGAGCCAATATTCATTCTTCCCCAAAAGCCACTGTAAAACACAGCAAGGCACAGTCTTAGGTGGTTAATTTCAGAATAACCTACAGAAGGGCAGTAACCTTAATTAAAAACTCTTTCTTGGGAAGTTTCTTAGCAATTCACTTGCAGAAAGAGATATTTAATTCATCCATCTAATACATTAATTAACCTATATATAAAAAAGCACTACTAAGGATGGTATTTGAATCACAGATTGAGAAAACTGATGTGATGGAAAGGTTTTACAAGACAAAAATCTAATCCCTTGCTACTTCTCATCTTCCCTATTGTAACCACAGCCTGATACGCTAGAGTTTGTTAGCTTGAGGATGTAGTAGGCTCCCTGAAAGTGGGAAAGTGCAAACAAAGGCACCAGTTTACTTATTTTCTTCTTTCCCCCCCCTTATTCTAGAGAGCAGCAACCTAAGAAAAACAGACAGTCCTAGAAGTATTTGGTAATATCTTGACCAGAAGGGAGAACAGCTTCTGAGCTGTAACAAGAGTAAGTGCAGAGTCTTACATCTGGGCAAGAACAACCCTAGGTACCAGTACAAACTGGGGACTGACCTGTTGGAGTGTAGTGTAGGGGAAAGGGACTTGGGGGTCCTGGTGGACAGCAGGATGACTATGAGCCAGCAATGTGCTCTTGTGGCCAAGAGGGCCAACAGCATCCTGGGGTGGATTAGAAGAGGGGTGGTTAGCAGATCAAGAGAGGTTCTTCTCCCCCTCTACTCTGCCCTGGTGAGACCACACNTTAGTCCTTAGCTTAGCATCTCAGCTCCTTTGACCTCATTGTTTGCAATAGCTTGTTTTGACTTTCCTGCATCGGGTTTTTCCATGCCTGTCTGACTCTAACACTGACCCCACTTCTACTAACATATTACCTGTGCAGAGCCACAAAGATGATGGAGTGGAACATCTCTCTGATGAGGAAAAGCTGAGGGAGCTGGGTCTCTTTAGCTTAGAGATAAGGAGAATGAGAGGTAACCTCATTAATACTTATAAACATGTGAAGGATGGGTGTCAGAAGGATGAAGCCAGGCTCTTCTCAGTGTCATCTAATGATAGGACAAGGGGCAATGGGTGTCAGCTGGAACATAGAAGGTTCCACATCAATATGAGAAGGAACTTCTTCACTGTGAGGGTGACAGAGCTCTGGAAGGGGCTGCCCATGGGGGTTGTGGAGTCTTCTTCTCTGGAGGTGCTTAAAACTCACCTGGACATCTTGTTCAAGGTGCCCCTGCTTGTGGTGGAGTGATTGGACTGGAAGATCTTTCAAGGTCTCTTACAATCCGTAATGTTTTTGATTCTGTGAGCCACAAACTGTTCTAGGGTAAAACTGTTGAAAGATAGGAACAGCAAATGGTCTGTGCATTATTCAAATAAATTGGTAATAATAGAGATTCTTCCAAGTTTAGCAAATGTCCTACAGAAGAAGGAGTAAGTGGCCAAGAGGAACCCGTATGTGTGTTTGAAATATGAGGTTGTGCAGGGTTCCTCTGGCCTTGTTTTCATCAGGTGATTGTGCAGGCTGGTTGAAAACATTGAAATTCAGTGACTGGTCCATGACTAGGAAAAGAAAAGGACCATTTCCACTGCATAGTGTGCTTTGTCCCAGAGTTTTTTCCTAAAAAATCACTTTATTTTTATTCTGAAGGATTTTAAGGGTGTGTGTGTACAAAATGAATTCAGTGCTCCAAATTCTGTGCAAATCATTCCTTTTGTCGAAGCCTATTTCTTGCATCAGCGATGTGTTGTACAATTAGATCCAAAGTTTATTTTTCAATTTATTATTGTTGCTGACGCTAGAGTGTGCATGGGCCCTGTCACACTCCGTATCCTTTTCTTGCAGGTAGGTACAAGCATATCACCAAAAAAATAAGAATTACTTCTGCCGTAGAACAGCTTCTGCGCTAAGTAACGACAAGTAACGGCGAGGGGATGCGACAGGCAGTTTAATGAGGAATAACAAATAGAGAGAATAAAACATGAAGGGACGTAAAACTGTGAGGGGAATAAAAAAGAGAGAGGGGGGTTGTGCTGGTTTGAAACTCAATTGCCAGTTATTTCTCGCCAGCCCTACGTGGACTGGCCACTAGAGGGGGGGGTGGATCCACGTTTTGCTGCTCTACTGCTGCAGATCCAGTGTCTTTGCCTCTCTCCTTACCTACAGACTTTCTCAAATCATTCATCCTTTTAGTCAGTAGCTGAACCTTATCTAGCAGCTCTATCCTTTCCTATAGCCTTCCAGAATCAGGGACTGTCATCTAACTGAAGGCATACTAGTGATCTCTACAAATCTATTTCATTTTTTCAGAACATGTATACATTTGAGATATTATTGCACTTTAATTTTCTCCTCCATTTAATTTTTCTCCACAAACTTAGCTTTTCAATGCAATATCCACTTTCTACTTATCCCATTGTTGCACAGATTGCCCAGGCAAGGATGAACAGTTTGCTTTTTATCGCGTCTTTTGCTTTGTAGTTGATGATTCAGAATTTCATCTGTCAGACCTATTAGGTCGTCAGCCTTGGGAAGACACAGAATCACAGAGCATTAGGGATTGGAAGGGACTTCGAAAGAGCATCTAGTCCAGTCCCCCTGCCACAGCAGGACCACCTGGACCAAGTCGCACAGGAACACGTCCAGATGGGTTTTAAACATCCAGAGAAGGAGACTCCCTTTTGCAAATCTACATGGTTTTCATTACTGTGGGGTTTTTTCAACATAACTAATCCATTCTGTATTTATATCTAAATTGTCTACCTGTTATGTTTCAACATAAATAATCTACTTTATAAATAACCTTTGATAAATGCCGTAAGTGATCTAGTCTTCCCCAGGATTATTCAGCAGCCCTGGCCTTGGCAGCATTTTTTGGCTGCATTAAGTAAAAGACCACTGTATATTTGGGTCCCTACTGAGTTTTCTGTGGCCGTGGGGCAACTCTTAGAGGCAAATAGATATCTTTTAAAAGCATTTTGCCACAATTTCTTAAAAGCCCAAACATTAAAATACCCTTTTTTGTCTTAATATTATTATGGTTGTCCTGAAGTTCAGGACTACAGATTATTACAGAACCATGATTCTGCTGCACAGATAATCCAACAATTTACTCCTTTTATATGGTAATACAGACCTTAGTAAATCTTAAAAAGAATTTTACAGCTACTGAGATAAGACTTACCATTCCTTTATGATAATCTTTAATCAGCTCTAAGCTAGGGGAAGTGCATGATATTTTAATTACTCAGTTTTTAGTGCAAAAGTTACTTTTAATAAAAAACTTAATTTTTCACTGGTTCTTCTAATTAATTTTTACACTTTTTTAAAAAAATAGATTTATTTAAAAAATATTTCCCTATAAATATAATTTTTATGTCCCAACTTGTTCATTTAAGTGCTGTAGTGCTTTAAACATTATAATTTTAATTTCCCAAGTGGCAACTTCTCTATTACCTGGAAAAATAGGCATGAGATAGATTTCAGTGTTTCCTTCAAGTTTGATTTTCCAGGACTTATTCATCAAATCTTCATTAAGAGTTATCATTAACAACTACAGCTTGACTCCTTTGCTAATGCAAAATGACAGATCAGGGCCAAATTATTCTACATCAAGGAAAAACACAAGCAGGGGAAAAGTGATGGAAGTTTTCCATTCTCTTTTCTCTAAAAGATCCACACTGTGACTTCATAAAACTTAGGGGAACTTTTTGGGAAGGTCTTCATTTCCACCAAGCAAAATAACATAATCACAGAACATTAGGGATTGGAAGGGACCTCAAAAGATCATCCAGTCCAATTCCCCTGCCAGAGTAGGATCACCTTGATCAATTCCCACAGGAACATATCCAGGTGAATTTTAAACGTCTCCAGATAAGGAGACTCCACAAGCCCCCCGAGCAGCCTGTTCCAGTGCTCTGTCATCCTCACTGTGAAGAAGTTCCTTCTGATATTTATACAGAACCTCCTCTGTTCCAGCTTACACCCGTTACCCTTGTCTGGTCACCAGCTGACACTGAGCAGAGCCTGGCTCCATCCTCCTGACATCCACCCCTCACATATTTATAGACATTAATGAGGTCACCCCTCAGTCTCCTCTTCTCTAAGCTCAAGAGACCCAGCTCCCTCAGCCCTTCCTCAGAAGAGAGGTGCTCCACTTCCTTCATCATCCTTGTTGCTCTACATTGGACTCCCTCCAACATCTCCATGCCCTTCTTGAACTGAATGGCTCAGAACTGGACGCAGTACTCCAGATGTGGTCTCACTAGTGCAGAGCAGAAGGGGACAAGAACTGCTCTCAATCTGCTAACCACCCCGCTTCTGATCCACCCCAGGATGCTGTTTGCCCTCTTGGCCACAAGAGCACATTGCTGGCTCATGGTCATCCTGCTGTCCACCAGGACCCTCAGGTCCCTTTCTCCTACACTGCTCTCCAACAGGTCAGTCCCCAGCCTATACTGGTACCTGGGGTTGTTCTTGCCCAGATGCAAGACTCTACACTTACCCTTTTTGTACTTCATTAAATTTCTCCCTGTCCCGCTTTCCAGCCTGTCCAGGTCTTGCTGAATGGCAGCACAGTCTGCTGGAGTGTTGTTGACACCACCCAGCTTTGTGTCATCAGCAAACTTGCTGACCATGCACTCTAATCCCTCATCCAAGTCATCAATGAATAGATTGAACAGGACTGGTCGCAGTACTGAACCTTGGGGGGCTCCACTAGATACAGGCCTCCAACTAGATTCTGTCCCATTGACCACTACTCTCTGGCTTCTATCCTGCAGCCAGGAAATCTTGTAAATTTCTTGCAGCCAGGAAATCTATCCTGCAATCCTTAAAGACACTGGAATCAGGGAAATCAAGTCACACACCCAATACAATAAGGTTTACTTCAGACTTGGTGTGCCACCCATCAAAAGCCCAACTATTTCTTTAGCATGTGTAACAGAGAATAAAAGCACCACCTCCAAGGTTTCAGTTCTGTGGGTAACAGCAAAAAATATTTGACATTTTTTAAAATACACCAGAAAGCCCATGATGACAAAGATGTAGCAAGAAACTCAGGGTTCACCTTTATGGGGCTTCTTGGATTGCTGTTTCACTCACTGTAAATACCTGTTTGTTTCCATTCATCACCAAACATTGTCATAGTGGTCCCCTGATGACTTTGTCCTGTGTTGGTTATCAGATAATTTTCTTTCTGATTAATCTGCTATGGGCAACTGTACCCTTTTCATAGAATCATTCAGGTTGGAAAAGACCCTTGGGATCATCAAGTCCAACCATCAACCTTACTTTACAAGTTCAGCTCTAAAACAATTTCAGTTTTTCCCTTTATTTTTTTAGCAGTACTTTTCTCTGTCCCATATAATTCACCTATTTGACAGTTGATCATGAATGTCCTCTACCTTCTGCAAGTCTAAAGATCTTCCCAAGCGGTGGGGTGGTTTGTGCGGTTATTTTTCGCCCACAGTGAGTGTGTCAGATGTTTATCTTCTACTCATTCATTACCTCCTCCATTTCCTTGGCTTTCAGGCCACAGGATTCACATTGAATTTATTAGAATACAGCAATTACATAATGAATTCACTACATTCAGTTGTTTAGGAGTTTGGTCTGACAGTAACACTGGGTGCTGGGCTGTTTGAGGAGGTAGTTATGGCACAAAGGGAAAGTTTGTGAAGGCAGAAGCAGCTGCCCGTGCCAGTAAGGAAATGGCCAAAGTGGAGTGACATTTACAAGAAATGGAGATAAACATTTGACATGTGGTAGCCTCCTTAGCATGGGGATTGCAAACCTTTTAGCAGCAGCCACAAACTTGTGTTTGCTGTTGAAAAATTGCTTTGGGAAATAATCTGGATCAGAGAAGTAAATTTGCTGTCAAGATAAACTTGAGTATAGAGTCAAGTTTGTTTTTTTTTAAAAAAAAAGAGCTGGAAAAAAAATCCCTGGATGGTTTATCTCATTATTATTAGCATCCTTTATTATTTACCAGGTTCTCTTAGCAAGCCAGGCTGTCAGTATTGGCGCTGAACTAGAGACAGATTCAGGTTTACTCCCAGGAGGTCACTTTACCTCTCGTCTTGCAAAGAGAGTTGACAGTAAATGTGTTCCAAAGGACTGCCAGTTGTTAAAAAAATCAAAAGCTGTGAATTAAATGTCTGTGGACCACTCTTGCAGTTTAGGTTGGGTTTTTTAGGGTTTCTCTCTTCTCCCCACTCCCACCCTCCTTTTGATTCTGCATGGGAGGTTCTCAGAACGAAAAATAGGAGACTGGGTGAGAACGGATAAAAATTAGAAGGAAGTAATGTATTCAGAAATCTGTTTTCAGTTTGAGTCCCTTGGCTGTTGGGAGGATGTTTGTTCATACCTTGCTGTAACCACTAGAGTACATAGGTGTGATACCACAGGGAGATCTGGTATTTATAAGCTGCATTGCCTTCATTGGATAAGCCCTTCCATCAGTTTGACCTGTCTCTGTGCATGCTTTTTGAATCTCAGATTTTACTGGAACTACAATGTTTAGTCCTCCCTCTGATGTCGTGCTCCGGTTTGCTATAAGGAGTAAAAAGCCAGAGCAAAGTTTGTGGTAAATGGCTAGAGCTTAGTGTCTAACCATGTCAGTCAGAGACATCTGCTGTGCTAAAAATGGTAATTCAGCAATGAAGGAGAGTCTTGTACTTACCTATTACCTTTAAAATCTTGGATTTAGTCTTTGTTAGCTCAGAAATGGAAGCGAACTGGTCACGTTCCCATAGCACTGGTGTTGAACCATCTTTCTGCTGGTAGTTACTGTGTCTGGTGAGGATGAGGAGAACGTGAGAGCAGCAAAATGGTGTAAAATGAAAAGTGCCTGCGCCAAGTAGTCTGTACTGTTGGTCCTGCATGTTAATATGATCCTTTAGCCACTGCTAGTGATGTCTGGTTTCTGTGTGCAAGTTCAGATTTTCTAGAAGAGAAGTGGAGGAAAAACATAAAAAGCTGGTGTTTATTTTAAACTGAATTTCTTCTCCTGCAATGCAAATCTGGGTACTTTGAACTCAAACTCCTTTCAGTGCAGCCTGTTAGATCCAACTGTCTCACCCAACTATCACAAGAACAGCAATTGCTTTAAGGGCTGAATAATTGTGTCTGAACGCCAATAAGTGACGTTATCTCTATAACAAAAAACAATTGCCCTGTTCTCACGGAAATCCAGATTTCATTGCAAATGTGTTCCCTTTAAATCAGACACACTGCAATAAAATTACAGTGCTCTGCAGCATTCATCTCAGATCTTCACAGCCACCCACCCAATTACAGGCTGTGTCTTGCCAGCAGAAGATTGTTGCTTGGTTTCTGTAATATTTTTGTAGCCTTGCTTTTCTCTACATAACTTCAGAGGTAGACCGCGCTTACTCCTTTCCTTTCATCAGGTTTTTATGCTTGTAAAAAACCCCGTATTGGCTGGTGTGGAAAGTGTTTTTGCATGGCTCTTAGTTTTTCCTGTTACGTCTACTCTGAAGAGGTGTTTCCAATACCTTAATAGCTCTTGTTTATGTCACTAATTTTATGAAAGGTTAATCTTTAAATCACCAGCATTTTCTAAATTTCTAATCAACTTCATGCTTGGAAAGGAACCCGTATAAATGATCAGTTTGTTAATGTGAGACTACCGGGCTGAGCAGGTCAGGGGAAAATAGAACCTTGGTGCCTAGTGATAAAGTGAACACGGCAAAAATGTGTTTCTCAAATCTGTTTGTTGTAATAGCTGTGGATACAAAAGCTGAATATGAGGGAGAATTATCAGGAGAATCTGCTATAGCTCAAGATCATCTCATTCTCTAAATGAGGGGTTCTAAAACAATAGGGGTGGGGGGGGAGGGAAGAGGTTTTTTGGATAGAAAAGTCTGAATTTTTCTAGAAAATCTGTAGTGAACTGTGACTTGAATAGCCAAGCCCTGCCCACAGATATTAGTGGGAGAGCACAGTGCTGGAGTTTAGTGAACAGAGTGATGGCTGAGAGGGACATTGTGCTCCCAGGGAAGAGGGAGGTGGCAGAGGAAGTGACGGGGTTGTGCGTGTGCACATTTGGGAACACGTGTCCGTCTGTGAGAGGCTATGCGTAACTGAGAGTTTGGAAAGACAGGAAGAGAGAGAGAGTGTGGATGTCTTCCTTAAATCTCTGCTGCTGTCCTTGCCACTGTTTCCTCATGGGAGGTGAAGGCAGTGTAAAATTTCCATGTGAAACAGTGGTCCCCTTGACTTTGTCCCCTTCTCATTTTCCCTTTCATCTTTTCCCCTCACCCTTTTCCTTCTCTTGCTCAGTGAAGCAATTTAGTGTTGTACTCTCCTCTCCAGAAGCTGTTTCATCCCTGCTTTTTAAAACTGCCTTCTCCACCCACATTCAGTCTTGGGTTTTCATCTGTGGTAGTCCTTTAGATTTCCCATCTTTAAAAAGAAAAGGCAAAGAAATCCAGTAACAACCTGATTTTGTTGTCACTGCTCCAGTTTTCCTCCCATCTTTTGTATCCTAATTCCTTTTTTTAATTATTGCTGATACTGTTATAGCACTAGAAATAAGTTTCCTAAGTATTTGCAATTTGGAATACACTGGAGAAAAGTGTGGGGGGCTATTCAGAGTGTCCTTTTGCTATTAATGCAGAATGAGACACATACAAGAAAGAATTTTAGTCCATCTCAAATCAAATGAGGGGTTTTTATCAGAACCAAAGCAAATGATCAAGTAGGCTCATTTCAAGTGCCCCTCGGTGCCTTAGCCATAAAAAACCATACAGCATACATTAAAACATACAAAAATATCCTTAGGTACCATTAATAATCTTTCTCTGGCACACATATGCAAGGCAGTTATGAAGCGGGCATGGGACTGCATCTTCAGACAGGTACGAAGCATCTAGCAGTACTCAAACCATGTGGTAAAGGAGGGTAAATTGGCAGCTTTAACACAGAAATGTCTTTGTATTTTTATATATCCAGACCAGAAACGGAATGTGGTACATGAGCACTGAGTCAGTGGTTTCATATAACTTTTTCTTCTTTTTTTAAAGTAGTACAGAAAGGAAGGAAAAAAAGACAGAAGGCAAAATAAATGGTCCCTTATATACATTCAAAGCATACACAGCAGCAGTTCCTTCATCACTGGGTGCACTGTGAGTGTGTATTGATGTTAGCAGCAAGAGTTTGCATATTACAGATCTCGAACACTGGTAGTGTTAATCATCCTTGAAGAGGGTAGTTCCTTCTTCTTGCCTTCCACCCTGTTTTGCATGTTACAAGACACTTAAATATAAAGAAAATAGTGGTAATTACCTAATTATAAAAGAGAGATTAGTCCTATTAAGTGGAACATTAAAAGGGGAGCATTTAAAATATTTTCTTTCCTTTGATATTCTCCAGGCATCTCTTGAACAAAAAGCTGTCACGACTGTTCCCAAAAGCATCCCTTTAAAAAAATGAATTTGTTCTTTCGTTTGATTTTGGAGCCATTTCATAAGTCAGAATAGGGGCATCAAAAGAGAGAGAATGACAGATCTCTGGACGGTTGGTGAACATGAAATTTGGAAGAAAGAGAGGAGATGTGTCCCTGCAGCTGCTGTAAATGCAGTACAAAGAGAATGACTCTCCTACATACCAATGCAAGCAGCCTGGGGCAGGATGAGTAATGGGATTTGCAGTAGAAGGGTTGGAATTAAATACTTGCTCTTTTAGTTCTTTATTTTCCATATGGTTTTCATGTAAACTTTCCCACTAGCTGTGGACACCCTGTGTGAGGCCCTTCACAGCATGTGGCAGCAGTGACACCCCTCTTTCCACCAGGGAATTACTCAGAGGGCACCAAGATATCCAGATACACTCTGGAGACCCTTGGGAGGTTGTCTCTAGAAGAAGTAACCTTTGGAAAAGGTTTCTAAGTGAGAAGGTTTTGAAACATATCATTTTCTGAGGTTTAATAAGGGCTGTGCCCTATATGGAGGACCCATCCATCATCTTACTAAGGGTCGCAAGTCATAGGTGGTCATTACCCCTCCTCAGGAGAAATGGCAACAGGCAATGCCAAAATCAGCTCTCACTTAGGAGATCACTGCACCATTAAAGGAAAATGTGCTGTTCAGATTACTTGGGGTGCCAATGCAAAATGCATGAAGTACAGAGGTGAATAAATTCCAAAAGCTGAATCACTCACGTCTTTGCAAGCATAGCTGCAGGTTGCTAACACCAATAAACAGCAGGATTAATTCCAGAGGGGTGCAGTCACTAGAGTGCTTCAAACACAACCTACAAATATGCTAAGAATACATCAAAACACAGCCACAAGGATGATTGCTTGTCGATACTAGTCTTGAACCGGGTTTACAGGGCCAAACCCATGACTGCACCAGTAAGTTTCCTTATAGCAACAGAGAGTCACTGTAGAAATAAAGCTACTTCATATATATTTTTTCTTTACCGTATGTAGACAGTGTTTTTACAGTCTTGGTTGGTTTTGGAAGCTTGCTGGCAAGTAGCCTGTAATCTGTCCTTCTAGCTGAAGTGCTGCATGTTGATTTGAGGAACAGCTAACATAGTCCAGATCTAGAGAGCCAATTTTTCACAGTTAAATTCCTTATTGATTTCAGAGGTGGGTTTAATTGGGAGAATACACATGGTTTGGCCCTGGGTTAGCATGGCATAAGGTATTTTCTCTTAAAATATGATCAGGCACCCAAAGAGCCAAGGGGCTCTGTACCAGCACTCTGCTCTCACCATTAGGTTTGCACATTGACACTCAACCCCCTCAGGTCACCTGGGAGTCTCAGGATGGATCAGGCCCTTGTGGGTTTGAGACACAGAAACAGAAATGTGCTTTGGTTAAAGTGAGAAAGGTCTGGGTTTAGTGCTAGTAGCTTGATTCAAAGCTGTGGATGAGTTTTCAGTGGGTTCACTAAAAAAGCAGGTGATTTTAATGCCATTTTCTGTAAAAAAGTCCTCTTCCAAATGCAAACTCTCATTTCTTGCACAGATGATATTATAGTCCCACTAAATAAACATTTTGATGAAGAGGTTATCGTCATGCTTGATATTAGACAGGATGAGATGTACCCAATAGAGGAAAATAAGTTCTGACTACTTAAACAGAGTGTCAGACAGAAAAAATAACTCTTTACATTCAGAATTAATGGCTCAGACCTGCTGTGCAGGGGAAAAACCAGTTTGTTCTGTGCCTGTTTTCTGCTTTAGAAGTCTGCTGTACCCTTTTAAGAGTAGGTGGCACTTTGATGCTATAAAAGGAAAAAAACCTGTGTTAAAATAAAATATGCTAGATTTCTGATTTTTTTCCCTCTACTGGTGGTAACCTAAGGATAGACAAATGTGTGGAAGGCATAGAAATGTTACGCATGCCATTAGCCATGGCATTTTATTTGCATGTAATGCTGTATGAGGAAAAATTCCAAGATGCCCTGCCTGCTATTATAAAACTACCTCATCTTCATTAGTATGAGAGGAGTTGTGGAAAACATCAATCAGTAGGTTGTTCACATAGTGGAATGAAAAATCCAAAATACAAGGAAAGGAAGCCTTTATTTGAGGGCAGTCAAATCAAACAGCTGTGTGACTCTACATTATTAAATCACTGCTTATATCCATCAATGCCATTGATCAGTCATTAGTAAGGAGGGTTCATATACTTTCAGCCTCTGCAGAGAATTTTAGAGTTGTTTTGTTGCTGAAGGCTGATGGTGAAAGTGAGGGACAGGAGACAGGCTCTGCTAGCAGTTTACTATATGACCCAGAAGTGTCCTGTAATAACTCCCTCTCTGACCCTGACAGTGTTACAGTCAAGGTTTTACTCTTGAGAGACAGACAGGTTTCACCGCTGAGAACCACATGGCTTTCCCAGTTCCCATTCCCCATGGCACCACAGTGCACAGAGCAAGGGTCTCCTTGCTCCTAGCATACCTCAAAACAAGCATAGAAGTGGGAAATGCTAGTAAAAACCTTTCGAATTAGAAATATTTTAGTCTTTTTTTATTTTAAAGACATTCTGGCAGTGCTTCAGTTGTTTGGGTTGTGTCATTTGTTGGGGTTTTTCTTTTTTATTGAGATTTGCAGTCTGATCACTTTTGATACCAAACACTTTTAGGGGTCATAAAGCAGTTGTTATGGATCTTACAGCATCTACCAAGTGAGCTGCACTATAAAAGATTCTCTGTCCCAGGGATATGGTTAAACTTCAGCCTTTCTGAGGTGCACTGGCTCCTCTTACTGACACCCAATTACAGGTAGCACATGAACAGAAATATAATTCCAGGGTCATGCTTCATATCTTCAGTAACACGATGTACGTGAATGTGTGCTAATTACAATGTGAAGCCATCTGCTTAATTTTAAGCTGTCTATTTTACGTAGCTTCTTTGCTCCTAGTCTCTCATTCCAACACTCAGTATGAAGAGGGAAAAAAAAAGGTTAAGCTGTTGCATCTTGTACACAGGGAACAGTCCATGTAATGTACACCAGTCTGTAAAAACTGTAAATGCTATTTTTTTTTATTTTAAACAGTTTTCTTAGTTTACAAAAGATCAATAATTGGTACCTTTTTACACTCTCAGATTCCTGAATATTGACAGATCTTCAAAGGGAGTATTAGCATATGAAATCTGAAGATTGACTGTCCTGAAGGGTTTTAAGACACGATAAAGCTAAATTATCAAGTCTTTGAGACAGCTCCTCGTAACACTTGTGGCAGAGGAGCGCATTGGAATTCACCAGCAAAGCACAGCCNTCACACCTCGCATTCCCTCGCTGGCTGCTGGTGGCAGGAACAGGATCCGTATTCATTAATGATCACCAGGGCTCCCTCAATGTGGTTGGGTTTGTAATCAACGTAATACTCCTGGGCTGACATGGCAGCCATTTGATGCATGGTCTGTTTTTGCTTCTGCTTTCTGCGCTGTGTCACAAAGCACTGTCTTAGTTGCCGCAAGCCGGCTGGAAAGCACTTCCAGGAGACATACAACACCAAAACCACGATGAGGAAGGAAAATATCAGTGCCATGGTTCCCGTCACCACCTTGTGTATCTGCACGGCATTCTCCGAGTTCTCACCGGGCATGGTGACGGTTATGGCATATATCGTTGGGTCCCCCTCGCTGTCCTGCACGTCGTACGTGGCGGTGGCAGAGCCATAGCTGAAGGTTTGGTCGCTGTTGTTGGTGACCGGAGAGAAGGTGTTGACGCTCGTTGGGTCTGCCTCGTCTTCACACAAGTGAAAGGCGTACACGGCGTCCAGAACATCCTCGCCCTGTGCGTACTCAGGGGTGGCACAGAGCAGATTGCTGTCGTAGCGACCCTTGAAGTTGCTCAGCCACGAGGCCAGGGCGCAAACGTTGCGGCTGCAGTCCCAGGCGTTGGCAGAAAGGCTGATGCTCGTGAGGGACTTCCAGGAGTCGAGGACTCGGGAGTCGATGTAGGTCAGCCGGTTGGAGTCCAGCTGCAGGGATTTGAGGTGAGGTACACTTTCAAAAACGTGAGGTTCGATGTATTCGATCTCGTTGCCAGAGAGATCCATTTTCTCAAGTTGCCATATCCAGTCCAAGGTGTTTACTACGATAGTAACTTTATTCCTTCGCAAGCAGAGGGAGTGCAGGGAGATGAGCCTGGGAAAATGGGCTAAATTCACCTTCACCAAGTCATTGTGCTCGAGGTGCAGCTCAGTGAGTTTGAACAAGCCTGCAAAAGAGTTTCGAGCCAGGCTCTTTAATTGATTGTATCCTATGTCTAGAAACTTCAGGCTGCGACAGTCCTGAAAAATTCTCACCGGCACAAACTTGATGGCGTTCGACCGCATGTGCAAAGTTGTCAGTTTTCTCAGCCCGTGGAACAGGTCAGGCTCCAACGACTGTAGGTTGTTGTACGATAAATCCACACTGCGCAAGTTTGGCATGGGTCGGAAAGTGGTGTTGGGCAGTTGGGTTATTTTGTTGGAACTCAGGGTGAGCTCTTTAACTCGCCGCAATTTTTGAAAGGCATTCCCCTCCACTGAGCAAATGTGATTGTGATCCAGATAGAGCCACGTGAGCTGCATTAACCCTGTGAACTGTCCATCATGCAGCTCTGAAAGGCTGTTGTACCGCAGAGACAAGCCCATCATGCCCGACAGGTTGCGAGGCATCTCTGTAAGATTCAGTGATTCACAGTACAAAAGCCTGCCCTCACACCGACATAGCTGTGGACACCCACTATTCACGGCTGGAAGCATTTTAGAAAAGATACCCAGCGTACACAATATCAACCCCGGGGGCTTCCTCAGCAGCCAGTTTAAACAGAGACCAATGAGAAGGAAATCCATTAGCAAGAATATTTCCAAATATGCTTGAGAATGTCCATTGAATCTTTTCAAATTCTACATCATATTTTATTTAAGAGGAAAAAAAAAAAGACAACCCCGAACCAAAAACGAGCCCATGAAAGAAAGCCAGAAAAACCAAAGCAAAACAGCAAAACAGAACAAACACAGAGGCAAATATTTCACTTTACAGCATGCAGGAGCTGTGCAGCATTAAAGTTCACAGACATTCAAAGGTAAAATGATAGTGATTTTGTTCATGTTAAATGCTGCAGCAAAGGAAAAAAAAATAAAAAAAAAAAATCTTTCTTCATGAAAGAATTTAATTAAAAAGTGTCTTACCCACCCTTTTCCAGAGAGTGACAACCTCCATTCAGTTGCTTCCTTTGTGTTTGGACTAATTATATGCAGAGCTAAAAAAGACCCCTCTGTGCTACAAATTCAGTCCCTTTCAATGTTGTGCAAGGCTGGCAAGCTCACAATGTCTCACTTCGCTTCTGCTCAAAGAGCGAAAGGCTTGTCCAGCTAGTTTTTTAGCTGACTCCTAGGACCTGCAAGTTTCAGAACTATGTACATGAGCTTGATCTTCTCCTTCTCCCTCTGTCCTTTCCTCTGCAGTTAACACTGTGGCGTGAAAAAAACTCCAAACTCTTTACTAACGACTCCACGGGATTTGTCAATCTCTTTAATGTCCATCATTTGCAACGACCAGTGACCGGCACAACCTTTACTCCATAGAAAGATTACCATTCATTCCCCGACCGGCTAAGGGCAGCTTTATTTCCCATTCTTTGTTCGCTTTGCTTGTTAGGTGATGCTTAGAGCAGAGAGAGACAGCAAGAATCCCTTCCCTTCAGCAGAGCAGTGTGTTGCTAGAGCATGCAGAGGCACCTAGTGTTCACTGAGTGTCGTAAGCTGCTCAGGATTGTACGCCTGCACTGTGCAGCTCAGACATGGGCAGATTGAAAAGGGGTGGGCATAAAACCAACATCGGAGCGAACCAGGAAAGTAATAGATGCTCTTTGATGAAATGGAAAATACTTTAAGCCCATCTCGCCATTTCTCAAACGGGCATGCACACACGCACGCACACACTGAGCCGCACAAATCATCACGAGCGAGGCAGTGCTAAGTAGGAAGCTGGAGAATTAGGATTCTTTGGGTTGTTTTTTGGGGCTGCTTTTTCTTTTTGCTTTTGTTAAAGTCTGATTTTATAAACTATTAGCCGGGAGAGGGAGATCCTTGGCTTCTTGGTTTGGGAAGAAATCTGTAAACCAGTGTCGTTGGATTGCTTCTTCTCTTTAATTCTGATGAGATTTGCCTTTCGGAGTCTTGGGGTGGGAGAGTGTGTGTGTGTGTATGTGTGGCGAGGGGTGGGGGGTGTGGGGGGAAGGAATGTGTTTTTCTTCTGACATTGTCTAAATGGAGCATGATTTGAAATTCTGTGCAGTCTTTCTCATAGAAATGCAGCCAGAGCTCTGCAAATAGGCATGTCTGGTTTCATATAAGCTTTAATTACATTTGGTCCTTTTCCATGCTGCATATTCTGTGTGTGTGTGTGTTCAGCACATGCCTTTCCTAAAGGCTCTTTTTTTTTTGCAGCGTACGCTACGGCACTCAGAAACTGTAATTCCTGCAGCATAAAGCTTACTGTGCTTGAGGAATAAGATCAGCGTGTAGGATACTCTGGCCATGTTGGCAGCGTGCAAGGAAGGGGGTTAAAAGCCAATTATTTAACAAGTCCCACAGACTGTGCCGGGTTTTGTTCCATGTACCAAAAGAAAAGGGGAAAAGAATCCTTGCCTGCTAATTTGCAGTCCTCATTATCTAGGGGAAATGCAGCGACCACGGGCTCTCTCTGTGATTTTAACTGGCTGAAAAATATATGGTATTTCTGTCAGGGAAATGCTGGCCATCTTTTCCTATTATGAAATAGGATTCTAAAGCCTGTGTGTGCTGGTGAATGCGATCAGAGCTGACAGCTCACGATTCTGCATGAATTCTCTCTGAAGAAGTTTCACATGGAGATACAAGTATTGCAGAAGATTGGGCTGATTTTAAGTCAGCATTGCTTGTGAAGTGCTGGAGGCAGGGCAAAGCCATTGTATTTGCCTTTCCTTTCCACAACTGTATTTATTTTCTTTTTAAAAGCAAAATCTTCTTTCTGAAGTGTCTGTTGCAGAGCTGCGAAATCCTAGAGCTGTCCCTTGCGTCTGAATGTGGCTGGCTGGCAGCTGGGAGAGATCAAGGAATGCAGTAATGTGATGCAGTGAAAGTTGTTTTACAGAAGTCCTGGAAAACTTAAGCTCTCGTGCATAAAAATGTGTGTGGAAGATTAATTGCAAATGTATTTGCCAAGAAAGGTCTTAAATAAATTGCAAATATTAAACTCCCTGACTGTGCTTTCAGAACCTGGGAATCAATGTGGTTTTTTATGCTCCCAGTTCAGCTTAGTTACGTTTTTCTGCTCTTCACAGCCCTGGCTTTTGAGGTCTCAAAGCAAAACTGTGATGCTTTGGCAGTACATGAACTTCTCCTGTTTGTAGCATTGGGGTGGGAAAGCTGAATGTGGGTTTCCTCTCCCTAGATCGTGCTGGTTTATTCCAAGCATGTTGTTTATGCTGGTTGCAGTCTGCCTTAGTTCTGTTTTTCAGTACACAAAAGCAAGTGGGAAAGCAATGACAGGACCAGGAGAAGGAGCATTGAAGCAGAGGAGGCTAAAAAAAAAAAAGAAACTTGTCCAAGAATATATTCCAGATTGCCTTTCTGAATTTTTTGATGCAATTAGCAATAGAAAAAATAGAAAAAGAGCGTTTGAACTTTACAGATACTGAAAAAAGCTTCAAAGCAATAAGGTTGTATCCCTTAAAAGACTGCAACCCTACACAAGTCTTCATGGGGGTGGGCTTAGTGCCTTCTCCCATATAACAATTTGGGGAGAGATTTGCATCAGTAGCCCTAAAAATTTCAACTCTCTCTTCATGGAAAGCTGACATTTTCTGCAGATCAGATGATGATAATGATCGCTTAGTTACCAGCTAAATGCTATGTATAACATGAAGAATTCCTCTCGCAGAGATGAAGCTGCTTGATACATCACTGTGAAGAGCTGAACACTTTTTTTCACATTTTCCTCTTGCTATCACCTGGGATACAGCTTGGATCCCAACCAGACTGCCTATTGCCACGCTGGCATATAATCCATTACCTTTTGGTTTCCAGAGGTAGAAATTAGAGCAGACAATGACAAATCTATACAGCATCAGCTGGAAGACTGACAGCTAGAGTTTAGGGACCCAGAATTGATGGCCCCTGAGCACACTGTCTCAAAACTGTGTTGGAGGTTTATTCCATGAGAGACTCTGCTTTTGTCTGTCGAAAATTTATTTGTAAAAAAGAAACCAGTCTTAAAATAAGAGACCTTCAGTGTATGTTTGAAGCTGTGATGCTGAGGCAGGGTAGTGACCGAATTCAAGAACTGCAGCACATGCACCTGAAAAGACAAACTTGAGTGAATAGAGGTCTTAGTACTGAAATATTTGTTTTAAATTTAATTTTCTTCTGTATTTCTGAAATGTACTTCTTTTGCACTAAGACTAGGACTTCACTTTGAACATAAGTGTAATGCAAAGGGCTTAATTTCCACTGCCTGAGCTGTTATCACAGCCAAACTGTTAAGTTTACACATTTTCTGAAGTTTCAAAGCCTCTGGCAAGACTCTAGAAATTAGCAGATTTAAATTAGCTTTATTAAATGTGCTATTATAAGACATTTTCGAAAGCACAAACCAAGTTTATATGTGTTTAAGGGTGATTGATTAAATCAATGTAAAGTAGGTTACAGAAGAGCAGTGTGAATGAAGTTTTGGAAAGTTTAGCTGTGAAGCCACTTCTTGGAGCCACGACAAGTCACTGCCCTTCAGAGAGTCAGAATTGTTCAGGTTGATAAAAAGGGGAAGATTTTTCAATGTGTTTAGCCTACACATTTTAAATATTGTGCTCAGAGCAATGTCACATATCATTTAAGTGGCCCCAGAATCATTTCACTCTTACCAATGCCTTTGACTGAATAGCACTGCTCTTGATGCCAAGATATTTAACCTGCCTGAGTTGGCAATCCGGTAGAGATGGGGTTGGGACAGAGCAGATAAGGTCAGAGTTGGGCCACTGTCTAACAATGCATATATTCATTTTCTAATAAATTAACCTGCAAAATGACAAAACAGCATATTAAACAGCAAGTGTATTTATTCCTTCTACCCTTTCCTGAATGGTTTCTATCAGTATAATGAAAAGGGGCACTTTTTGCGGTGATTTTAATTTCCTTTCATGAATGGATAGACTCAGACCTTGATCTTACATGGTAGCCTTTAATTTTCAAGTGCACTGAACCATGGCATTTTGTATAAAGGAAACATTTAAAAAGGGCAGAAAAAGATGTGACTTCAAGTAGAACAAAATGAAATCTGTTATTTCTCCAGTATTTGTGTTTCGGTCATCCCCTGGCATTTGGCCATCTGTCTCTTCTGTATAGAATTAAGGGTTTCAGTGAATAAGTCATCCTTCACCTATGTAATGTATCTCTTTTAGTAAATATATAGTAACTTTTGGCCACATTACTTCTAGCAATTCAATATGCCAAGGTAATAATGATCATAGAACCGTAGAGTCATTACAGTTAGAATAGTCCTCCAAGATCACAAAGTCCAACTGTCAACCCAATGCCACGACACCCACTCAACCAAGTTTCCAAGTGCCAAATGCATATGTTTTTTGAACACCTCCAAGGATGGTGACTCTACCACCTCCCTGGGCAGCCTGTTCCAACACCTGACCCACTCTTTCAGTGAAGAATTTTTTCTTAATGTCACATCTAAACCTCCCATGGCACGACTTGAGGGAAATTAAGTAATTGCAGTGCAGACTAGGCACACTGGGTTGGTCAGCACCTTTAAATGGTAGATATTATCATTTAAATCATCTTGCTGCTTTTGACAAACAGTTTTCTTTCTCACTGCAGTCACTCCATTCTAATCATCAGCCTCATGCAACAGCAGGTAGGCATGCACAGCACTGTAAAGACCTGAGCGCAGAATTGTCAATGCAGTGTGAAAATGTCAATTTTTAGTGAAATAGCTCAGTAGTAAGGTTATGTGTTTCCCCCATTTATTACTGATAGACCACTTTGTTATGCTTTAAAAGCTGGAATGTGCAAGTTAAATTTGTGTGTTTTCCCCAGAAAAGTTTAGATTTGGGGGTTGAAATTTTTAAAAGAAAAGTTTCTGCCCCCCCCCCCCCGCCATGTCTTGTGTGGAGTTTTTTTCTGATATGGGGGTGAGGAATGAATTGGAATGTCTTATAGCCTTTTTTCCTCAAATTGTGTAAGTTGCCTGCAGATTTGTATGTGCTTTTGTTAAACCCTCACTTTGTGTCTGGCGCTTTAGATAACAGTTATTGGTTAAAATATAGTTGGGGTATCTAACCCATTATATTAATGATTCCCAAGTGGGAAGGATGGGGTCCAAGGTGGACCCACTACATAATGGTGACCCACGTGACACGCATGGGGATCCAGACAAGTCCCCACAAAACACTGGAGTAAGCTAAAGACTAGCTGACTGTTTTAAGTAGCTGTGAAATTGCCTATGGATTTCTGGATGTGCTGTGAGAGCTCTAGACAGCGTTATTGGCTGTGAATGTGCAGGAACGATGGAAAAATGACAAGTGAAAACTATCCCTTTGTGATTCATCAACACATTGCTGAAGACCCACCAGCATCCTGATTAGGCAAAGACTGGTGTGTCACACAAGTTACCAGGTTGTTGGGACTCCTGGCTTGTAGGGAAAGTGCAAATTTAATCCCTGGTTTTCAATTAACTCTTGCTAATTTATATTTATAACACTGTCTTGGGAAGCATCAGAGGAATCACTTACAAGTCCACGATTAGTAATTGTAAAGGTTTTAGTTAGTCATATTTAATTGGAAATCAATTAGTTCCACTTTCAGAAATGCTAAGAAAGACACTTAGATCAGAAAGGTTGATCTCAAGACCTTTCCAAGCATTTTTGGAGGTGCTAGCAAATTAACTGACATTGTTTTCCAATTAGCTTAAAAGCAAAGAGGATCACAGCTTATCCTCTACTTTGCAATCTTCCGTGGTTGACACTTCATCTGTAAGGACAGTTTTTAATAAACTTTACTGCTATAAAGTCCTTTGTCTGTGTGTAAAGACTCCTTTATGCCAAAAAGTTCTTACGCTGCTGTAGCGACTGTTGATGCCTTTTCATCTCATGTTGTTTGTTGGTTCATCCTCCTGTATCGAGTCAGATTCATGAAGCCTGCAAGATATTGGTGTAACCCTAAATACAACACAAAGTGACAGACCAGCAGACTGGGTAGGGCTAAGAAAAATCTCCCCTATATCCATGTCAGTTATGTCTCAGGGGATTGTGGAGTCTCCTCTGCAGACATTTAAAACCCACCTGTGCAACTTGATCTAGGTGATCCTGCTGTGGTGGGGGGATTGGACTGGATGATCTTTCGCGGTTCCTTCCAATCCCAAATGTTCTGTGATGGCCATCGTGTCCATGACTTCTGTTTCGCATCCTTCTCCTGAATAACTCAGAATGTTAGCAGGTCCCACCTGAACAACCATGGCAACAAACTCCTGTTGTAGTCATTCATGTTATGTTGGAATGGATTTCTTGATGCAAAACAGTTCACTCTTTATATGAACGATATAACTTTAGCATCAGAAAACAATCCAGGTTTTCAGGGCACAGCAAGTAGAGAGACACAAAAGGAATTTATGAAATCAATTATTAGAAGCTAGGCTGAACAAGTTAAAAACTCTTTCTGGCAGCCTTCTGAAAAGTCTCTTTACAAATGAATGATCCACTCTTGAAAAACTTTCCCGGAGTACAAAGTCTGCTCTTCTGTATTAGACAATCAGCTGTCCTTAATCTATTTCTTTTGCTCCTTTCCAAGTGTATTTTAAAGCAGAATCAGAAAAGCTAACAAACCTTATGTTGGCCTTTGAAGATAGGTTATTGCAAGAAATACAGGTTGGTGGTAGAGGCGGTGCTGATTGAATGTTTTGATATCAGATAAAGACCTGTTGGCTTTGCTTCCATCACAGAGGGCACCACTTTAATTGCTTCCAAAAATTGTTTTACAGGGAAACTCTACTTTTGGATCATGTTACCTGGAAAAAATATAATCTGAGGTGTTCTTAGATCTGACTCCCGGATTTACTGAAAGCCTGAACAATATGAGCTGGATTATGTAGTCATGGAAATAGATGTTGGACTGAAGCAGAGCGCCTATAGCAAACAGGCAATCGGAGCTTTGGCAGACTGTTTTACTCTCAGTTATATGCACTTCTTGGTATATTTTGGCAGATGGAGAAGGCAAGATTTTTATGTTTCCATCCTTCTGCTCCATAATCTGAAGGGAAAAATGCAGGATAAAATTTGTTGAAATAGAGGGAATCTGAACCATTAGCTCCTGTTAAGAGGTAACAATGCAGAAACCAGGCTGAGGACTCACATTTCAGACAGAAAAGTCACCGTGATTTTTTGCAAACTTAAAGACGACGGTTTGTTGACTACCTGAAATATTTATGGCTTCATTACGTATTATTTGCAACTGATGTAATGTCTAAGAGCAATAACCATGGGTCAGGAGTCTCAGAAGGACGTTTTTAAAGCCATAACAAATACAGTCATGCCTTCTCCAAGAAGAGAATAACCTGACCCTTTTTTTAAAAAATAAGTAATTGAAAGTACGGAGGCAATTCTGAAAGGTTTCATATGGTGGGGGGTGGTTTGTGTGTGGTGTGTGTGTAATCTTAGAAATCCAGCTTTGCTCAACAGCTAATTTAGTTCTGTGAGATCCAATGGTAGGTTCTGAAATGTGCTGCCTTGTTTGGTTTTGTTTCAGTGTATTTATATGTCAGTGCTAAGGACATTTTGTCTCTTATAGGGAAAAACCATAACGGGATCCAAAGTTTGGGGTGCTTCTTTAGTCTCAATAAATGTATAGAAAGGTACAATCCATTCTAATAATAGAGCCAAAGGTCCTGAATTTATCTGCAAAGACAGAGAAGATGTGTGCAAACCACATTCTCAAGCACAGTGATATGAAGGTAAATGACCTTCACATTGTATTTTTTTTCTGAAGGTGAAACAGCAGATTTGGGGGACAGAGTAACAAAGCTTTTTGGTTCACTTCAGATCTGTTTCAGAATCATATTTCCTCTGCCACTGCTGTAGTTTTGAATCTTTAATATTTATGTAAAATGAAAAGCTTATTGTTTCTCAAGATTCAATTTGTATTTCAAATGAGAGGAAAGGTGTGTAATCAACTCGAGAAGACACAAAAAGATCAGCCTGGGTTGTTTTTTTCAAGATATAGGATATTTTACAGTGTGTTTAGAGACCGTTTTTAAAGAACACTTGGCTCACTTCTGCTCTTTTTTAGTAGTGAAAATTAATTATAATTTGACAAGAGAGTGCTTGATTTTCTTCTTCAGATTTGGTGTAGCGCCAAGCTTTATTAGTTTGAGCCTCTAAATCAAACTCAAAGGTCAGTATCTGTGAAGTGCCCGTGGCCCGAGTTGTACTGTAGTTCTTTCCCCATTGTTCTGAGATTTCTGCCTATGGTAAGGTGTTTAATTGAACACTGTATGTTGCGTGTATGGCTGTCTAATAATAACAACCACTCTTCATGATCACATCTGTCATGTTCCTGAGAGCAATCCTAAAGTTGTGGGGACTCATTGGTGTGGAACTCCAGAGCTGTGCTGCTCCTTGGTGTAAATGCTGGCTGATGGTTCATGTTCCACGTCATGTTGTACCCAGTGAATCCCCTTCTCCTCCCAGTCCCATGGACAATCAGGAAAGAAGTTGCTCACAAGTCTTCTTCAGTATCATCCTAGAGACTCCAGAGTCTGTACTGGTATCACCATGTCCAATGTTCAATGGAGGCTTGTTTTGGGAATCAGCAGGTAAGGGACAAAAGGTGATCAAGCAGCGTATGACACTGATTGCTAAATATGCAAATAGAGACCAGAAGGGGAACAAGAATGGCAAATAGGAATCATTTCTGTGCTTAAAAAACTGGAACCAGCCGTGTCTGAGCAGAGAGGCATTAAAGATAACTAGCTTTAAAAAAACCCCCATAATAAATTCTGAATGCAGTACTGTGCCCTCATTCTTCCTATAGCTATGGGGTTTTTTTCTCTTCCCAGAGCTTAAATTCAAGGACTTTTACTTCTCGTGTTCTTGCACAGTGCCCAGCATCGCAGCATCTTTTGCTGTGTCCTAATGAACATGGCAACAATCAACGCAGCTTGAGTGTTTGAGATGGTGGTAGTTAGAGAAGAATTAGTGAATGACAATGCTCTGGGATGAGTAACACACTCAGCAGAGTTCTAGTCACCTTGTCTTTCTGCAGCCTGTTTTTCTGGCTGTGCTTGGGCCATGCACTGACATTAGGTCAGCAGAAGCCATTTCTAACTGTTTTCATGGCCATGAGGGCCTTGAAGGCAGTGAAGGTTAGAAGGCAATGAAAATGCGGTAGGAATAAACTTCCCTGGTGCCAGAGGAATGAAGTTGGGAGATATTTGCTGCTTCACTTTCTGCCCTAAAAAATCATGTTGACAGCAGTTAAAAACTTCATTTATTGCAAGCAAAACCCCCCAAACCTTTGATACATGCTGTTTTTTTCTCTGGACTGCAGAGACTGTTGGATTCATCTGCAGCACTGCAAAGTAATGCTGACCTTGGACACTCTGCTCTGAGTCTGTTAAGATGCGTTCTCTGACTTTCTGGATTTGCTGGCACGGTTATATCCATTAAATACTGATTAGATTTAAGAAATCTAAGAGACCAAATAATGCTCTCATCTGCTCCCTACTTATCTTAATAATATTGCCAGTAATATTCCAATATATCAGCTCTAGGATATTCTATACCTAACCTGATGTGTGGAAAACAGGGACAGCGTGCTGCTTTTTTGTTTCAGAAGGAGAACAAACCCAGTTTATGTATTGATTGGATTTTGCTGTATTGCCTAGAGATGAGGGTAAAAAGTGAATTAGCTGCTTTCAAGGACTGTTAGAGAAATACATCATTTTTCATAATGCTTGATGAATTGCTTACAGTACTTGTTTTACTTAAAGCTTCAATTAAAGATTGCCCTCTAGTCAAAAGAAAAATGTGATAAAAATGTGACTTGAAACTGGGCAGAACATTTTCTAAAGCCCTTTGGGATTAATTCCAGTAATTATTCAATCTGATGTTTTGCAGAGAAATAACCCTTTCTGTATGAACTCCATTAATCATAATAACATAGTTCACATGTCAGACACTTCTGTCCGGTCACTTCATACTCTGCGTCGAGAAAGAGACTCATAAACATCTTCACTGAAGATAAGAAAAGTATTAAACTGCTTTCAAAACCTGCCAGTGTGTGTCTATTGGTTTTAACCATGTTTTGGCCTTGTGAGGTGGGAACGTCTGCAAACACTCTTGAATTTCCAGGCTGTGTCTGTCAGCATCATGTCTCCTGCTAAAGTTGTGTCATTTAGCTGACAGCCCTTTAAGGGCATTCTTGCTTTCTTTTGTCCTCTGATCTGCCCTGTGGAGCTCTGGTTGGTCTGTCCATCCAGTTGTGGACACTAACGTGATTAATGTGCATCTGTACATACTTGGCCTTTGGCCAGACCTGTATGTAGGGAATAAAAATGCTGCTTTGGATCAGCTACTAACGGGAGGATGAAGCATTTTTATTCTTGCATATGAATTTATTACGCATTATTGCAGTTGCACAGTGAATGTTGTGTAACTGTCTTTGATGATAAGCAACCTAAGAAGATTTTTTTATTCTGTTTATCAGAATCTCATCAACTGAAGATATTCCCTAGCATTATCTTGTGTGAAAAAAGTGGTGCTTTAAAAACACAGCGATGATTAGATGCTCATATTTGAAGAATTTCCCATCCTCTCCCTTTCAGATTCTGACATTGTTTTGTGCTTTTGAAGCTGGGTAGGGAAATTATCTGTGTTCTGATGAGAAGTGATAAATATAACCTTCTGCTGAATGTGGATGAAAGACACAGGCAAATGAGATTGTACTAACGGAGCCTCCTCATGCATCTTCCAACCTCACCAAAGCTAAGAGTGGAGAATAATTCCTTGACTTCAGAGATTTCCTTTCTTAAAAAAATGTTCTTAGTTTTTTACTTAGGGAGGAGTATTGGACGTGCGTAGCCTGTTACTGTGACTGATGCCGTTCAGGATTCCTGCACGTCAGTTGTCATTCTTTGCACACTCCAGTAGATGGCAACTCCAGTCTTCTTGACATTTAGTCTCCATTCACACCAGAACTCTTTTCTGTGTCGCGTCCCTCTGCCGCATCTCCTCTATGTAATTGGCTACGAGTTTCGCAGAAACGTCATTAGATGTTACTTTTATTGAAACCACCACCTAGTATCTGATTTGAACTCAAACGGTACCAAAATCAGAACAAAAATCTAAAAAAAAATAGGTCTGGAAGCACCAGCCCTCCTGGATCATAAAACACACTCTGACTCCCCCATAAACTTTAAAAGCATTTTGGGAAGTTTTCATAAAAAGGATTAGTACCCAAAACTTGTTTTAATGTGGAATAGATGAATGGGTGGGTTGCAAACACAGTATTCTGGCTTTAAGTTGAATGGTTTGACTGCTTAGGCTGTTCCTCCCCAGCATCTATCTATCTATTTTTGCAATGCACAGTAAATACTTGGCTGGGCTTTAAAAAGCTCACAAATTATATTTCTTCGTGAATTTGATAACGATTTAGCTCCATGTGGTGAGGGTAACAGGAAGACCAGGGGTTTACTCTGTTGTATTCATTCAGCTTCCCCCTCTCGCTCACAGTGTTGCTATAGTCAGTTTGTCTGCTCTGTGTTTTCATTCCATCCCATCAATTGTATTACCAGGGTATCAACGCAGAGTTTCTCTGTTTTCCTCTGCTGACTTTCACAACTTAAAATACTTGCCTGTGGAATCTGAAGACGTAAAATAAAGCACCTCTCTGTGAATGGATGCCAGGCACCAGCACCCGGCACAAAAGATTGTGCTTGCTCTGCCTGGAAGGGAGACTAATGATCATAACAGTCACACAAAGGGCCCTTTCTCTATCTCTCTGTATCAAGACTGTAGTTTAATTTTCAAATCACTTCCACTGTGTCTAGCAAGGTTTTAATTTGTGGCTGGTGAGTTACAAAGGGGCAAGAGTGAGTGACAGTTTGCTTTTATTTTTACTTCTTTAAGCAAATGCAGATCTAACTTCAGGAGAATACGTGCTACTTACCAGAAGTTGTTGTTGTTGTTGTTTTGCTACTTCATCCACAGAGAGTTTGCACTGGTTGCATAAGAAACTTTGAAATTGCCAGACTGGAGCGTCAGTGATGCTATTTGATACTGGGTTTTATAGTCACGAAAAAACATTTAGTGTTTAAAATAAACTGCAAAAAGTTTAAAGCAGAGCAATGTTGAAAGCCCTATTTGGAAGTTCAAACTTTTATTGATTTAGTAAAAACCTTGATTTTTCATCCCAGTCTTGGTTAGTCTACGGATATTTTTCCTTCACAGACACGGCAATAAAATAAATTATGCTCATATAGGACAAGCAGAATATCAGTCCATTTAAGCCTGACTGATTTTTATGTAACAAATTACTGAGCAAGGTAATTAAATCTCTTTTGGATGCTTTGGAAACAATCCCAAGAACCTCAGAAAACTAACTTTTGGGTTATATACAGGTCCTGGGTCTAGTGCAGCTAAGTGGCTTGTTTCTCGTTATCACATTTAGTGCTACAGAAAATACTCCACCAGAGTCTTTATTAAAACTTGCTTAAGGCTAGCGTTTTCCCTTGGGTCAATAATGACTTTAGAGGAATGGATGTAGAAACTAGATTTGTTCTAGCTACTGAAATGAATTATGTCTCATCAGGGGCCCCAGGCTAGTATTTCAAATTTGCCACCAGGCACTTCATCAAAAATTCCATCCTGGTATTGAAAAGACCTTTTGCTCCTATTAGTAAATGCAGAGCATACTTTTGAAGATCTTCCTCCATAGGCAAACTGTATCACTAGATGTTTTTCTCTACTAAAAACCCATTGAATCACCACATGCTTCAGTGAAGATGTGGTTCAGAAAAGCATTCTGAAGATACCATGCATTGAGGAGGTGGTTGCTGCTTATTTCTGATAAAATATGTAGCACAAAGCATAGAGCTGACTCCTGTGCTACTGTGACTGGTCAAAGCCATTAAAATTCTGCAGCTCATTTTCTTGGTGTATGCGCAGTATTTACAACAGGAGTAGTGTGGAAACACCATTTCCTCCTGCAAGTCCTTGCTCAGTCAAAATCAGCATTGCTCAGCATTGCCTATCATAGAACCACAGAATGGGTTGGGTTGCATCGGAGGGGACTTTTGAAGGTCACCCAGTCCAACACCCTTGCAGTGAGCAAGGACTCTACAGCTAGAGCAGATTTCTCAGAGCACCATCCAGCCTGATCTTGAATGTTTCCAGAGATGGGGCATCTACCACCTCTCTGGACAACTAGTTGCAGTGTTTCAGGTCCCTGTTCTTGTTTCTGCTTACTTTCTACCTGCACAGACCAGACCTTAGCTGCTAAGAGAAGTCTTTTCCTCAAGAAAGAGGATGCAGTGGGTACATACCATGAGTCACCCTGTGGTTCTACTTGTGAGAACATGGAGAGGACATGAGGAAGTTGGGATGGAAAAACCAGAGGACTATCATGGTTTAACCCCAGTTGGAAACTAAGCACCAAACATGTTCACTCACTCTTCCCTCCCGTTTTGGAGGGATGGGGAAGAGAATCAGATAAAAAAAGGGTGAAAAAAGGATTATGCCCATCCCCAAGCAGCATGGCTCACTCCCTGGCCATCTTCCCCTAGTTTATATACTCAGCATGATGTCATATGGTCTGGAATCTTCTTTGAGCCATTCTAAGGTTAGCTGTCCTGGTGGTGCTCCTTCCCAGCTTCTTGTGTACCCCCAGTCTCTTGCTGATAGGGCTTAAGAAGCTGGAGTGTTCTTGATTTAAGATGGGCATTAATTAGCAAGAAGTAAAACATCACTGTGTTGTCAACATTCCTCTAATACTAAATTCAAAACAGCACTGTTCCAGCTGCTAGGAGCAAAACTGACTCTGTCCTGGCCAAAACTAGGACACACCTCATCATAAAAAATCTTTCTGTGTCTACCCTTCTCATACAAGTTTTTCTGAAACAAGCAGTCCCTCAGTGAATAAAAACAAGTGGCTTTTTATGTTCCACTGTGGAAGATCTGCCAACATGGACTTACGTAGAAAGTCTTTGGATTTGCGATCCCAAAGCCCAGTTGCTAGCTTTGCCGTTACCGGGCCGTGTTTTAAAAACGCTCATGTGAGGTTTACAAAACGTAGTAGTGTAGAAGTATTTGTTCTCTTTCAGTGCTTTTACAGGCTGAAGTGTCTGTTGAAATGCAGAGGTGTTTGATTATAAAAAGAGATTGGTAGTGGATGACAGTCGCACAGGCGCTTGGCTCTTCTTTGTGCTTGTCAAGGGCAGCGTCTTGCAGTGTGTTACTTGGATAGCTCATAAGCACATTCACGTTATCATCTTGCTGACTGGATTCCCCCTCAGTGCTCTGTTCAGACGTTTCAAACGCAGCGTTATCTAGAAGGTGCCATTAAAACCTGAATCAAACACCGAATGTTACGATGGATATTCCACTGCCACTGCTGTGTCTGCAGCCCAGGATCACATAGAAGTATTTTCATATGTGCAGCGGCTTTTTCTCCATAACCATTTCCATGATTTGTTTCTAGATTAACAACTGCAGGAACTGAGAAAAAAAAAAAAAAATCTCCTTTTGCACACTCCTGCTCACTTTTCATTCCAAGGTGGATTTTCCAGATGTTTCTCTAGAAAACTGAATTGACCCGTTTAGCAACTGTGCAGCAGACTGTAAAAATACGTTTGCTTTCTTGCAGTGTGTTTATTCTGTACTGGAATTTTAGAGAATAACATTTTAGACGATGTAAATCTCTAACTGAGTAAATTCTGTGCACAGGTAATTTTTTCTTGAGGTTTGTAAGGCTCAAATAACTTTTGAAATAGTAGGAGGAAAAAAATCACCTTCATGTGAAATTTGCAATCCAGTGAGTTTAATGAAAATATAAAGAAAGCGGAAAATATGTAGGGACACTGTGTATAGAATCCATTTAGACTTTGCTTCAAACAGTAGTGCCCAATACTGTAGTGGAGCTTATTTCAGGAGTCATTTATTTTTAATCTTTTAAAAATCTTTTTATTTTAAATTTTAAATACATTAGGCTTCAGTGGTTGTGGTTTTTTTAGAATGTGGAGAATAGACATATTTCAAGATCACCTGTTCAGATCCTCTGCAGCTGAAATGGATTCTTATCAAAATCACAGGATGTAGAAGTCTAAAGCACCTTTAAAGTTTGGAAGCTCAGCCCCGACAGTATTTGAAGCCTACTTATGAATAGTTTTTTGACATGGAGGTTCCTGCCTAACCCAGTCTTGTTAAAGAAATACAAACCACTACAAATAAGAGTTTAAAAGGCCCTCTGCTCTCTTTAATGTGATTCTATTGGTCATGGGTGGGCTAGGCATTGTGGCATAAACTTTCTTAATTTATAATCTGCGGTGGATTTAAGAAATCACTTGGCGTGTCTCTTTGCTCTAAGGTATCATGGAATCATAGAACCATTAGGGATTGGAAGTAGTTTTAGTTTTGCCATTCCTGACACATCGGCTCCTCCTGTAGCCTCCAAAACTGAAGCCTTATCAAGAAACCCTACTTTAATTCTTCACTTTTCAAACTGAAACTTTAACAAGCCATTTGCATCCAGACTTTTGCTCCTGGTGGAGTTTTGTGCTGGTCTTTAGGAACTGATTTTTGACATTTTTTGATCCGCTCTGAATGGTCCCCACTTTCTTTGTACATAGTGCCCAAAAATTGCCCCTTAGTATTCAAGCTGAGGTTTGCTGGTTTGAAGAACATCATCTCTTTAGCTGTGGTTGGGTCTTTCTTCCTGAGATCCATGCTTGCCTTTTCTGCATCAGGGTGACACTGATGACTTTTGATCAGCCTGTGATACACCAAAGTCCCTGGAAGCTCTTCTACAGGTTTTCTACATAGCTACTACTTGTTCTGTGGTTTATAGCTGGTTATTCCTGACTGAGTGAACATCTTGCGCATCAGCCTGTTGAACATCATCTCTCCTTTTTTTTCATTTTAAGGACACAAATGCAATTTATCAGAATCATTTCGACCTTTTATTCTGCCCTCTAGAGTATTTTCAGTGCTTCTCAGCTTGGTGTCACCTCCAAATTTAATAAGCATATTCTGTGTTCTATCACCTAGGTCATTAATGACAATATGAAACATTGATGGACCCAGAAAAGACCTTTCTGTGTCATTTCCAGGCTAGTCGAAGAATTGCTTCTATGTGTCAAGCTCATTATATGGCATGGGTAATTAGATTAATGAAACTGTGTGAAAGGTATCCACATCCAACAGGGATGATGGAAGAACTTGACTACTGCTTTCCAGCCTGTTCTCAGTTTTTGCTTGAGCTGAACTTCTGTAACTTTGCTTTGTTACCATCTAAAGCTCACAGTTAGGACACAAGAAGACCAGAAGAAGCAGCAGATTTCCCCTTCTCACTCTAGGGCTGTGCTGGGCATTTAGGGCCCTGTAATGAGAAAGAAAGAGTGTTTAGGTAACATTCATAAGACATGCTTCATTCCACTGCCTGCCCACAAACTGCGCAGAGGACAAATAAACCCTGTAATTTGACTAAGGAAGCCAGCAAGTGCTTACAATAAAAGGAATTTTCTTCCCATTTGCTCTAATCCCATGGATGCTTACACAACTTCAGCCCACATCTTCACCATTTCAACTGTGTAACAGTCCTTCCTGCAGAGCTGGAGGATGCTAAAAGCACAAATCACTTTGTGCTGAACGATGTGTATCCTTAACTTTTATCTTAACTTGAAGTAAGAGTCTCAAACATGTTTTTTATAGTTTACTGTGGAAATAGATGCATCTCCTCTTTTCTAGCAGGAAAGTTTCTCTGAGCAGATACACTCCATTCACATATCCTGTGAGCTCGGCATAGTGTTTGAATTACTGATTACCAGCAGTATGTGTAAAAATTCATGGTGCTGGAGAGATTCAAAGCTGCTAACTATTTCAATGAGCTCCTCAAATACATGTGAACCATCATTTTGCATTATGTTTACCTGCCTTAAACTGCAACACCTCAATGTCATCCCAGTTAGTCAGTGACCACCATACATGCAGAATATATTTGGCTATGAGACTCTTCTGCTGCTCTGGTTCACTGAGTTGAAGTGAAGCTTCTGTTATTTTTTTCAGCACTATTATTCTCCTGGGAATATACACAGATAGATTTGTTTTCCTTGCTTGGGATGGTTATTTACAAGCCCCACACACACTCCATAAATGACAAACTGATATGATTTTTCGTTATCTAAACAGCATTTCCATGAAACTTTGGCTTGTGTGGAATAATCTATTATATTATAACTTTCAATTTATTTGACACCTCTCCAATACTCTAGACACTTCTCTCTATCTAAAGTACGTCTGTGGCTTGCAGTACAATAGTACTTTTGTGCTTCCAGTATTTTCCTTTGTGTCATTTCTCTTCAAAATACCAGCATGAAATAGTCCTGCTTATAAATAGATAGAGAACATAGGCAGAGATTAAATTAATATAGCAAATACCACACAGGTATCCTGTGCTGAAACAGAGATTTTTTGGCTTCAGAAGTCATAAGCTGGCACCGCAGGCATCTAGCACTTTTTCTTCTGTAACTTGTTGCATAAAATGTGTTGTGCTCAGCTCAACCCCTCACGGTGGTTTGGTTTTCATGCCTACAAGGTCGTAATACACTAATGAGGCATGTAAAGAGAAAAGAACAGCTTGTCCAGGTCTGGCTTAGCCTTTTGTAATTCTCATTCTTTTATTTTTATCTCAGGTTTTGTTTCGTTGCCACCTCCCTCTCAGCAGAGGTTGACTGTCACACTTGGACTGTATCGCTGACTGTCCTGACACCCAGGCTGTCACATGCCCCGTCTCATCAGCCCTTGATTGATTGGATAAGTCATGCTGTCTTCCAAGCATGCATTTCTACCATGGTGTCTCTAAAGGGCTGGCAGCAGGTGGACTCAGAGCTATTCTGTTCAATCCTTTTGACATAGAAGGCTTAAAATCTCTATAGATGTATTTTGCTGAATCATGTTACACTTACTAAATGCTCTGTATAAGAGGAAGTTTCAACCAGTGCAGCTTCAAGTCTCATATTCCTTATTAAGTGCTTAGGGGATTTCTTTTCCACAATTATCATTTTCTTCTCATTTAATCTTGCTGCTACTCCTTCCATAGGGCATAAGCCAATCTTACTGCTTTGTTTTCAGGGGTTGCAGTGGGAGATAGCCATGTGCTGATGGCCACACAGGTTTAAGGTGTAATTTTATCTTCACTTGAGCATCACCTGTGCAGAAGCATTTGCAGGAGCAATCCCAAAGGCAATGTCAATACCTCTGAGATATGCATATCCCTTGAAACAGGTAATGCAGTGTCTCACATTCATAGAATCATGGAATTATTAAAGTTGGAAGAGACCTCTGAGATCATCCAGTCCAACTGTCAGCCCAACCCCACCATGCCCAATAAACCATATTTTCAAGGGCCACATCTTGTGTTTTTTGGACACCTCCAGGAATGGTGATTCTGCCACTTCCCTGGGCAGCCTGTTCCAATCCCTGACCACTTTTTCAGTGAAGAATTTTTTCCTCATGTCTAATCTAAAACTCCCTTGAGATGACTTGAAGCCATTTCCTCTTGTTAGGTTGCTAGTGACTTGGGAGAAGAGACTGACTCCCACCTCTCTACAATTTCCTTTCAAATGTTGCACCTCCTTTCAAGACGTTGCACCATGTCTTCCTTGATTGGCCTAGCAAAGGCTGGCAGACCAGTTCCTAGGTGGCAGTTGAGTGTTTCCAGATGCACCACGTCATGTACTCACTTACTGACACTGATTACAGATAGAGGAACAAATATCTGCACAATAGTTTATTTGCCTGGACCTACCTGGGTCACAGATGTGGAGAAAGTTTGGTTGAGAATGATTTTGCACCCACTGCCTCCAAAAGAGCCATTTTTTCCTTCAGGTTAATGTGTCCTTTGGGCATGAGCTTCCTCCCTTGCACATTATGTATTCCTCCCTCTGTACTTTCTCTAAGCTCCCTTTGCAGAGCCCTGTGTTTTTGTTCCCAAATCAGTCAACCTCTGAGATGATCCTGGTTCTGCCCAAAAGGGATGTGTGAGCTGCAAGAGGACTAAACCCCAGCCAACTGTCAGTTCCAAAGCAGCACTCGCAACCCTTTCTCCTGTCCTGCAAATCTCAGGTCTTTGTAACCAGAATAAGCCCAAGGCTCATCGGCAACGTGTGAGGTGCTGTGTTGTAAATGGAGAGTCAGAGCTGACTTTGAAAGGCAGGAGAGCATGGGCTGCGAAACTGCGAGGTCAAGATCGTGAGTAATGAAGGAAGAGAGAAAACAGAGGCAGAATTGATTCAGAAGGATTTAGAGCAGAAATTTATTGATGGAAAAATACGATACTGGACAAAAGCAGGAAAAACCCCATAAATTTGCTGGTCTTGGTATTGTGAGAAAGCCGCAAGAATTCGATAAGACTGGTAGAAACAGTTTAATGTTGGGAGACAGAACTTGCACAGATATCCATGTCTGCTGATCTGCTGTTGGTAATCTTAGGAGAAAAATGTGTCTTATAGTCAAATATGACTGATTTATGAGTGGGTGCTGGTACCTGAGGAGCTGGTGATACAGTTCTGTAGTCCTTTGTGGAGACCAGAAGACCATATTCATTGGGTTACTCTCAGCAGCCAGGAGTATAACTTAAGGGTGATAGAGTTTGTCCTGCTTAGTGTGTGGAGAGAACAGTATAATGCCAATCCGCTGCTACCTCGGCGTATTGCCCAGTGATTTGGGTAGTTGAGTGTGCAATTAAAATTAAAATCTATGATTGTTTGAACCATGAATCTATAGACTCAATAGCTCACGAATAAGGGGAAAAAAAGGGTAGTAATAGTGAGGAGGTCCGGTAGTGGAAATTTAAAATAACATTTGAATTAAATTCCTGCCTCTGTTTGTAGAAGTGGCAGTGTTTAATGTGGTGTTGGTCAGTGCAATGTGCTGTCCTTATACCAGCATAGAAACCAAGTTTGTTCACAGTGCAGTCAGCATCAGGTTTCTGTGGGTGGTGGGGGATGTCCCTTTATAACAAGCACTTACATTAGGTGGGACAAATATGTTAGATGTGGGTCTGTGTCTGCAGACACTGAAAGCCCAGCTGAAAGTCTCTTCCATGGAATAAGCTTTGTGGAGCTGATGCAGGGCTCTCGTGTGAGTGCCACAGAAGTCAGGAGAAATTCATGTAAGTAGAAAAGGTCACATAGTGACCCAAAGAAATTGCCCTAAACTGTGTAATCTTAGGGAAATAAGAAAGAGAAGAGGTTGGAGAATTTTTGCTTTTGGGTTCTTTCTCTCCCCTACAGAAATTTACCCTACATTTCTGCTTTGAACAGATGTCTGAAACAAGTGTGTGGGAAATTTCCAGGAAAGTCTCATACACTTGAATTTTATTGTGTTTCTCAAATGCCATAATGATTTCAGAGATGGCTGATGCTGTTATTTTGTTTAGTTCACAACATTCTGTGTTTCAATCTTTTTATTATCATGTTTGCACAAATACAAATAACTGTAATGCTAAACCCCGTCCTGAATCACTTAAAAAAAGTCAGCATTTGTATTTCTTAAACATTTCCCTTGGCTTGTGAAATGTCCCCATGCATTTTTTGCTTCCTTCTCAGATTTAATTGATATTTTTGTCAGTCTGTGAGGTCTGTCAATGAACATTCAAGCCCGTCACTCAAAGTCTTTGTCTTCATCCTCTATGGCAGGAGAGGCTGAAAGCTGAATAGCCAGTTGGTCCAAAAATTTGGGTCAGCAGTAAAGAAACTGAAGCAGCAAAGCAGAGGAAACACTTTAACTGAACTATTTTGGGGGACTGCATCTTCAACAGAGAGGTTTAACAAACCAGGAGGTGTCTCCATTGAAGCCTCATGAGCACTTTAGGTGTTGGCAGGTTGCAAGTCCAGAAACTGTTTCATGGGTGGGAGAGGATGGCTTGGATGAGTGAGAAGGCATGAGAAACACGCTGAACCGTGGTGACATCTCAGCTGAGGGAACACAAACACAATGTTGTGGAACTGAAGCAAATTCTTGAGGTGATCTGCAGAATATTGGCTAACAGACAAAACCCAGTTCATTTAGTGGGTGTGTGAGAAGAGGCAAATGAGCTTAGGAAAAGGACCATGAAGGCAATTTTGATTCTGTTCTAAGACAAGCTGTAACACTAGCTAGGCGGTCAGTTTGGGATTGCTTCTATGGAAAGAAATGAGCCGACAAATGATAGAAAAGCCACCAGCAGGAGCAAGCCTTGAATCATACTTTTTATGTGGGCAAGAAAGAAAAGAGGCATAAGAATCTAAGAGGCTAATGACTACATCATCAGGCTATCATACCCATAACTACAGCAATTCTGTTGTTGCTAATCCACCTTCACCCTGCCCTTTCACAGTCACTGTAATGCACGTCTTCGTTAGACTTTTGTGGAAGGAGCTACAAGTCTAAGGAGACTGCCTTTGATGGCAGGAATTGAGTTCCATTCTGGAGGTGTGTCTGTGTGCTTATATATATGGCTAAGCATTTGCATATGTTTGTATAACAGAAGATAAATGTTAGCTAGAGTTTGCAGGCTTCGCTGAAGTGATTTAGAGGGAGTAGGTGGTTACTGCCCTAGAACGTGGAAGGGGTTTGATGATATGAGAGAGTAGGATGATAATTAAGATTACAAATATTATGTTTTATAGCTACTGTAGCTAGCTGTTCTGTTTCTGTATCTCCAAATATTTTTCTCTAAACTCTCATGTCTTTGTTTCTTGCAAAGTGATCTTAATCTAATAAAACTTCTAACTCATGGGCATGAACAGAAAGGTCTGTAGCACAGACATAAAGCCGTGATACAAATAAGCATAAAACCATAAAAAGTGTTATTATTTAAAAAGCTTGTGTATTTTCAGCAGTGTTGCTTTCATACTCTGTGTTATGATTTCAGACTCTAAAAAACTACGTTATTGTGTCTAGGTTTACATCTTTGTTATGCCATGTGCTTATACTTGTGTCCCCGAGGGGTGGAAATAGGGGAGTCACTCCACAGTGGTGCTCAGAAAGCAGTTTTGAAAAGATACTGAATATCAACGTCCATTTACATTTTCCTGCTATATTTATGGTTTCTAATGCAAGTTCTAGGAATCAGTAAATGAGCCTATTTCCCTTCCCCTGATTTGCTAGTTCAGTGCAAGGCCTCCAACTGGATCATATGGAAAATATTTTCTAGATGCTCTGTTGTGGTCATAGAACATTTCTCATAGCAAGCTGGTTAAAGCATCATTTAGCTGTGTGATTGCTCTCTAATGCTGTGGTAATTGACATTTAAAAAAGGCTTGGGCAGAAGAATGTTTAGGTTATTGGCTTTTCAGAAGAAATATTTTCAGAGAGTATTCACAAAGCAGAGTATTTCACTCTCTGTTTATGAAGCACTAAACAGATCTGTTCATTTTGAGTGCGTTCTTTAAAACATATTATTGTATCTAAATACTGACTTTACAGTGTTTGATTAAATACAAAGTACTGCTTTATTTAATCAAACTTTGTATAAAAATAATAATGTTTACAGTGTGCAGGAAATCACAAAGTGGCCATTATTATTTACAGTTTAGGGGTAGATGTGCCTCTTGATTACTGGTGAGAGATAGAAGACATGTCCAAGTAAACATTCCAGTTCAGTGAATTACCTGGCTGATCCTACTGCTGTTGTGAATCATTTCCCAGCCATGCACAACCCGAATGTCACAGCTACTATAAAAATACTCCCTATCATATGGGAGAATGCAGAAAAGAAACTTAGGACATTTTCCAAAATTCTATTCCTTGGACTAGGGGATTATTCTCATTCCTGTAATACAGAGAATAGAATGTGATTAATTTCATAGAATCATAGAATCATAGAATCATTAGGGATTGGAAGGGACCTTGAAAGATCATCTAGTCCAATCCCCCTGCCAGAGCAGGACCAACTAGACCAATGATTTTGATTTATTACTATTAGAAAAAAAGTAATGAAAAATCCAAACCAAAATCCCAATGAAACATAGAATCATTTGGACAGAACATTGACGGGTTCCTGTTAGGAGCACGAACATCTTTCACTGGTTCACATTGCTCAAAAACCTGGCCTTGATTGTTTCCAGGGACGGGGCATCCAGCTTCAAAATCTGAGCTTTTACATTCTTAACATATTTGGGTGAAAAAAATTATCTCCAGTTGCTCCAGGTTTTGGGTTTCCTTTCAATATGTCATCTGGGAAATAACATAGCCTATAAAATCCATGTAGGTAGAGCAACACAAAAGGCTGTAGGAATATTTGTCTGTTGTTCTTACTGCCGTGGCAATTTGCAGCACAAATTTTTATTTGTGCTAATAACTGGGCTGTATAAAATAGTTTGTGATCTTCAGTGGCCTCTGAGTTCACTGAGCTTTTCTTTGAACCCTCATAAACTAAGTCAGTTAGAGATGTTCTCACGACTTTTAGTCCACAAAACTGAGTCATATAATAGAACCATAGAATCACCTGGGGTGAAAGGGACCTCCAAATGTCATCTGGTCCAACCCCACTCCAGTGAGCAGTGCCTTTGTCAGCAAGATCGGGTTGTCCAGAGCATTGTCAAGCCTCACCTTGAATATCTCCAGGGATGAGGTGTCAACTCCCTCTTTGAGCAACCTGTTCCAATTTCTAACCACCTTCATACTAAAGAACTTTTACCTAACATCCAATTTCAGTCTACTTTCCTAATTTGAAACCATTGTGACTCGTCCCTTCACTACAGGCTTCATAGGCTTTCCTTCTCCAGCCATCTTATAGGCTCCCTTCAGGTGCTGTAAGATCGCTATCAGGTCCAACTGAGGCCTTCTCTTCAGCTTCCTCAGCCTGTCCTCTAGGAGAGGTGCTCCAGCCCCCTGATTATTTTCATGGTCTTCTCTGGACCCTCTCCATCAGGTCCATGTCCTTCCTGTATTGCAGGCTCCAGAGCTGGATGCAGTACTCTACGTGAGGTCTCACCAGGGCAGAGTAGAGGGGCAGAGTCATCTCTCTCGATCTGCTGGCCACAGATTGGCTTTCTGGGCTGCAAGCACATGCTCTCTGCTCGTGTCCAGCTTCTTGCCCACCAGCACTCCTAAGTCCTTTTCCTCAGGGCTGCTTGCTGTCACCTTCTCCACCAGCCTGTAGTGCAAACTGATCTCTGTTCATGGATGTGCTATGGAATAGGCTGATACAAATCCAATCGGCTTATTAGAATTTATTTCTGAAGGGAAGCATCATGGTCACATTTAATGGGCTAGATTCAAGGTTTACAAAAATAACCAATTACTTTGATAAGAAAAATATATCTAAAGTGATAGTGAAACTGGCTCAGTCAATATAATTCAAAGGTCCATTTAAGTCACAAGTGGTGAGGATCTCAAACCAAAATGTGTTGTGCTATTCTGCATTCAAAAGAAAATCTTCTTCCAAGACATTTTTTGCTGTGCTGCAGCATTTCTCTGCAGATACATATTTACTGATGAATTAATTTCGTGACTTTTAAGTACTTTCTGTTACCGTTCACTCCTTCATCACGCCAGCTCAACTCTTCCCACATCACTGCTAGGGAGTTTCTTTCTTTCTCAAGTGCAAACACTTCAAATGCACTTTTACATATTATGTCTTATGTGGTATAGTTTAGCTATATGTCAGCTGGTCAGCAAATGGGGCTCATCTGTCTCCTGCACACTGGCAGAGTTCCTGTGATAAAAATTGAGCTAATCATAAAGCTGAGGACCCTGCAATAGCATGTGTGGGTCAGAGCAGGGAAACTTCTAGCTGGGTAACCAACAGCAATACTAATATTTTATTTTCAAGTGTGTGGTTCTGCAATTTGAAGTAATTTTGGCATTAAAAAAAAAAAAAAGTAGAGGCTGTTGCAACAAGATAACTAAACTCTGGTCTGGTGAGAGGGCATCTGGACTGTTGTGTCCAGTTCTGGGCCCCTCAGTTCAAGAACTGCTGGAGATCCACAAAGATGATGAAGGAAGTAGAACACCTCCCTTGTGAAGAAAAGGCTGAGGGAGCTGGGTCTCTTTAGCTTGGAGAAAAGGAGACTGAGGAGTGGCCTCATTAACATTTATAAATATGTGAAGGGTGGGTGTCAGGAGGATGGAGCCAGGCTCTTCTTAATGTCATCTAGTGATAGGACAAGGGACAATGGGTGTGAGCTGGAACAGAGGACGTTCCACATCAGTATGAGAAGGAACTTCCTCACGGTGAGCGGCACTGGAACGGGCTGCCCAGAGAGGTTGTGGAGTCTCCTTCTCTGGAGGTGCTGAAAACTCACCTGGATGTGTTCCTGTGTGACTTGGTCTAGGTGATCCTGCTGTGTCAGGGGGATTGGACTGGATGATCTTTTGAGATCCTTTCCAATCCCTAATGATTCTGTGATTCCATGATTCTGTGATTGCCTTTTGCAACACTGAAATGAGAGCTCATGGCTATTTTGACTTGGTTGTGTAAATGTAAAATGTAGATTTCAGTGATAGAAGCATTCTATAGATTCACACAAATGCAGAAATATAGGTCATCCAGATTTCTTTATATCTTGATAAAATTTGGAGTTACATGGTATACTGGAAACAGCTTTCTGAGGCAGCAGCTTGTTCTTTGCATGTTCTTGCCATTTGTTTCTGATGTGACAGCAGAATACTATTAGAAGCAAAGAGTTTTAGCAGAGGACTCTATTTGTTGTAGTAAACTGCTCTGGAAATCATTAGTCAAACTGAATGCTGGCATAGGATTCTGCTAACCTCATTGTGATTTTAAAAAGCACTCTTACCCCAAATTTCTACTCTTTAGCTGTGTTATAGGATTGGTGGAAATTCTTATCTTGATTTAGGAAGCTATCTAAGAAATGAAATTTAATCACTGAGTATACAAATATGTTGACATGGGTGCACGCAGTCATGCATTTCAGAAAAATTAAAAAAAGAAAGATCTCTCTGAAGAAAAGCCCTTGAAATACTAGTTTTGTGAGTATAGTGTTCCTGTTGCTTTGCACAAACATGATATTGGGAAAACAGAGTAACAAGAAATGCTTATAAGAACCTCATGTGATATGGTCATGGATTTGAGCTTGTCCACTCCACGTTTTGTCTACACCTGCCTGGACATGTTCCTGTACAACCTTGTCTTGGTGATCCTGCTCTGGCAGGGGGATTGGGCTAGATAATCTATTGAGGTCCCTTCCAGTCTGTAAAGTTCTGTGATTCTATGATTCTGCGACTCAGGGCTACAACCCAATTTGTAGGTGTTTTGAGATGGCCAGAATCAACTGTTTTGCTGTGATACCTTTGCCTTTGCCTAATATTCCTACATTACGGGGAAACTTCCAAAATCACTTGGTGTTCGTCATCGCTTACTTCAAAGTACAGACTAACCTACCTTTCAATTGTTGTATTTGAAGGCATATAGGTTTATGACATTATTAAAGTATTAAATTTAAATGATAAAATTTTTAATTAATTAAAGTATTAAAAATAATTATAAAATATAATTTCAAAGCTCTACCTCAAAATTATTGTATTGCATCCAATCCCCTCCTGGAGGTAACACTTCCCATCCCAGGGAAGGAGTGATGAACATACAGATATTTCAGCAGAGAAGAGCTCACTTGATATATTTAGAGGCTTGTTCTGCATCATTTCAGACTGCTTTGCAACACTGACTTGTTAAACGCTTTCCTGTGGCCAACCCTAGTCAAAGCATCTGTGTTATGTGAAGTTCTTCTGAAGGTCAGACCTCAAAAAACATTTGCAGGACCGAGGCCAAAATGAGTTTACGCTTTGTGGATACACTTCTGCTCTTTCTCCAGAGCAGGTCACTGAGAAGCTCTGCGTATGTTCAGAAGTCCTGCCCTTACAAAATATAATTCAGATATCCATATGATATTTAAGCTGAGAAAATAGCCTTTTCTGATCTTTTTGAAATGAATCTCAAACATATATTAACAAAAGAAAAGCCTGTATTGCATATTCATTGTGCTTCTTGGCCATTAAACCCAGATTCCATACTCTTTTACTTAATCTTGTCTACCTTTGGGTTTTGTTCTGGGACTGAATTTCACATGTCCTCTGCATAAATATTTTAATATATGAGTAATTATCCTTTAAATGGACAGCAGGATTTTAGCCAACTAGTGTAGACAATTCATTGCCACCTTTTATGTACTAGTGTACCAATTTATGCCACCTTTTATCTTGTAGAAAGCTCTTTTTTAATACTTATGTGGTTTTCCTCTTTCTTCTCCTCAATCCCTGCTACTTTTGATAACAATCGTTAAAACCAAAACAGAACCCCCAAAAATCCTTGGAAAAAACCCAGGAGAAAAAACCGACTTCTTGTTGAAACAGCCTGTTCTTGTGGATCTAGGTATTAATTAATTGCAAAATTCCCCTCTGATCACTGAGAAGCAACCATGACGGTATTTTCCAAAGTCATGCTGTGATCATAACTTCTCTATTAAGATGACCTTCTTTTACTGCTGGTTTCAAGACTGAGGAACAGAATGGCTGTGCAGCACAACATACTTGCAAGACACACTTCGAGGCAAGCTCTGCTCTGATGGCTTCACGAGTTGTGTCTTGGCTGGGTATGACCCTTAAAACCCCCAGCAATGCTTGTCTTTAGCATGGGACTTGATACCTCCATCACACATTCCCAAAATGGGGAGCGTTACCCAAATATATCAAAAATTTGGTGGAACTTTCCCGAGAGCTCATCAAACTCCAGAATATTTCTCTTGGTAGTGCAGTACAAATAGTGGAGCACAGCAGAGTTTCACAGGTTGAATCTTTACACTTCTCCCCCACATAAAAAGATCATTAGAAAAATGAAGTTTTCATTCCTGTGCTTGCTTCTGCAAGATAAAGAGAAAAAAGACTGTTCACTTTATACTGGAGAGGTAATATGCATCATGGCACTACTTTAAGTCGAGATACTTCCTACCCGTTTCACACTTTAGAAATAATTACTTAACACAGCGCAGCCCATTTTATTCACAGTAACTTTTTCTTAGTAATTTACTTAGTAGTTTTTGAAGTGAAAAGCATCATGTGGTGCGGAAAGCCACAGAGCTTCCCCTGCCGGGCTTTAGTTTATTTTTTTTAATTTCTTTAGGCATTTGATCATCGTGGAATTGACTCACCCTTAACACTAATTGCCATGCTGAAGTCTGTTAGAAACAGAACTGGACTGGGAATTGGAAGTGGAGTTTAGTTCCTATAGACTGTGGGTTCAGTTGCCGTTGTGTTGGTATACATATGTGACATGCAGAATTGTTCCTGGTTTATTCCAATCATTAATTTTAGTAGAAAGCTTCTATTCAATTATAATTTTGTAGATAACACCATTGAAATTAGAGGGTATGGCATGCAAAAAGGGAGTAATAGGAAGCGTGGAAAGCCACATTGTGCTACTACTTGAAGGTTCTATTGAAGTCACTGCTTAGACAAATCAGTGAATTATTAGAACAGTACTATTTAAAATAGTTTATCTCCTTTTTTATATCCTTTTATATTAAAAATGGGTTTAATTTAAAACATCAAAGCTTAAATTATTTAGAAGGGAAAGGACAAAACGAGTTATCCCTTCAGTCATCACTGTTACCACTTGCAATTAGTCTGTATGTACATCTGTCATGAACAGGGATTCTAAACACATATTCTCAGATTCATAGAAAAAAATCATAGAATCATTCAGGGTGGAAAAGACCCTTGTGATCATCAAGTCCTACCATGAACCCTACTCTACAAGTTTACCCCAAAACCAACATCCCCCAACACTACATCTAAGTGTCTTTTAAACTCATCCAGGGATGGGAACTCAACCACCACCCTGGGCAGGTCATTCCAGCACCTGACCACTCTTTCCATGAAGAATTTTTTCCTAATGTCCGATCTAAACCTACCCTGTTGGTACTTGAAGCTCTTCCCTCTAGTTCTGTCACTAATTACCTGTGAGAAGAGACCAGCGCCAACATCTCTACAATGCCCTTTCAGACATTTGTAGAGAGCAGTGAGGTCTCCCCTAAGCCTCCTCTTCCTCAAACTGAACAGATGTCTGGATAACTTTTAATAGAGTGTGATCTGTGTGGAAACTTTCAAGCTACCAAGTTTCCCAGTAAAATGTCTTATGCAGTGGATAACTCAATACAACTCTAGATTGATAGTTCATATCCAAAGTTAATGCTAATGGATGAGGGAAACCATATTCAGGATAATTTATTAATTCAAATCCCACAGCCTTTCAATCCTTTTGAAAATGTAGACACTTGTCTCTTTGGATGAATTGTCAAAAGCATCTAACTGACTTAACGGGATATAAATAGTTTTGGAGCTGACAAACCAAATCCAAGCTGATTTTAATGTTCTTTGGACAGCTAGTCTTCCTTTGGCACTTTGAAGCTTGTTCAGTTTCATTTATGAACATCAGAATGAAAGTGGTGCCAATTAGCATCTGTTTCAAAGTTATTTCAGGTCTTGCACTGGAACCACAGGTTTCAGTCTGCTATGATTTCCTTTAACATTCTTACAATTTTTTTACACTTCATTTCCCTCAAGAAGTCTTGGTGGCAATCTACCAAAAGAACTGTCTTGCTTTTAACCCCTTTTGAGGGCTTTTAGTTGTGCCAGAAGATGAAGGTGTATCAGGGAAATGAGAAGAACAGCATCAACTTTATCTTTTCTATTTTGCAGACCTTTATGATTTCTACAGGCAGAGTGTTAACTGTGCCGAGGTTCTGCATGTTGCACACTCGTGTACTTTCTTCCCTTTCCATTAGCTGTGAGGTGGGCTCCAACAGCACTTAACATTTTCAATGCCATTGTTATGAACACAGCAGTGTTAACTTGTCATAGTGCACATTTATAGTAATAACTACTTTTGGAGGCATTTACATGGATGTGCAGAGGTATTCATTCAACTACCCTGTGGACCAGACAAGGAGAGTCGAATTAATCACATGAATATAGAAGATAAAGGGCCAAATCCAATTAAAGACCTCAGAATCTGTGAGCTTGGAATTACAACATGAACATCTGAAGCAGAACCTGGGATGTGGATTATGGCTATGGAAAAATCTGAAGTCACCTCGACCCAGGAGATTTAACAGTGCTGAGTGCAGCCAAAGCCCCTGTCCCTTCTGGATCTTGAAAAGCAAGTTAGGGCTGGAAGTAGAAAGTTTTATCCAGCTCTTGCTCTATTCTGAAGACGTGCATCAGTAGAGGTATTTTTTTGAAAATAATTCTAAATCCCACGGAGGTTGTGCTACCTCCTTTTATTTTTTTAATTGTTGAATATCACCCACAAACTTCGAGGCCTTGGTCTGATTCCCTGCTGTGGGGGTTCACAATTCCTTATTTCCTTTATACCTCTGGTCTGGATGTATATTTTAAGCTACAGTGCTGAAACTGAACTGTGATGCAGCTAGGGATGAAGGGGTAAGTGGAACTCCAGACACTGTACCCAATGTATCTCACCTGGGAACTCCAGGTGAGGCTGCAGGGACAGGTCTGCATGTTTTTATCTTTTAAATCCACCACTCTTTCATCCCTGCCCTCAAGGAAGGACAGCAGGAGTCCCTTCTTTTCCCTGCTCCCATTTTATCCACTTATTCACAGAATCACACAGAATCACAGAACATTAGGGATTGGAAGCAACCTCGAAAGATCATCCAGGCTGTTCTTGGTAGAAGTATGGAGCATCCATCAAAAGTTGAGTGTTCAAATAATCCAATGGAAATAATGGTGAAACTGCTGACTTGAGAGGGAGCAAACAGTGGGTTTGTAAATGCACCACTGAATTTACAGATTGAAAGGGACCCTGAAAGATCATCAAGTCCAATCTCCATGCCACAGCAGGACCACCTAGACCAAGTCGCACAGGAACACATCCAAACGGGTCCCAAATGTCTCCAGAGAAGGAGACGCCACAACCTCCCTTGGCAGCACCTTACAGTGCTCTGTCACTCCCATTCTTGGCATTGTCACAGTTAAAACAGTTTTAATTCCCACCTGTAGTGTCTTCTGACACAAAAATAGACTTTCAGTAAAGTCTAAGTTATCTTTATGTATTTAGTTTTATTCCTTAAACAGAACAAAAGCCAAAAACATTTCTGATTCCTACAGGAAGAAATAGGGACTCTAATCAGTTTATAGACTTAAAGCATTATTTTATGCCTAATTAATTTGTAATAGCATTTACAAAGGGTTGGAGGTTTTCTCTTGAAGAAGACAGTTGATGAAAATGTCACAGAGTTATTTGCAAGAGGCTTTTGCTTTAGATAAGCCACATCCTGCTACTTTGTGTTGGCTTTTACACTAGTGCCCACTGAGTGTGGTCATTTAACTGGCCAGTAATTTGAATGGATATCACTTAGCACATTGATCTCTGGCAGAGACAGGAGCAAACCATGCCTCTTTGCTGTGTAAAAGAGAAGGAGCTGGTCCTTTGCTCTTGTGTTCTTTTGAAAGTCTGATTGGAGTTTGACTTGTTCTTTTGTTTTTATTTTGCTTTAGTTTATTTAATCACTAAATTACTCGTGGTCATGACATCCTACAAAGGAACAGATGGACACAAAGAAGCTGGTACTCAAAGTGAAGGGTTAATTGCTGTAATGAGGATTGAGTTGTTTTCTTTTCAAAAGAGGCTTTCAAAAGAGTAGCTAAGGTTACAGTATGTGTCAAACTAAACCTCCCAAGTCTTGTTTGCTTTCAGGTAGAGTTTTCACTGGAGACATGCCAAGTGGAAAAGCCTTGTTGCCAGACACATGTCACTGCCCTCAGAACATTCGGCACACGCACTAACACTGCCAAGTATGGTGTTAGAGCTGGAAAGTAGCAATGGTTTCACTGGCTGCAAAAACATCAACCAAAGTACTTTCAAATATTGTTTTGGTGCAGACTATAATTGAAAGTGTTCAAAGCAGGTTGGTGGATAAAGAGAAAACCCACCTGGGTGGTCTGAAGGGGACTGGCAGGATAAGGGAAAATAAAGGAAAAATGAATTTGAAAAAGCCTTTAATTCTCTGTTATGAGTACAAATATTGAGTTGGCATTGACTTTCAGCTGCATACAGTGATGAATACATTTTTGATAGGAAATAAATAACACCTCATTTCCTTGCAGATCATCCAAGGAATATAAAAGTGGTGCAATTAAAAAGAAGGAAGTGCAAATGTAATGCTCAATACACATCTTATAAAGAAATCTATTAGATAGTGACAGATGCAGCCAACTAGTTGAAGTCCTGTTTTTTAGTGATATTTGATAATCAAGGCTCTAATGTGCAGTCAAGACAACTAATTCTGTGTGACTACAGACAAGATTTGGAGTGATTGAACTCTGAAGCTGTAGAATACCTATCTTTATGCCATTAACAAGAGTTCTGCATCTCAGTAGAATGGCATAGTTGGAACTTCAACATGTTCATTGGAAATGTTCACACAGAATGATACAACATCAGGGAATGGAAGGGACCTCGAAAGATCATCTCATCCAATCCCGCTGCCACAGCAGGATCCCCTAGATCAAGTCGCACAGAAACACATCCAGGTGGGTTTTAAATGCCTCCAGAGAAGACGACTCCACAACCTCCCTAGGCAGCCCGTTCCAGTGCTCTGTCACCCTCACTGTGAACCTGTACATGAACCTGCAGTTCCAGCAGTCACTTCATTTATCAGATATGTTCTTCTTTTTATTAAAAGGTCCTTTGCTACCAAAAAATGCATAAAGGTCCACGTTACTGGACTCAATGTTATAGTCAAGTAATGTCTTCAAATGGAGCCACCTTTTTCTGATGTACAACCCGAAAGGTCTTTGTTTGCAACCATTCAACATTAAGTGTTTCTCCAACAGAAGAAAAGTAGTAAAATGTTTTTTTCGAGGGATGCAGAGATGGCTCAGGAAGTCCTGTGTGTAATTCAGTGAATAACACTCATCCTTGTGACTCCTGATACAACCTTTAATCTAAAACCAGCCAGGAAGAGATTGGCTACAAGTGCATTCTAGTGAAAGAGACACAATGCTAAGGCCAGTGGTCACACCAGGCATCAATATCACTTCCATGAAGTGTCTTAGGAAGTATTTCCACAAGTCTGTAACAGAGGCGTAACAAAGAATTACTCTGTACACTGTCTGAGTTTTGCTGCGTGTGGTTTTCTTTGTTATACGTTCTTTCTTCTATTCTTAGTTCTTCTTTCTTCTATTACTTCAACTTATCAGACAAAATTTCAATAGGAAACACAATATAATGCTATTAATGCCTTTTTCATTATTGCTACATTTAATTATTATGCTTATAATAATATACTTTTCTCAAGAGCTTGTATTAAAGTGAGTCCTTCACTGTAGCCTTCCATATCAGAATGGAAAAATATCCACTATCTCCAGTTATTTTAGATTAAGAGAAGCAATCCAGAAAAGATTTAAAAGCAGAATGCAATCTGCAGCTGGAAAGCGGTAGGTGGTTAAATGAGGAGTTTGCAGTGGACCTTTTGCAACTAGATGTCTGTGAGGAAATTAGAGTAATTTTGAATTCAGGCGTAAACATTTCTGACCTTCTAAATGGAAGCGTCTGCAGGATTTCATTTAACTGATGAGTGCAGAAATTCTCAGCTGGTGAAAATTAGCATGTTTTATAACACTTGACACCATCCACATTTCTTTCCTAAAAATTATATCTGTTTTTTACATGCATTTAAGTGTAGCATCATCAGTTTTGTGTCCTGCCTTTTAGTCTATGAAAACCCTTAAGACTTCCTCTTTGAGATCTCTGAATAAGCATTGCAAAGGAAAAGATGCTCTTTACCTGCAAGAAATACTCTGCAGATCAGTATTCTAATACATACTGATGCAAAGCCACCCTCCTCAAACAGAAGGGTGTGAGGGCTTGCTTCAGAAACACCAGTTCTCAAGGACTCTAGAGACATTTAAAACCCACCTGGATATGTTACTGTGTGACTTGGTCTAGGTGGTCCTGCTGTGGTGGGGGGATTGGGCTAGATGATCTTTTGAGGTCCCTTCCAACCCCTAATGTTTTGTGATTCTGTGACGTTAGGACAGAAACATGGATCAGAATATGCTGGGAAGCTAATGCTCATGCCACTTCCATTTGCAGGGATCACATTGCACACCTATTGGAGAGATTTCTTGAGGACTTATCAGAAAACCAGTCTCAGCTTATCAGTCTTGACTCCTCCAACTGCATTTCCTTCTTTTCTCCTATTATCAGCAAACTTCCAAATTAGACTACAGTTGACATATGAGAAAGAAAAGAAATCCAGCTAGAAGTGCATTGGGGTGGCTTTGTTTCCTCATTAGGTTGTGGTGTTTCTGTGACCAGCAACAGTATGTCTCTTGCAATGGTATCTATAATTACAAAGATCAGAAACAGGTTTTACATGACATTGTTCTCAGGCTGTTGTGGCGATGACAGAAGTATTACAGTGTGTCTCCATGTGTTTGTATGTCAAGGGGTTTTGAAGGGTGAAGATGAGCATGGAGAAAAGCGAGACCGTTAAGATTCAAGGGGGAATCTAAAATTTATGAAGTGTGTTTCTTTTAGACAATGGAAAGAAAGGGAATTATTTACAGAACCTCAAAATGTCACAGCCTGGAAGTTCAGGAATGTTTTTTGAGGGAAGATCGTCAAAAAAGCTCAAAATGTTCATGTTTTTAAGTTCTCTGTAACAAAATAATCCAAAAGCCACAATACATCCAAGATTCAGTCTCTAGCCTGATCTTTAGGAGGTCTGGACAAACCTCATCAAGAATGGGGTTTATGTCATGAAACTTAGCTTTTTAAGAATTAATTGTCTAGTAGCACAAGAGCCCTTCCACTGTCATGGAAAGAAGCAACCCCATGTGGTGAGATGCATCTCATGCAAAAATAAATATGTAAGACAGATGGGTGCTCTAAAAATGCCTGTCACTATATATGAAATATAGAAGGAGCTACAGTAACTAGATTTCATTCAGTATTTCTCAATAGTAAAATTAGATGAGATGATCCTACCCTGAAGACTCTCTCAGCTTTCTCAAATGGCTGTGTGTGCTCCATTATGATCTGATTTTAGTTAAATGACACAACTCTTAAATGGTTCTTGCCTTGGAAATGGATTTCTACAAGGTGCATGGCTCTCACCTCTCTTCAAGGAAGAAAAAGAAAGTACCAACGCAAGTGTTCTACCTAAAAAAAGTCAATGAGATTACATGTTGCATTGCCTTGGACCTTAGGAAAGTCCCACCTGTTGCCTTTTCTGAGTGTTTGGTTACTCAATGTGTTGCATAATCCAGTGTTAGTACCTACATGAGAACAACTGTATCCTCACCAAAGTGGTCTTCAAACCTGAACTAAAAAATACACAGAAATATTCAATGTACAGCTACAAATGGAACAAAAAAAACCCCCCAAACAACCCACCAAAAGCAACAAATAGCTGCTTTCATTCACTAGAATGAAAAGGTTCTGCTTTTAGACAACCTCTACTGTCTTGATAAGTAAAAGCTATTTAAGCAGTTATTTTTAGGGAAGCTGAGACACTAGTATGTGATTGTGGGTGAATATCAATCAACAGTAGTAGCTGCTACTTGGGAACTGAGTAGCAAGCCCTACTTTGAATGACCAGTTTGATGGGGTGTGGAACATCTCCCTTATGAGAAAAGGTTGAGGGAGCTGGGTCTCTTTAGCTTGGAAAAAGGAGACTGAGGGGTGACCTCTTTAATGTCTATAAATATGTGAAGGGTGGGTGTCAGGAGGATGGAGTCAGGCTCTACTCAGTGTCATCTGATGATAGGACAAGGGGCAATGGGTGTAAGTTGGAACATAGGAGGTTCTGCATCAATATGAAAAGAAACTTCTTCACAATGAGAGTGACAGAGCAGTGGAACAGGCTGCCCAGTTGGGTTGTGGAGTCTCCATCTCTGGAGATGTTTAAAACCCACCTGGATATCTTACTGTGACTTGGTCTAGGTGGTGGGGAGATTGGACTAGATGATCTTTCAAGGCCCCTTCCAATCCCTAATGTTCTGTGATTTTGTGATTCAAACTTCTATCATTGATAAAGTATCTGAAAATCCTTAGTTATTCCTTAAAGCCAAGAAATAGTTATAACAGTGAATTATGCAAAACAAGAAGAGCAACAACCACAGACCAACCAAAGTAAAATATTCACCTACACCTAAGTTGTCCCTCTTGTAAGAAGAATAAAGAAGGAAGCGCATATGGCTGATGTGAAGCACACCACTTAATTCACCAGTTCACCAAAGTCCTTCAGATATTGTGGTGATGTGCACTGTGTAACAACCCTACGTAAAATAGAGAATCTTCTTTGACCGTTTACATATTCAGTTTTCATTAATTTGAAAATTAAATGTTAAATTTTAAGTTTGTACAGATGTAGACTAAACCTGCTTGGATCCTGGCCAAGGGCAAGATTTGTGATTATCAGGTGGGCCTATGATGTCCTGCTCATGTTTTTTTTTATAATTAATTGACTTTATTTACTACCTGGGTTTGCAACTGGCTTACCCAGTGTTCTGCATTACTGTGATTGTTTGTGCTCCACTGGAACCAGTTACACTCACCATGATCTGGTCACAATTTTGTAAGGTAATTAAAAACTGATGAAAACTATTGTTTTATATTAAGAGAACTTCTTATCCATAACACACATTAATGAGCAGGTTATGTAGTAAGTGATTTTATGGAACTGAGTAGTATTGTGGAACTGCCATGAAGTCTGTAACTCAGTGTTATATTGCCAATCAGTGGGATAGTGCAGGTCCTGGGGTCTTTCTGTCTTGGACTTGATCTGTGGTGATTGAGCATTTCTCCTTTGCCAACCGCCTAAAGGAGGACCAAATGTCAGAGTACTGAAAGGATATCTAAACAATCTTTCCCCACCCCCGATTTTTGCAAAGTTCCCTGGGTCTTTTTCCATAATAAAGAAAAAAAATCATTAAAAGGAAAAGATAATGCACACATTTTCATTCCACATGAAGTGTTTCTGCACCAAAATTGAAGGTGGAAGACAGGTTTCTTCAGAACTTTCAATGTGCTTACTTAGAATAAATGCTAGAACCCCAAATAATGTATAGCAATAAATGTGAAGGATGGATGAAGTCACTGAGCTGAGTAGCCAAGTAATTCCTGTTAACACCATGTTCCTAAGATTCTTCTCACCATTCATTTTTCAAATGCATTTATTCCAAGATGTCTTCTTTAACTCATCCATAGAAGCAAGTATCTTTCCCTGACCCACTGCCCTATTGAATAGCTGTGATTTTCAACTTCTACTGAGATTTAGTCTCTACTCACTTCTAGTAGGATATATAGTCCAGCCTTTCCCTGACCCAGAGTTAGTCTTCTTATCCTGTCAGAAGACTAGCTATTGATATGTTTAAACCTAGCTTTCTGCTTAAAAGCACTGATGCAGCTTATGTCTCTTGTTCAAAATGTTCTGCCTCTTACTATGAAGCTTCTCTTCATCACTTTTAAAAGGGCTATTGAACATGAGCGTAGTTTTTAAAGAGTGATGTTGTTCAACATTTGAAATAAAATATTAGGACAGATGTATTTTTGAGCAGTAATTTACACCTTAATAAAACATCGTTATATTGAAGTTGTGAATGAACTGTAAATAATGGAACCATCTACCAAGGAGATGATGAAAATATAAAACCACATCAAGGTTTGGTAGCTTTTGGATCGATAGATAATCTTTCCACCTGTCTCCTGGAGGCTAAATTACTCTGTGAAATGCAGCGAGGATGTCTTGGATATGCAACATGCAATATGTTAGGAGACTGAGCTCTTATTTTACCTTTTATCTAAAGCAGCAGGAAAGAGAGAAGAATGTTGTGAAAGCAGTGGTTCCAAAACTTCCTATAGTTTTAGGCGAGTATTGTGATTGTTATTTATCATTAATAATTGAGATAAAATGCTTAGTCCTATGTATTTTTTTTTTAATGCAAATCTACGTTGTCTTTAACATTAGGTCTTCTGAAACTGGATGGTTGCATATAGCAGTATTTCAAGAGTTTAATTCAGAGTAATTTTTCTTGTATTTGTGTTAAACTTAGGTTTTATCAAGTGTTTAAAAGTCATGAAGTCAGACTGACTCTAGATCAAATTGGAGATTAGAGATACTCTATTGCTTTCTTTCATTAATGTTTATAGAAGATTTTTATCACTGGTGCTGGCCTCTTCTCCCAAATTACTAATGATAGGACAAGGGGAACTAGTCTCAAGTTGCATTAGGGGAGGTTTAATTTGGATCTGAGGAAGATGATCTTTCCTCAGAGAGCTGTTGTGCACTGGAAGGGGCTGCTCAGGGCGGTAGTGGAGTCCCCATCCCTGGAGGGGTTTAAAAACTTAGTAACTAGAGCACTCGAGGCCGTGGAGTAGGGGTTAGGGAGCTGTTGGGATGAGGGTTGGACTTGATGATCCTGTAGGTTGTTTCCAGCCATGATGATTCTATGATTCTAATTATATTTTATATTGTTTGTTATTTATTTTACTATCAATGTTTTTATTATTATTATTACTATTAGTAGTAGTAAATTGAGACACTGAACTTCTAAATTATCCGTTTTATAGGAAAAGGATCTCTTTAATAGAACTCAGTTGTTTTTCATACACATTGGGGTGTTTTTGTCTGACATTATGTTGTTTACCTGCAGTTGCTGCACTTTTTGTGTATTTCTTGGAACTCCATCTCATTCTTCAATGGGATACTGATGTCAGCCATATTCTTCTGGCATTTATTGTATATACTGGGTGGGCACCTCACACAACTATATGAAATCCTAAGTGTTCATTACAAGAATATGCATTTCCAAAACACCTAAGCTCTCTTTATAATAGTAATAATTTTAGTAGTGGCAATTTTATGTTTCATGTGATGACATTTCAGTTCTACAATTTCCATATTGTTGGTAAGTGAAATTATTAAATACAAGAACAGAGTTCCAGTGTGGAACATCTTCTTCCAGGGTGGCTGTGTCTCATCTAAAAAGTGCTGCCTCAATCTGATCGACTTCTCAGTCCATGTCTTGACTGTGGGGTGTTCTTCAGGGTTAGAAAACAGAGTTCTAATAAGTGAATCACGGTGATCAAAAGAGTTCTTTTATGGGCTATATATGGCCCTTAATAGTTGTGAAAAATATTTTGGAGACTTTGTTTTGCTTCAACAGTACAAACTGTGAACAGCTCATGAGAAGGAAAGGAAGTGGAAGAAACGAGTCCTATTTTTCAGAAGGAATAGCAGTGTCGTAATTAGCAGAGATCATTCTGAAATTTCTTGCTGTCCTTAAGAGCTTTTTGTTAGTATTTTATTTCTCTTCCTAAGTAAATGAGGTTGAGGTTCCCTGTGTAGCTAACAGCATACCTTAATACTACGCAATTTTGACTGTGAAGCTTTTTAGACTTTGCTTAATGTACGGAAGGCAGTGACTGCATTCTGTATTTGTGGTGGTGTTCAAGCCATAGTGTTGACAGTGATTGTGGCTGTAGGCACTTCCTAGAGTAATGGAACAGTACCTTGATTTCTTCCACTAAGTTACATATAATGTGTTGAAAAACTACTCAGCTTCCATCCCAGATGGCAAATCAGGTTTTAAAATACTTCAAAAATACCTTCAGAGAGATGTGTCTTATGTTGGGTGATCTGGGAAGGAGACTGCAGCCTTGGGGTAGAAGTGCAGTGGATTACCATTCCTGACCTGCAGGACTCTTCAGACATGCTAGCCCCTGATCAGGAGCCCATGGAAATTTAACTCATCCTGACCAACTGAGAATAAGTCAAACTGGCAGGAAAAAGCTCTAAGGAAATTAGAATGGCAGTTAATACAGATTGAGAGAATAATTTGGAAGTATTGGTGGTAACCAGAAATCAGGAACCAGATTAATGTATTCTGCTGTAACAAAGTTTGCCTTCTCACACCATGAATAGCTGTAATTCTGTCCACAAGAACTCTGAATACCAATATTTGGGCATTCAAGAAATTCAGTGCATTTCTCCTCCCTCTCCTTTTAACCCAATGCCAGCAGCAATTTTTGCTTCCTTTTTTTCCTATCTCCAAAGCATCTTTCTTCTCTTTGCAGAAAAAGATTCATGGAGAAATGCTATAAGGCTCAATGGCAAGCTTTATAGGGTTTTTTTCAGCAACACAGGAGATCACTAAATTCCTTTCTATCCCTTCTAGGAATGAAGGCCAACAGAGCAACATTAATATAAGAGTATTTAAGGGCTTAAATAAATAAACTTTAATAAACTTATTTTTTAAGCACAGAGCAGATGGTGTTTGACAGACCTGCCTGAAGCTATGTAACATCACATGCCACACTATTTATTTTTCAATAATGTGATTTACTAAACAAATTTCTCCTCCTTTGAAATCATTAAGTGAAGAAGGTTCACTTGTACGTGGAGAAAGAGGCAGTAGCCACTTGATATGTAACAGGGGAAGGACACTTACAATTCCTAGTGAGGAGAAATAGAGTGGAACGTGACAAATGTCTCTAGGACTTCATCCATATTCATGTGCTAATAGCATGTTGCCATTGAGGGAGCCCTGTTCACTTGGTTTCATAGCCTGTTTTCCATCTCAGACTGGTTCATGCCATTTTCCTTCTCAGACACCGTTTAGGTATGAACAGGGCAATTGCACAGAGCAGGGAATTTTTTGGGAAACAGCATGGAACAAGCTTTGCTCTGACTTGAATGGAGAAGGCACTGGCCAGATGGATATTGACAGTTTGTGTTTTTGTGGCTGAAGGGTCACAGGAGGATTCCCAGATGTCTTGTGTTTCACAATAGGATGTACCTTAAGGGCTATGGTTTATGTAATTTAAAATTAGACCAAAAAAGTTACAGGAGGCTGAGGGGAGGCCTAATTGCTGTCTACAGCTACCTGAAAGGATGCTGGAGAGAAGTGGGTGTTGGTCTCTTCTCCCAAGCAACAAGTGGTAGGACAAGAGGAAACAGCCTCAAGTTGTTGGACATCAGGACAAATTCTTCACCGAAAGTATGGTCCAGGCCTGGCCCAGGCTGCCGAGGGCAGTGGTGGGGTCCCCATCGCTGGAAGGATTTCATAGCTTCAGAGATGTGGCGCTGAGGCTCATGGGTTAGTGGTGACCTGACAGTGTTGGGTTAACAGTTGGACTGAATGATCTTAAAAGTCTTTTCCAATGTAAATCTTTATGTAATAAATTTGAAGTGAGGCTTAGGAGAGGTGCTAAATACAGAGTAACGTGGTCCTGCTGTCAATACCAGTTTCCTCCTATAATGATAGAAAACACGCAGGTTAGGAAACTAAGTTACACAATTTTAAGTAAATCTCAACATTTCTGCTGTTTCGGGATGGCCATGTAGGGAATGTCATTGGATATTGTGGCTGACCGGCCTGGAAGAAGTAAGTCCCTACTTTCAATTCTGGACAATTTTCATACCTCCTAAATGGGTGCTGAGAGTGAAGTTCTTGACTTTGAGTGTTGCTGGTGGACACAAAGTACACCACCTCTGCATGAGATAAGTGAAGAAGAATTGTTAGCTGGTTGTTTTGTTTGAGAGGTGTAAAATACCATCCCAGGTGTCACAGTGTTTGCTTTCTGATTATTCACACGGTGTTAATATTCACTGCAATTTGCACAGTTTAGCAAATTGTTCCCTGAGTTTAGACAGAAAAGAAGGTTACCTTTGCCCTAGCAAAAAATGTCTTAAAACACTTTGTGGGTTGTGTACCTTTCTAAGCTGATGCATGAAATTGTAAATAGTGAGAAGGAAGAGAAGACTTGAAAGAGTGTTAAAGCAATTGAATTATTTGACTGGGAACAGAAAGCAGGGCAGAACGGTAATGTCACTGAGGATACTTGGTTCGGGTAGTGCACAGCCAGAGTAACTGAAACTCTTCTTGGTATACAGCTTTGCAGTCTAACCAACTAAGGACCTGGCTCAGAACAGTGCTCATCTGGCAGTCCCTGTTGTACAATTTCAACTGTTAGGAAAGCACTGAAACTATATCAGGCTTCTGCGCCTCAGATATATTACCAAATTCCAGCTTGGAAAATTCTAGATTGAGTGCACGTGTGACAGCTGCCGTCTTGGACAAAATATTGAGGACATCTAAAACTAAAGGCATGTGATGATGTTGCTTAGGCTGAAGAGCTGTAGTTCTTCAGCTGGGGACCAGAACAGAGTCAAAGGATGAACAAATGCAAGAAAAATGAGATAAAAATATCAGCGGGTTACACAGATGCCTCCTCTTCTTTCCCAGCAAATGCTTTCTCTCTGGGTTCTCTGGTATCAATTTGGGTGATTAACTCTGGAATTTGTAATGGATTCTTTTTAAAAACCCTAAGAGGCAAATATATGTTTTGTATTAAATTCTGGTGGCACTTGATATTCTTCTGTTTGAGTTTCTAAATGAAAAAAAAAAGCATATTTCTAAATATTACAAATTAATCGACCTCTTCTCATAATTAGCCTTACAGGCAATAATTGATAGCAGACGTTCTCTTGCATGAATGCTTAAAGGAAAAGGCTGGAACACAGGCCAGTTGCCAGTGTGGCCATGCAGAGCTGATAACAGTGCTGTAAGTTTGTGAGATCATTATTGAAAGGGTATGTTTAATCCCCATCCCAACCCAAAAGTGACTTCTCAATAGCTTCCAGAAACGAATGCTATTAGGCTCAGCTGGAAATATGAAATGGCTCTTAATCTTATGCAAGGAACAATTCTAAATAGGAGTATTTGAAAACTGCATCGGAGACGAAAGAGTATGGCCAGAAAGAATGGAAGATCAGTTTGATTCCTAATGAAAAGCTATCAAACAGAGTTCAATGTGATAAGAGACGTAACAAATCTTTCGAGAAGCATTTTTCTCTTAAGCGAGAGGTGATAACAGCTGACAAAGTCACTTAATGCTTTTGGTCTCATTGAACCTAAAAGAAAATATTTTTAATTCATTTTGAGACACATAAAGCTTTTTCCCCTCCTTTTAATCTTTGCGAGGATTTTTGCTTTGAGACTTCCTGCAGGAAAGTGTTTTAAGTGGAATTCTCCTTTATACTGCACCTAATGTCGGCCAATATGATTCCTGTTAGAGGCACAGGGACCATTTTCCTTCTGTCCTCAAGCTGTGTTGCTGCTTATTATCATGTTTAACATTCCCAGTGCCTGGCAGGATAGAGATTAGAAACTCTTAATATTCGTTTTGTAATGAAAGGTCTTGCTGAATTTTTGGAGCACAGGGTATAATATATGTACATAATTTATTGGTGGAAAAGTTCTGAACTCTCCAGTGAGTCACCTTAATCTTTCCTCTTATTATTTTAGGATTGTTTCAAAATAACCTGCTATGCCCCCCACACATAAGCCTGTTAAAAACGTTACGTTGGAAATAGCAACTCGGTAGAAGCAAACAAAAAAAGAGATGCACAGATTTCCTTTAATAGATCTGTACTGTTTTTTTAAAAGTGTATATTTGATGGAGTAATTTTCTCTAACTCCACAATTTCATTTTTTAACAGACTGGAAGGAAGGAGAAGGGGGACCCACTCAACATTGCTATCGACAAGATGACCAAGAAGACACGAGACCTTCGACGACAGGTAATCTTTGCTTTTCATAATGCTTCTTGATTTTCCAAGGAAGTCACTGCTTTTCAGCTTCTCACTTCTTTTGTCACCTGTAGAGGTATAAAGGATCCGTGTCCTTAATTGGATGTGAGACTGCATGTAGCTGACAGTAAGCAAAGGACTAGTACTGCCTGAGCCAAAAAAAAAGGGGGATATCGAGACACATTTGAAGTGTAGTCCCTGATGGTCGTAGTATGTGGGAGGGAAGGCAGATTGGCCAGACCTTCTCTGCCTTTGCAGCCCAGCAACATCCGTCATAAAAACACTTGCATATGTGCTTATTTGTGTTTATTTCAGTTGTCTCATTGCAATAGCAGGAATGATTAGCAGAACAGGAAAAAGTTCATGAAAGCAGAATATTTTCAAAGAGAACTTATAAGGTCCCACATTAGGTAAAGATCCTATGACGATCTGGAAAAAGCTAATAAATAGCAATAAAATAATAAAAGCATCATTTAAACTGTAAAATTCAACTTCCTTTTATTTCCTGTGTTATTCTGTTTGGTAATAAGACCGAAAGACTTGTTCTAAAAGCTCAAGACGGAAAAACCGGAGAAACATGTAGATTTGTCTTCACAGTTTTAAAGTTAAGGCAGGAGGGATCACCTCCTTTTATCTCCTTTTTGTCCTTTTGAGATGATCTGATTCTGCATTTTTTTTAAAAGCAATTAAAAAAAATAACACTACCTGGCCAGTGCCTTTCTGAAAAGATCCACAATCCACATTATCTGCAAGACCAAGTAAGGAATTGAATGTATCTTCAGAGACCTGTTTACAGCAGAAATTCTGTTCAGAAAGACTGGCCCCTTTAGGCACTTTGAAATCAGTGCCCTGCACTGCTAAAACTAGCTCATTTCACCTCTTCCTTAACTCTCAGCAAACGTGTTTGAGGATCATATTCTCAGAGCTTGCTTCTCCAAATAATAAGATCATTGCAGTGGACTTACAGACAACATGCATCATTTGCTCTCCTGTACAAAGCCTACCATCAGATCTGTTGCTCGGCTAATGACAGAAGAAAGATCTCTGCCGTTCTGACCTCCAGGTTTCTGGGATCCTAGGTTCTGCAGCGGAGCTCATGCCATGTGTTGCCTCCCACCTCTGTTCTTATTGCTTGAAGGAAGTAGCAGACTAACACATGAGTTGCTGTTCTGTGTGAGGCTCTCAGCAGTTGCCTGAATTACTCATCGCTAAAGCCAAATTTACTCTGAAACGTGATATAAAAACGGCACCTTTCTTAATAAACTGTCTTGCTGCTCGTGTATATTCAGCCCCATGGGGATTGAATTCAATTTCAGAAAGGTTGGAACTCTGAATGTGGGTAAAGTGAAGTACATATAGAATATTTTCCAGTTTGGAGATGAAGCTTTTAATATACTTTCCATTATTTATGAAAGTTAATCACCTAAATGTGTTATGTATTAAATTCTGGCAGTTGCTGGTAAACTAATCAATATTAGAACATAATTGCACTAGGTTTTACACAAGCATAGAGGAAGATGGAGCCTCTGCTTTCCACAGTCTGTATTCTGCCTGCAAATCACTATGCGTCAGAATGAGACTCAATGTTCTGCTTCATCACACGCATAATCAGCAGCACACATGTGCGTGTCTCCCCAGACCTGCCTGAGATTCAGAACATGAGGATGTCACGGGGAGCTTGGTTTAATGTCTGGGGAAGGAAGGCTTGAAGATTAGGAAGAAACGATCCATGGTTGAGATTACAACGTTACACTATTTCAGTCTTTCTATTTTGGGCTAAATCGTGAAAGAGACAACGAACTTTGAATCCCTTAATGCCTTTTGTTTTTAATGAGTCCTCTTGTCTGATTTACCACCATAAAACCAGACAATCTACAGAATATGTTTTGGTGATGAAGTACTATATGTATTTCATTCGGTACTCAGGCTCCCTTGCAAGGCTTCTGTAGTCAACAACCTAAGGTTCGTTTCTCTTTCTCTCGCCAGGTTACTTAGCTCCTTATTTCTGAAATTGTTATTTGATTATCTACAGAACACACAGACATGTGAAATGATTGCTGATGGGCTACACGGTGCTAAAATTCCATCTCACCATTTACAGTCACATAAATGTTTCCTGTTCTGAGGGAATTATATCTTTTCTGCTCATCATTTAAGCTCTCCCAGGCATTGGAAAACTGTTGCAGATATCTAATTATATGTCTTAATAGGAACTGCCAGTAAGAACAACCAACCCAAGTCTGGCTGAACAAGTTCTTGGAAGCAGATGAGTCTCACCAGCCCGTAGCTTACCAGAGCCATTCTTACTTGATTTTGATCAATTTTGAAAAAGCACAGGGTTCTGTGTCTGATAACAAACTGTGCCAGTTGGCAGGGTTTGGGGTCCCTTTTTCTCCTGGTACACAAGTCTGTTGTTAAAAAAAAAACCACAAAGAAAATTAAAAACAAACCCTAGGAGCTAAACAAAAGCATCTTTCCCTGTGTGGTACAGCAAGCTAGACCAGCAGCAGGGTGCTTGTTGATGCCAGTTATTTTGTTTGGTTGGTTTTCCTCCATAAACACCAGAACAACTAACCCTGTAGTTTAGCTGCTACAGCTAACCGTGAAGCAGCGTGCACACACAGCATTTCAAGCACCACGACTCTGAGGTGACATTGAAACAGACCAAAGCGGGAAGGACACACCGAAGAGCTTGGCTGCCACACAAAGTGGATGCCTAGCGAGGCCCAGCACGGTCTATAGATCATCTGGAGTTGTATGAGCAGGGCACCAGCTGTTCTGCTGTCACCACCACTGGTGTCCCACCTGTTAGTACCGCGGCTTCCCGCCCCTGCTGCCATCATCTCTTTGTGGTGTGTCCTCTTCCAGTTGATCAGTTGAGCTTGTTCAGCCTGTGTGAGCCAGTTGGCTTCCCTGCAAGGTATAATAACCAAAACCATTAGTTATCTTTTAAAGAGCAGGTATCTGCAGTGCTGTGAATTTTATCAGAGCAGCCTGTCTACAGTGTTATATATTGGAGACTGAATTCAAATAATTCTTCAACTTTTTCTATTCAAGGTAGACAAATCCTTTGCTTCCAGATTGTTTGCTTCTGAGTGGAAGGAACCAAAGAGAAATTATTTTTTTACCAGTCATTCTCTAGTTTATACTGGAAATGATGCTCATAGGAGAGTTCATCTACCTCCTGCAGGTTCAGGTTTATGTCATTACTAAGCTCCATATATCTATATCTATAACATATATATGTATAAATATATTTTGAAAATTAAAAACACATTTCCAGAACTGTCAGGAAAGTTTTCACTGTTTTAACGTGTTTTGGTGATACTGAAATTTTTAGGTTTCATTCCAGATTAGAATAAATCTAAAATGTAAAGGTTGTGTATTTTCCTTGAAGTTGCAGTTTTAGGCCATCAAACATGAATAGGCACAATGAAGTAGGAAGTTACATTATGATAAATACTGGAATGTTTAGACTGATGTCCTGGGCTTTTCTTTTGATGGAATTGAAGTATAACAGAAACTTATGTTATTGTTAGATATCTAGGAGTATGTGTTTCAAAGGGTGTTTTTTGCCATCTGAAGACTGTTTAGTGGTCTGAGACTATGTGTTGCTGGCTGCAATGTAGTTCAACCTGTTGGGCAGGTACCACAAGAAGCAAAATCATTAACATCCTGTTAGTAGCTACACACAGGTGGTAGCCAAGGTGGTGATTTTGAAGCAAGTTGTTGTCATTTCTGGATTCAAAATACCAGTGCTTGTTCTCATGGCTAGATGAATTCTTTACATCACTCTCTGAGACAAAACATTCTGATTTAAAATTTCTTCTTATCAAGAATGTAATCTTCTCAGATTGTCTGTTCCAGACAGCATCCTACAAACCTCAGAGGAATTCTTATTGTATAGCAGAGGACTGAAACAACAAAATCACAGACAGCTGAATTAGTGAAGTCTTGCTTTCCATAGCATTGAGCAATATTCTCAGGCCCTTGGATTTATGGTATTGATGGTTGTCTAAGTGTCTTGTGTTTCCCATCAACACTAGGATGGCAAAACTCTTTTAGGCAGCCAGGAACAGGTTTAGCCATTTTGGCATAAGCTAATGTTGATAATGGTTGTGCTGTAGTGTCTTTCCACCAGGCACTCACTCAGACTTGTTCAGTCACATACTTTGCAGCAGCCAAGTTAAATACACGTATAGCCAAGTCATATTTGCCCTTTCTGTATTTCTAATCAATTCTTTATGTAACATGCAGTTCGTACATCCTTTCACAAGACCCTTATGTATTTTTGATTGACAATTTACATTATCCTTATGCTAAGATGTGCTCTTGCAAACACCTTTGTAAGACACTTGGTGGACTACAAGCATGCTATTCATGAGCTTTATTCTCTGTGAACTCTTCCTTCAATTGCACAGCTACAATTATGATACTTCTTGTCTTTTCCTGCTTGATTTTACTGTCTCAGTAGCTAGATCGTGCTACAGGTAAAACTTTCAGAAAGTTAAAGATTGACAAGACAAACACCTCCTGCAATTTGTTAATGCAAATCTGGTAAAACAAAGTTCCTGGGGAGAACTTTGTGGTCACGCTCAGGTTTTATTTAGCTGGTAGGACTCTGAGAATAGTCACAAGTCACTGTTCTTCATAATGGTCTTGGGCTTGTCTTTTTTTCCCTAGCTCTTGTGAGGCTGCATATCTCCATTTGCTCTTCAGTCACTTCCACTTAAGTGATGTCACTCCTGTTTATGAATGCAATTTGAGGTAAAAAAATCCCTGTTTAGTACTTTGAAACGTAGGCTCTAGAGAACTCTCAAACTAAAAAAAAACATTAATGCCAGCTTGTGCCATTAGACTAACAGGACAGATACAATGGCAAAAAAAGCGTTCCCTTGGAGGAGATTTTATTGCAGCTGACACACACAATGCAAATTCTATATGGACATACACTTATGTAATGTTTTCAGTCTGTGAACTTATATCTCACTCTCTTACAGAACATAAATACTTTTAAGAGAACACTGAACCCCCTTCAAAATAGGAAACTTAATCATTGTCATTTTTCAGCCACCCTGTCTCATATACAGATCAGATGACTTGTCAAATGTTGTAGGGAGGGCCAGCAGCACCTAGAAATTAAATCTTGCTGCCCGGACTTAAGATTTACTGACTAAAGTTTTTTGTTTATCCTCCTTCTCTCTGACATTGGTCTCTGAAGACAGGCAAGAGTTATTGTCCCATCTTAGAAGAATAATCAGAAACACAGAAGTGTAAAGTTGCCTCAGAAGTTGAAGCTGCCTCAACTTAGGCATTCTGCATTGTACCAGCTTTAAGAGTACATGGCATCTGTATATTAAGATATGAGCCCAAGGGAAGTGTGAGTGCTCAAAAGGAAAAACAAAAATAAGATCTTCAGAAGGAAACACTGCACCCCATTAAAATCAAACAACAGATAGTAGAAAACCAACTCCTTTCAGGTCTTTGCACACCCAAAGAAATAGAAAGTCATATTGAGAAGGCAGGGGAAAGAGAAGAAAACCCTGAGAACTCACAGCAGCTGATATCAAGCATGAAAATTAGGTGATAATATGAAGAAGCTGGTTTTCCTTCAGTCTCCTCTGCGGTGAATAGAGTTCAGCTTCAGAGGATGGTTTAGGGGATTCAGTTTCAAAAAAGCTAATCTTTCTTCATATGGGAGTTATGAACAAATCTCTTTCTTTAAGAACCCTGAAGAAGGAGCCTAAAGGTAGGGTTTTTTGGAATAGTCCTTTTCCTTTCCCTTTCAAGCTATAGAGGCAGTTAGCTCTGCAGCTATTGCTGCATTTCTAGGTGGGCTGTGAAAGCAAGTTCTGCCTCTAATTAGAAACAGGTTCTGATATGTCATTTCTTGCAGAGAAGGGGGCACTGGTTAAATTTATCGTTCAATTCAAGGTCTGTATAATGTAAAAAGCACAAAGAGGTCATGGACCTCTCACACTGAGAACGTACAAATAGTTGACACAGCATTTTGAAGATGCAAAACATCATGCAAGTGTTAAGTTGTAGCAGAATACCCAAGGAGGCTTCAACTTCACTATTTAGTCTGGTATGAATGCTTACTAAAGACTGACTTTGCAAAGGCCAAGTTGCAGCAAGTTCATATTCAAATAGGTGATACACAGGAGTCTTACTAAGGTTGTGCGGCATCACCAAAGATAAAGTATCTGTTGTTCCCGAGGGAAAGCAGTGTGATTGGTGATATTACTGCAATTCTGTTGAGTGGAAATGCTTCTTGTCAAAATGTTGGCATTTTTCAAAGGAAGCCAGCTGTAAGTCAATCTAAGTGTCTTTGCATTGAAGGCCACTTGTGGTATCAGCCCTCGCTCGTTGGAAGCTCATCACCTTTTCCTTGTTGCCTAATAGGTTATCTTTTCATCTGCAGTGACTATTGCTCTTGGTTATGGAAATCTGAAAGCTGGCTTTCTGAAGTCACTCTATCAAATGCTGGTACAGATTTATTTCCATGCTAGCACAACACCTTTATATCTTGTATTTATTTCATAGGGGTGTGCTGCATCGCATGTACATCAGAACTTTACTGGTTTTCTCTGGCAGCTTGTACAAAGGTATTAGACCAAAGTCTTATGCAATACTGGCTTGCACTCCACTTCATTAAGTCCTCTACTCATTCAGCTTCCACTGAATTTATATACTCTCTTTTGTAGGAAGATAATTAAGCATAGTCTTGGAGTCCACCCGCTCGGGCTGCATGAACTCTAAGCTCCTGGCACACTGTTCCGTACAGAATCTGCTTTTTCTTTGCTCCTGTGTGCCAGACTGGGTGGTGTGTTTGCTTTACAGAAGTCTTTCCAGAAGGATACCCAGAAATCTGATCTGACAAATTAAGAGTCAATAAATTGCTGTTTAAAGTGCACTTAATTTTGATTTTGACTTGAACTTATTTGAATGCACATGTCAATGTCTCCCTCAAAATGCATTTCTTCTAGATGTTTATATTTCTGACACTGAGGTTTTTATGGTGCTCTGAAGTGCTTCGGAGGAAATGGAGAGTGTTTTAATACTGCTGATTTACTCTTTCAGGTCTGCAGTAATTTCCTCACAGCCTAATTATAAGGCTCAGTTTAATTTACTCTACACATAATGTTTGCCAGTGCACATATGGTGCCATATTTCAAGACACTACACCTAGTAGTTTTGCGTAAGGCTACAGTGTGTAACTTTTCCATCCAGTGAAGAAAACTTAGATCTGCAACATAATACTTATGATGGATTTTTTTGGCTCGGCAAAATGCAAAGTCTGTAGCCGCTGTAGCTGCTTTTGCTTTCTGAAATATGGACTCGATTTTTTTTGGTTCGTTTTAAACTGAATGAAGTTGTGAGCACAGAGAATTGGCCTTTCAAAGTGGCTTGTGAGGAATTATGAGGCAAAACTTGGTGACAGTTATATTGCGTTAGAGTAGATTACCACAGAAAGTTTGTCTATTATTCCTCAAATAATGAGTCTTTGCAAAAGCTCACATATTTCAGCAACTTTTTGTACTTGCTCCAGGAACTCTAGATGGTGCCTAACTCTTTAATAACTGCAGGGGGAAAAAGTATGGACTCTTTAAAACTTTTTTCAACAAGAGACACTCTAAATGTAGGACAAGCTCAACAGAAATGTTTGATGTTGCTAAGAAAAAAACCCAACCCCAAACCAACCATTCAAAACTCAAAAGTCTGTAACTAGAAATGTCTATTTATGATAATTTTACCTAAAGAAGCTTTCAATGTGTGAGATGGAGAAGGATCTGTGGTCACATCAGCTAAAGAAGCTTATAGAAGCTTGGGTGCATAAAGAGAGTGTCAAATGTCACGTTAGTTATCAGTAATGCAGTGGCTTGAGGTGGGAGCACTACAGATGTATAGGGAAATACAGTCTGTTTTCCAAAGGCTTCTATAATTCTGTCCTCCTACTTCCTGTATGAGCAATGGCAAAGTGTGTAGAGTTTAATTTTCAAATCAGATTTCAACATTGCATTTGTTTCTTAATTGACATTTAATTTGTTCAGTGACACTACCTGTGAAGGATTATAAAGTGCCTTTACTGTCACTTGTTATTAAGCAGTCAGAAATATAAAAGACTTTGTTTTCATGTTTTGCTTTTACTTTGCAGAAGAGCAGAAAGCAAAACAAATTAGAAAAAAAAACCCAAATTAGAAAAAAACCAACAAAATCCCATCAAAACAAACTCAGGAAAAAAAACCCAGCAGGTTGTGATCTTGCTGCAGTTAAAGGCTTTTTTTGAAATGTATGGATGATAATTGATAGTATTAGAATATCAGTCATCTCTGTCTGTGGGGCAGGATCAGTCTTTGTGGGGCAAGGATCTGTGACGTTGAGTGACTCAAGATGATGACAAATCTCATTTTGCAGAACACAATACATTTTTAATCTTATTTCAGCCATTGCTTGGAACTCCAAATAGAATCTACTGAAGACAACTGTCATCAGCTTTCATTGGGGTTCAGTCTCTGTCTCTTAGAGAAGCTGATCATGATACTTAGCGTGCCAGCTTGTTCACGCAGTGGGGCAGGTGACAGTGCAGAGATGATACGTGTGGCATTTACTCTTTTAACCTCTTAAAGCTCATAGGGTCTAAGTGCTTTTAAATGAGGTTACTATGCATGCTTATCATGGTTAGGATGACTTCATGAAGTGTTTTCATAGACAACTTCCTTTTCATTTTTGATCAAGCTAAAAACTTAGGGGGGAAGTGAAGGTTGTCTAGGGCACAGTGATCATTAGATAATTGAGTTTTCAATCCTGGGAGAAACAAGGACAGAGGTTAGTAAAACTGCTGCTTCTGAGGGCAAACTTTGGCCTGTTCAGGAGACTCACTGACAGAGTCTCTTGGGAGGCCAACCTGAAGTATGTAGAAGTCCAGGAAGGCTGGACATACTTCAAGAGGGAAGTCTTGAAGGCACAGGAGCGGACTGTCCCCGTGTACTGGAAAACGGGTCAGTGAGGAAGGGGATGGGCCTGGCTAAGTAGGGGCTTTTGGCTGGACCTCAAGAGCAAAAGGCATCCTGGCTGGTATTAGAAAATTGTGTGACCAGTAGGAGTAGGGAAGTGATAGTACCCCTGTGCTCAGTGTCGGTGAGACAACACTCTGAGTCAGTTTTGGGCACCTCAAGAGAGATATTGAGGTGTTTGAGTGAGTGCAGAGGAGGGCAATGAAGCTAGTGAAGGGCCTGGAAAATAAATCATATGAAGAGTGATTAGAAGAGCAGGAGCTGTTTAGTTTGAAGAGGAGGAGGCTGAGGGGAGATCTCATCACTCTCTATAAATACTTGAAAGGATGTTCTAAAGAGGTTGGTGCTGATCTCTTCTCAAGGGTGAATTGCAGTAGAAAACAGCTTCACTGCAGCAGGGTAGGTTTAAACTAGATATTAAAAAAAATACTTGAACAGAATAGTCAGACATTCAAACAGGTTGCCCATGGAGGTGGTTGAGTCACCATCCCTAGATGTATTTAAAGGTCGTTGGGAGATATGGTTTAGGGATGAGCTTTGTTGAGTAGGGTTGATGGTTGGGCTTGATGATCCCAAGAGTATTTTCCCACCTGAATGATTCTATGATTTCTATGATTAACAGTAGCTTTTTTTTTAATTTTAGCATCTCCCCAATTGTTTTGCCAGCAATTATTTTTTTGTTTACTGTATTTATAAAAAAGCTTTCTAGACACTCTGCTTGATTTAAATATAATTTCAGGAGGGCCTGAGACAATACATGAAGATGCTCAATGTGTTGTGGTTCTTGGTTTAATTTATGATTTTTGTTTGTCCTCATTACTGTCCTCTTTGTCACTTGTCTTTTGCATTCGACTCTCTGGGCTTGCAGTCTTGGAGACATTTTTGATGCTTTACAGGTCCTGCTCAGGTTTTGGTTTTTTTTGTAGTCCTGTCTCTTTTCCTCCCAGTTGAAGTAATGTCCTGCAAATTTCCCATTCTTTGTTTTTGCCTCTCCTGTTTTGCACCTTCATCCTTCCATATTCTTGTCACAACTGTACCCTCCCAAATAACTGTGAAAGTTAATTTCTAATTGTGGATTGTTGTTACTTCAGTAATGCTTTCTGCTGTTCAGTTCCTACCTATATTTATATCCTGTTGGTTTTCCAGCACTTGATGATGGTGTGTTTTTTACTGTAATCCATTTTTTAATTCCCTGTGACATTATTGTTAGAAATAATAATGTCTCATTATATTCCAGCAGGGCTGTCAGCACTGGGACTTTTATTGTTCTCTCCAGACATGCAACAAGACAGAGTTCTTGTCCTCATAATACTCATATGTTTGGGGTTATACAAATGTTTATTCCACAAGCTTGTAATTTTTTCTCTACTTCTATTCAACTGCACTAGTATTAGCAAGTGCAAGGTTTGCTTTTGCCAAGACCTGTTTTTGAAAAGGCAATACAAAATGTCTGAGCCACAAAAAATGATGAACCAACGGCACCACCCACCAAAAAATAAAATGTTACATCAACAGGGCTTCAGTGCATAAGGACTTAGTTTTTTTACTGTGCTTCTGGCTGTGTCCAGTTTTGAGGAATCATTCGTAGTAGCCTACTAGAAGGAACATTTTTTGATGTGTTGTGCTCTTTGAAGTTTCTGGTTAAAGACTGTTACTTCAAGTTGCTTTCCTTTAGTAAATTCATCCACAATCTTTTCCTGACTGGGAAAGATGCTCTTTAGAAAGATGACAGCTCACGTAGAGGGAAATATATCATAGAATCATTAGGGATTGGAAGGGACCTCGAAAGATCATCTAGGCCAATCCCCCTGACACAGCAGGATCACCTACACCAAGTCACACAGGAACATATCGAGGCAGGTCTTAAATGTCTCCAGTGAAGGAGACTCCACAACCACCTTGGGCAACCTGTTCTGTCACCCTTACTGTGAAGAAGTTCCTTCTCATATTGATGTGGAACCTCCTATGTTCCAGCTTACAACTATTGCCCCTCATCCTATCACTAGATGACACTGAGAAAAACCTGGCTCCATCCTCCTGACACCCACCCTTCAAATATTTATAAACATTAATGTGGTCAGCCCTCAGTCTCCTCTTTTCCAAGCTAATTGAAGAAGTATGGTCCATCTTTGAAACAGCCTTTCTACCTGAGCTTTTATCTTGGGCTCAATTCTTAACTATTTTCTTGTAGTATTTGCCAGAAATTTGTAGTTTGTGAGGTGCAAGCTTAAAGTGTTTATCTCTTTACTGTTTAGTCCATCAAGGTACAATTGATGGCTTTAGCATCCATATCCCCCACCCACCATTTTATGGTCACCTCTTCACAGATTGCAGTCTGCAGTGTCACAGAATCATTGAGATTGGAATTAACTCTATCAAGTTCACCACTGGGTCACTTGTTCCACTTCCTCCCAGTAAAACGTATCTGTAAGTGCCACATCTAAACAACCTTTAAACACATCCAGGGATGGATACTTTAGCACTATATTACTGTAGCTTTAAATGGTCATTTTCTTATTCTCCAGATTCCATTTCACAACATATTGTCTGAGGAGATGTGCTTTAACTGCAGTGGAGTAGGTTTTATTTTCATCTCTTTGAATTAAATTAATACCTGCTTGGGAGTGCTCTGCAGCTGCAAACTGGAGTTGGCTTCAGTTTGTGATGCACATTAAACAGAAAATGGTCAATAAGGTTCTCCTTGGTAAACTTCTGTTACAGATAGCCTTATCCTTCCAGTCTTTATAAAGTTTAACAATCTGTTAGCTATTAATCTCCTGCTGTGACTTTGGCTTCCAGTGTCAGGTTTAGACATTTCATTTGCTACTAGACTGTAAGTCTCACTGAGACATTTTGGCTCTAAGATTGTTGTATAGCCATGGAAAACATCATTCCAGTGGGCAGTTTAACCTCTTTGAGCTCAATTATAGCTGTGAACCAACAATGATAAAACAGCCCTAAACAGTGTTTAGAACAGTAGAGCATGATGCTATCAAAACCAGCAACTGGCTGTGCACCATAAACTGACTAAATTGACTGAACTGGAAAGACATAAAAACTGCCTCATAACTTTAAAAGCATTTGCAGGTCTAGATGTTTCCCTTCATACCTTTGTGCTGATCTGGTAAACTTATTATTCTTCTACCTGTATGTTTATTAATAAATTTTTCTCTGTGAGAAAATGAATTAATCCAGGCCTTTACTTTATGTGCTCTCTCCTCTAACAAATGGAGTTTCGTGTCCTGGAAAATACCCACGCTTTGAAGTCACCTCTAACATAAAAATAACAGAGAGGAGAAATAACAAAACAGCCTCAAGAATCGCCTTATGAGTAATAGTTTGTGTCATAATATTTACATCAGGATGCAGGGTAAATCAAAGCATTGCAAAGACACTTGTTAATGTATGTATGAGCACAAGATCTCAAGCTGTTTTTAGAATAAAACTTGACGTGTTTTTGCCACACGTTTTACGACCATTTAAATTCAAGTCACGGGCTTCTCCCATTCCCTTTCGAACTGATGGTTGTATGAAACAGTGAAATCTCTGGGTGCATAAGCCATCACGTTGGCTGGACTTTGTCACAGTGTGCAGAGAAACATACCGGATTAGTTTTCCTGTAGTTATTTAACTTGATGAATAGCCTTAATTGGATCAAATAGACTGGCAATGCTGAGCTAATACTTCTAAATGTCTTGCCGCGTGCAATTAATATTACCTTGTCATGTGTCCACTGCCACTACTGGATGAATGTCTTCTCTTCGCACACTCGTCACATCTAACAAATGATTTTGCCAAGTCATACTTTATAGCCTGTGGTGATGGATAGGGAAATTTATGGTCTCCTGGATCTACAAAACCTGTTAACTATACCTTTCAACTTCAATGCAAGGGCGTCCTAAAACTCAGATAACCGATTTCTAAAGAAATTCTAAAACATGTTTACATGAGGGCTTGGAAATACGCTACTGACATTTATGATGAATGCAGCATAGGAAAATGCAATTTGATAGTTTTAGATTTATCAAACCTGTGACAGTCAGAATTCAGAGGGTTTTTTTCCTTCAGCTGCTGCAACTCCGAGCTGCAGAAGGCAACATAAAGTTACTGTTAGAAATAAGATATCGGTTTTATTCATTCATTTTTATTTGGCTATAAACCCTACTGTCTGTATAGAATGGTAAGCCTCACGCTGCCAGTTAGCTGATCCACCTACTGTCCTTTATATGGATTTCTTCATATTCTTGTAGACTGAAGGTGTTTAATACCAGTGAAAATGAGCTGCATACTTAAACACCCAGAGATTTTCTTAGAGTTCCATGGGGCATATAGTCGTAATCAGATCTATAATACCACATTAACCTTGATTAAAAATTGAATTTCTTGTTCATTGAACACAGCTCTTGGAAGCAGACATCTCCTCATGGAACAATATAAACAGGAAAATGTCAGTGTTCATTTAACAGTTAAAGTACTTTTTTCAGTGCAGTAGACAGCAGATTTTATTGATAACGGCACTGAATTTGAGCAAAGTGGATTATTTTTTAAGGATTTTGCCTGAGAACAAGGTAGAAACCATGTGTGATTTTAGAAATGTTTGTGGAAATGTCACTCTTTAGTATGTTTTGGCCCAACTGGTTTCCAAAAGTCTACTTGTGGGCACTGAGGGATGCAGAACTGCTGGAGAGACTCCAGTGTACAGCCATGAAGATGATGAAGGGAGTAGAACATCTCCCTGATGAGGAAAGGCTGAAGGAGCTGAGTTTCTTTAGCTTGGAGAAACAGAGACTTCAGGGGTGACCTCATTAATGTTTATAAATATTTGAAGGGTGGGTGTCAGGAGGATGGAGCCCACGCTCTTCTCAGTGTCATCTAATGATAGGACAAGGGGCAATGGTTGTAAACTGGAACACAGGAGGTTCCACATCAATATGAGAAGGAACTTCTTCACAGTGAGGGTGACAGAGCACTGGAAGGGGCTGCCTAGGGTGGTTGTGGAGTCTCCTTCTCTGGAGACATTTAAGACTTGCCTCGATATGTTCCTGTGTGACTTGGTGTAGGTGATCCTGCTGTGTCAGGGGGATTGGCCTAGATGATCTTTCGAGGTCCCTTCCAATCCCTAATGTTCTGTGATGTGGGGTATCTAACTGGGGGGCAGGTCTTCTCCGCAAGTGTTGGGAGATGGACCCTCTCTGGCAGTCTGTCCTTTAACACTGGCTGTAGAGTAAACACTTTATATTCACAGTGATTGGAAGTCTGTCCCCTCTATAATTCTGAGTGCTGTGCTGGTCACTGTTCTCTGACACTCAACATCTAAGTGCATTTTTATTTTATTTTTCAATGCTTTGATATATTCAGAGCAATATTAGTTTTCCCTTTTTATTGAGATGATCCCAATGACAACTTTTCATGGATCACGATCTCATTGTATAAGATGCTGCGCAAGCAGTCCCTTGCGGAGGGACTGTCCACTGTCCTTGTCAGTGGACAGTCTGTCAGAGCTTTGAATCTAAGACTAAAACTCAGGAAGTGGATATCAGCAAATTGATTGGGAAAAAAGCAGCAAGTACAAGGTGACAAAGGAACAGGTAGTCGCAACCACACACTAGCTTCCCATCTGCTGGCAGGTCTCTGATATGTTCTGTCTCTGTTCCACTCCACGTGCCATATGTACTTGTATTAGTACATTTAACTATTCTAAGTGTATTTAAGCGTTTTGGAAGTGAAAACAAAAAATATTTTCCAGGTGTTTTAAGCGTTAAAAATTGAATTCAAATTCATTTTCAAGTAGAATTAAGAATTGCTGTTCTTAATACATGAGCTACTTAACTTGTAAAAGAAATGAGAAATACATTGAATACATATATGCTGTTTTGCTTTGTTGTTTTCACTGCACCACCTGGGGATTGAATGGAAATGTTAAAAGCTGGCTTTCTTCTTATGCAAATCGAGCTGACAGCACAAAATGCATCTTGGATTGTGTATTTACGACTGCGCATCTACAGTGCCTAATGAAATACCTGTGCTCAGTATGATTGGGTGTTTTGAAAACATCTTGACTACCTGGAGCTTTCTTGTCTGGACTGAAAAACAGAGAAAATTACCTTTCCTGACATTTCTTCCGACTAAAAATGCGTGATTTAAGAAGACTAATGGCTAGCAGAGCTTCAGGCTGAATAGCTCTCAGCATGTTGTGTTTGAGGCTCCAGGTTTTCATTCGTAACAACAACAACAAAGCTGGAGAAAACATGCTTAAAAAGTTTCTCATGCATATTCCTGTAGAGCAATTTAAGTTTCCAGGAAGAATTATCTAAGATTCCAGTCATCTTTCTCTCTATCATATGAAATTTTATGAAGTTTGATATCAGTTAGTGGTTATTAGCAAGATAGAGGAGTTAGTGACATCGTTATTACAGTAATATTGTTCCAAACAGGTGTTTTCATGGAGTAGCAGGTGTTTAATCTTCAGTGACTATATAGGGTGTGTTTTATTGTGTTATTTTTTTTCTTTGGAATAATTTGTAGACTGTTTTCTAATCTGTCTGGAAAATGCTTAGAAAGGTTATCTGTTTATACATGTTGGAGGTATTTTAAAGACAATACAAAGCACGAGGCATGTGGTAAATTAAATACTCATTATGGTGTAGCATATTTTCAGTGCAGGAAGTAGAGACAACTTAAAATTATTCGGACTAATATTTTAAATGATTGCTTGAAGTTAAACTCCTTAATCCATATTTGGCTTTTAAGTGAGCTGAATTGCTTTTTAAAGAAGTGTGAAGCTTTCAATTATCATCAACTTGCAATGTGTTATGTGGGTAATCAACCATCATCGTGTATGGATCCCTTCAGCCCAGTGGGATCAGATTCATGTCAGCATGAATCCCAGAGGGTTTTTCAGAGCCCAGCCCCTAAAGTGTTAGATATTGCTGTGTTTGTTGCAAATATATAACTTGGAGGAAAAAAGAAAGAAAGAAAAATGCCAAAAAGTCCCAGACAGTGCTATGAGATGCGACACATCAGTTGCTTAAATAGAAGCAGCCAATGAATACAGGGGGGATGTCTACTGATAATGCTCCTTCTATTTACTGGTCTGTTCTCTTCTGTCACAGCTACGGAAGGCAGTAATGGATCATATATCGGATTCGTTCCTGGAGACCAACGTCCCGTTGCTGGTTCTCATTGAGGCCGCAAAAAGCGGTAATGAGAAAGAAGTGAAGGAGTATGCTCAGGTCTTCCGTGAACACGCCAACAAGTTAGTTGAGGTAAGTGACTCAGCTGGTTTTCCATCCTTCCTCTCCAAGAGAGGAAAGAAAATTACATACTGGCTGAAATGCTAGAGGTAGCAACTCTGTAGTACAGAGTTTTCACTTTATCCCCGTGATTACACAGCAGATGTCTGAATGACTGGCAGGGGGGACATGTGCTGTATGTCAGTAGTTCATTGCAGCAATTGAGCATGTTAAAAGTGATACTTCCAGTATCTTGTCAAAAGTCATGAGCTCCAAGAAGTAAATTACAGTTCAGCTTTACGAACGGCATGATGGATCTTAATCTCTGTTAAGTAAAAAGCCAAAGAGATGTTTCACAGTGCTGTGTCTGGCACTGGCCAAAGGCTGCTCTGGACAAGAGCTTTTCTGAACTAAAGTAGCAAAGAGGACATAGAGAGAAGGCATAGCCCAACACCACACTTGCTCTTTGAAAGCCTTTATTACCTGTGTGTTTAGAAAGACGAGAGTTGTGCTGTGTAATCTTAACTATGGATAATTTCAAGTGTTCAGGGATGAAACTGCAGTGCCTCTGTTTTGCCTTGAGCAGTATAAAACACAATGGTTGAGACCTGGTTGCTCATTGAATGGACTTTGCATGAAGTAATGGTAATGTTCATTTCAGTTTGCCCTTTGACAGATCAAGAACTATGAAAACCCCCTGTATTTCATTATGATAAATGTAACTCGGTGATTTGTTTGTGCTATTATTGAGTTCAATGTACTAGCAGTATTTTGAAGACTATGTAGCCCCCTTGCAACACCTGTTTTCACATGCCATGTGTTCTTTAGCAAAAGAAAATGCTATGTGTGAACTCGTGATTTGACAAGTATTGAACTTTGTTCTTCAAGCAGGCAATTCTTAGTACCTCAGCTGAAGCAAAGAGTATGGCTTTTTGCTTGTTATGGTACAAAGGTAAACAATTCACTGAAAAAAAGCATGTAGGAGGGTATGTTTAGTGGGAGCAAGGTGCTGTTCTGGAGGATCTCTCTCTTCACACGTACAAAAGAGAGTCAGGGTACCTCATTCAGGGTCTAGTGCAACAGCACTTAACTTGTAGGTACCTAAAGAAAGATCCTCGGATTTAAAGGCTCTCGATGGATTGAGTACAATGCTGAATGCACTAAGGCTTGTAACTGTTATGTGCAAGAGGAGCACAGGACTGTCAGCAGCTTTCCAGCCTGACCCCTCTGTTACAGAAACATTTGTTACTACTGCTTGGTCACTAGGACTGTGGCAATGGAAAAACAAAATGGCCAGTAGGTGTAGGAAGAGAAAAACCAAGCAGAAACCCCATGCACTATATTCGTAGTTAGATTGTAGTGGCAGTCAGAGTTACAGACTTACACATGATATGCAACGAACGCGTACGGTTAGTATCATAGCAGGCTTCTCCTCGCCAGATTTGTAATGAAGCGTTGCAATTACAGGTCTAAAAGCATTAGTAAAATCTTAAAAATAACTGAGATGTAGAGGTAGTGGCATAAATGGAGGAAAAAAATCCTTTTAAAGGCTCTAGTTAAAAAAAAACAAACAAACCAAACCAAACCTAAAACACAAAACCCTCTCCCCTCAAAAAAGACACCCAGACACCTTCAACGGGAAGAAAACTAGTAAGTCAGGACTTGTATTTGTCTAGCTGTGGTTTTACAGGCCAGAGATTACATTGGACTTTAGACCAAACTAGAGTTTGGTTACTGATTTTGAACATATGTGGTCATCTTTAGGTACCCAACTAGTAAAATAACAATATGAGTGAAAATAAATGCCAAATCTTTATATTCTGTTTAGATTGTTGCAGACTATTAGAAGCCAACTCTTCATTAACTGTAGTATGTCTCTTGTCTTTGGTATCAGTCTGTGGGTCTCTCCTTACACTTTTCCAGGGATGAGGTCATTTAGGTTGATCTTAGCCATTTAGTTGTAAGAATTCTTCCTGGCTTTGGTAATAAAGCATCTCGAAGAAATTAATTTTGAGTGCAAGTGAGATTTCAAAACCCTCAGGTTCATCAAACTACAATAGAAAATAAATATTTGGAATAGATTTATGTCCCGCATACACTTCATTTTTACTTAATGATGCGCAGTAGTATCCGAACAGATGGGCTTCCGTGGTTTTGTGGGTCAAGTATTTTGCAAATAGTAAAATGTAGTTTAAAGATGAGACATAATCAAGTGACTATGAAATGTAAGATCCTTTGCCAGGCACAGGGCCAGAACTGCTTGCTAATATATGCAAACTCAACTACGTGGAGTTGTTCTTGCTTATGTTAGAGGAATTTGGCACCGCATATGCAACACTGCGAAGACTCTGTAATATTAATCATTAATTTTAAAATTGGAATCTGAATTTCTTGGATGTCTTGCCAAGCTCAAAAGAAAGTCTATCAAAAGGTCAGGAAAAATAACCCATGTCTTAATACTTCTTAATGTGAAAGCTACATTTTACCATTCAGAGGGGGAAAAAAAGCAATTTGTTGATATGTGATGAATACAAATGGCAAAATTCTTTGCATAGTCAATGCATTTTCAAAAATATATGCTGCAAGAGTGAGGCTTATGGAGGTTAACTTTTCTTTTATGGTCCCTATTGCAGAATACTTAAATCTTCTCTTAATAGCTGTTTTCATTATTTATGTATTTTCCCTTCCTGCCTCTTAGAACATTTTTCCTTTTGCTTTTCACTAGACTGGCTATGATATTCCTTGCTGAATACTAAACCCCACAAAGATAAATTCTCATTTTTCTAGACATTCATCGACAAGCAGTCATGTCTGGGGGTTATGTTGGAAACCAAGAGTAAGGTGTCATCCCGTGAAACTTGAGGCTCTTTATCTGTGATAGGTATGGCTGAAAGACTTCCTGTGTCAGGTTCCTTCCAGAATCATCAACTAATAGAAGTCATAGAATGTATGGGGTTGGAAGAGCCCTCCAAAGATCATCTAACCCCAATGAGACAGATTGCTCAGTGCCCCATCGAACCTGACCTTAAATGTCTCCAGTGATGGGTCCTCCACCACCTCTCTAGGCTACATGTTCCAGTGATCCACTACCCTCAGACTGAAGAACCTTTTCCTCATATCCAGCCTCAATGTACCCTTTCTAGCTCAAAACCATTACTCCTCATCCTATCGTTACATGCCTTTGTCAAATGTTCTTCCCAAGCATTTCAGATATTGGAAGGTCAAATCCAAGAAGGCAAAGTATCTCAAGAACAAGAACCAGACTAATTATGATGTTGGTGATCCAAAATGGCTCAATTTGTTGTTTGTGTTGAAAACCAGAATTTAAATAATGCCATTCCAGGCTTGGATGGATAACTCCTTCAAATCATATTTCATCAGCCATCTCGCAGCTTTTCTGCCTTCTAAAACTTAAATTTGAGAAGTGATAGTTCCTTTTTCAGGTCATGATCTTTACTTCATGAATCACTTTAACATTTGTAAAAAAAATTATCTTTAATGATTAAAAGTCAGTGGCTACCTGACTTGTACTGCCAGCTTCACATCTGACCTTGGGAAGTCACTGAACTTCTGTATCCAGGCACCTTCATTCGTAGCATAAGGTTAATGACAGCTAATTCTAAAACCTAACACATAAAGGCTCTTCACTGATAAATCAGCTCAGATTTATTCCGTGCCTCTATCAAAGCACTATATGGCAGTGAATTAATTATTTTTAAAAATACTGTTTAGTAAAACCTCCTTGGTTTAACTGTTAAATCTTCAGAATTGCTTCTTAGTACATTATTAAGTGCAACCTGGAGATGAAATTTGGCATCTCGTAAACTCCTAAGAGCCACACCAAGCCATTTAGATGTTTTCAGTAAGAAACATCGATATGTTTTAAAGTTTAAGAAATGTGAATATTCAGATTACAGGGCCTTCTAGTTAAACTAATGCATTAGATCAGGCTTTCAATCCCCACAGGGATGTAGAACTATCTTGGATTTTTCTCTTAATGATTTAAGTTTTGTGGGATTTAAATATTTTTATGGGAGGACTTCACCATCTGGTCATCAGTGAGCATCCCTGAAGATGTTTAAGGCCAGGCTGGATGGGGCTCTGGGCAGCCTGGTCTAGGGTGGGGTGTCCCTGCCCATGGTGGGGGGGTTGGAACTGGATGATCAGGTGGTCCCTTCCAACCCTGAGTGATTCTGATTCTATAACTTCTCCAGTGAAGTGATCCTGCTGTGGCAGGGGGATTGGACTAGATGATCTTTCGGGGTCCCTCCCAGTCTCTAATGATTCTATGATTCTATGATTTACAAGAGTTACATCCATTTGCACTATTCTTCCTTGAAACTGATTTCCAAGAAATTGTAACTAAGAGGTTTTTTTTGTTTTTAGCAGGCTCTGAAGCAGCCCCACATTTGAAACAGCTAAAACTAATTTTTGTAAAAATTAACCCAATCTTGCTTACATGTGTCTAGCAGTTTCATCTCATTAAAACTTAAAGATTTCAGTAGACAACCAAAATAACCAAAGTTATGATCTAAGAACTCTTGGCTAGTGGAAGAATTATGTTAGGCAATGGTTTATGGAAACTAAAATTTTATGTAGTGCAAGCAAATCAATAGGATTGCAGCATTTCTGTTTCTGATTTATAATCTCTTGTGCATTAGACTTGCAAGAGTCTTAATTAACTTTCTCTTCACTGTGTAATTGGCATGTGGAAAAGGATATGAAGGGAGTGGAACGGCTGAAGGAGTTGTGTCTCTAGCTTGGAGAAAGGAAACTGAGGGGTGACCTCATTGATGTTTATAAATATGTGAAAGGTGGGTGTCAGGAGGATGGAGCCAGGCTCTGCTCAAGGTCATCCAATTATAGGACATGGGGCAATGGGTGTGAGCTGGAACATAGAAGGTTCCACATCAATATGAGAAGAAACTTCTTCACAGTGAGTGTGACAGAGCAGTGGAATAGGCTGCCCAGGGTGGGTTGTGATGTCTTCTCTGGAGATGTTTAAAACCTGCCTGGATATGTACCTGTGTGACTTGATCTATGTGATCCTGCTGTGGCAGGGAGATTGGACTGGATGATCTTTCAAGGTCCCTTCCAATCCCTAATGTTCTGTAATTCTGTGATACCTGAGTTACTTTTGGAAGCTAAGGGGTTTCGTTTTTCCTTTTACAATGTCAAAGGAAGAAAACAAACTAAAGCTTGAACTTATTTAAAATGAGACATGATGCAGCCTACTCTCAGTTTTCCAAGAACTGTATTATTTGTGGCTCCTTAACTCAGGCTGTGTGTTTCATCATCGTAAATGTGGGAACAGGCTTGTATATTGAAAACAAAAGATGAAAAAAACCCCACCAATAGTGTGCACAGTGTACAAAACAAGTGATGAGACCTGCTCAGTGATCCCTGCTTACTTCATTTGGTGATGAGAAGAGTGGGGAAACTGTGAAAGAATTATTTACTGTGCTGGTCAACAGTGAACTTAATCTAGATTTACATCAGCAGTAACAGAACTAGTGTCCAGCCCAGCATCTTTTCAGCCTGGGTATATGTCTCAGTAAAGCATACAGAGCTTTCAGTCCCTCTGAAACACGAAACTGGACTTTCTCTTAGGGAGTGAAGATCTCTGTAAATCTGCAATGCACTTGATATGAATGGATCTCTGATGGTTTACAGCTCACTGGCAGGAGGTACTAGTGATTTTCGTTAGGGATATATAATGTTGTCTGTGCATTCCTTTGTAAATAGTCTACAAATCCAAGAGCTGAGTTGGATTTTTCATTTAAGACACAAAACCCAGCATAACAAGCCTAAAAGGAAAAAAATGGCTCAGTTTTTTCTGCTACTTCAGCTCAAAGAACAAAGAGGGTTCCTACTCATATATATTCCACTGATACTGTCCATACTTGAAGGGTCCTATTCTTTTTTATTCAAGTGCATGTCACTGCATTATCAGAGTATACAACTAGCTGTTTGCTTCTGGTAAGGAAAAATGTGTCAGTTATCTTCTGCCTCCAGATTCCATCATGGAAGTGTTATACATTCCTTTACATCATCTTTTATTCTTTAGTTGATATTAAACTATCTTCTAAATATTATTTCTCATCTAGTAATTCTTCTTTCTAATCAAGCAGCGTTAAGAAGGTCATAGATTAGTTTAATTCAGCCCCTTCAAGTTGAAAGATTTTATTTGAAATTAAAGCTGTGGGCTATCTCTGTGTCCTAGTGTTTCATCTGCTCATTTTATTTTTAATTTCCATCTCAGGCCTTTCTTCCCTGCATGGGCAACAGATGTTCTTAATTCCTAGTAAACATCACTAGTATATTGACGATAGCTCAAACCACAAGTCCAATTATCTGCAATAAGAACATGAAAAACATCAACTCCTTGCATCTCTTTCCTCAGAGTCCCTGCTGCAGCCAGATCTCGTTAGCCCATCTCTGCACCTTGGAGGTGCGTATGTCTTTGAGGCAGAGTGAAAGTCTTTCAGGATAGAACTTTCATGGTAATGCTATGCCATTGCTGAACTCTTTACACTTTTTTACTTGCATTTCCCACTGGATATTGGTAGTTCACTGGAATCTTCATCTTTTGGTTTCTTTATTAACACTGAAATAAATGACAGAATTTCGTTGTTTGGAAAAGACCTTTAAGATCATGAAGTCCAGTCATTAACCCAGTACAGCCAAGTGAATTGTGAGGCACAGAAACACCCACTGCTTTATGACTTTTTCAGTCGCCTGTGTACTTGTCCCTGAAGAAGTTACTAAAGGAGTTAAGTAATCAAAGTCTGCAATTCTCAAGATTGCTTTTGTCCAAAAGCTTCCAGTCAATATAGGTTGACCTCTGAGACTTATGAAGCCTGCTGCAGGAGGAAGCAGTTACAGAACCTGGCTGTGATCTGCCTTAATAACATGGATAGGTGGGTGAAATTAATTAGTGTGGGAATGGAGAAGTTGGCTACAGCAGATGCTGAAGAGCCTGGATGCTGATGCCTCAACATACACCCTTAGCAGGTTTCTGCTGAAAGGTGAGGCTTATCTCATTGGCTGCTTTGGCAATGCATCTGCTTCCAAACCTTCCCACTAATAAACACCCAGGTGAACAAACACACCAGAGTCTTTGAGGCTGTTAGCATTTTCTTGACTAAGCATTGTCTATTCTTTTGTCCCTCCCCTGTGTTCTTAGACTGTTAAGCTTCTGTGTCTCATAGCAGCACCAGAAGGGTTGAAGGGCAGTTTTGTTGTTCTCACATATTTCTGTGATATACATACTAAGCAAATACTACATAAAGTTAACAACTGGTGGGTAATGGTAGTTCATTTTCTTTTTCCTTGCCAGAAGGGAAATACAAGATTAAAAAGATAAAAATGAGAAAAAGTAAAGTAGCAAATTACTGTAGAATCCCTATGTCAACTTGAAAGCATCTCTAGCTTTGGGACTGTACATGTAGAGCCAGTACTGTGCTGGTTCAGTTATCTGAATTCTTGTAGGTTATTGTAAATTAGCAAATTACTATATTCTGTGTTTTTTACATATTTAATAAAAATTGGTGATTTTCTAGAAATGAAAATGTACTTCACAAAATCACAGAACATTAGGGATTGGAAGGGACCTCGAAAGGTCATCCAGTCCGATCCCCCTGATGCAGCAGGATCACCTAGACCAAGTCTCACAGGAACACATCCAGGTGGGTTTTAAGCATCTCCAGAGAAGGAGACTACACAACCCACCCTGGGCAGCCCATTCCAGCTCTGTCACCCTCACTGTGAAGAGGTTTCTTCTCATATTGATGTGGAACCTCCTGTGTTCCAGCTTACATCCATTGCCCCTTGCCCTGTCATTAGATGACACTGAGCAGAGCCTGACTCCATCCTCCTGACACCCACACTTCACATATTTATAGACATTAATGTACTTGGGCCACTTCACTTTTTTCCCTATAATTCTTTAACATCTTTTTCCTTCATGTACTCTACTAATTATTTTAATGAGAAATACCTGGTTTTCTCCTTGCAGAAAAATTTATTTCTAGTAATTCCCCTGTACTTTCCAGTTGGCTTATTTCCCTTTAAAGGTAATTAACTTTTTAACCATGCTTATTTAAGTCCTCTGCAATAGAGATGAAATCCAATTACTCCCTTTTTAATCACTGAGTAATTTTATAAAAAACTACTTTTCTAGCAACTAACATCTGCTTTGCTAGGGACTCCTCCAGTCTGATCATGCTACTGCAATATGTGATTCATGTCGTACATTTTCACAAAACAAAATGACTTCTACAAACTCTAGTACCCATTTATGTCTACTGTCATAAAATCCAATTGCATAGCAGCATATGTCATTTAAAACTTAGTACAAGCAAGATATCTTGGTAGCATTTTTAGTTAATTGATTACATAAATTATAGATTTAGCTCCTCCTAACCAGTTCTTTGAGTTTGTGACTTGTAATTTGTAGTTGAATCAGGCTTCTCCACACAGAACAGCCCCAGGTCTTATTAGAAACACAGAATCATTAGGGATTGGAAGGGACCTTGAAAGATCATCCAGTCCAATCCCCCTGCCCAGCAGGATCACCTAGACCAAGTCGCACAAGAACATACCTAGGCAGCCTGTCACCCTCACTGTGAAGAAGTTCCTTCTGATATTGATGTGGAACCTCCTATGTTCCAGCTCACACCCATTGCTCCTTGTCCTATCACCAGATGACACTGAGAAGAGCCTGGCTCCATCCTCCTGACACCCACCCCTCACATATTTATAGACATTAATGCGGTCACCCCTCAGTCTCCTCTTCTCCAAGCTCAAGAGACCCAGCTCCCTCAGCCTTTCCTCGTAAGGAAGGTGTTCCACCTCCTTCATCATCTTCATGGCTCTACGCTGGACACTCTCCAGCAGCTCTACATCCTTATTAGCTAGTTGCTAACAAGTGTAGTGGTTACAATACACCCATCAGAGGTATTTCCTTGGATTCTACTACAGCGTCATGACTGTAGCTGTTTAGATGGCAGTGTGTGGATGCTGGAACAGTCCTTATTGCCTAAACATTCCCTCAACAGTACATTCTCCTCAGTACTAAGGTTTATCACTTTATATATAATCTAAAGAAGGGTGTTTCATGTTTTTTAGCCCTTGCAGATTGTTCTTAGCACCTTTGCTAAGAGAGACCTTTTTTATTACTGTTCTCCACATAGATACTTGCAAATTGTGATCCAATAACTTGCAAATTTAAGCTGTTTTGAGGTCTTTTGATCTCTACCTACAAGCCATTTTTTTTCCTAAATTGTAATTACTTGCAAACCAATCCCTAGACCACTTGTTTTTCTAGCAATTTCACTGTGTATCTACATAGAATGATAAAATTTCTTCCCTTTTTCTTAGCATTTGCTAGATGGGAGTTGTAATACCCATGGGCATAGAGTTTTGTGGTTTTACTTGAATGGAAAAATCTTGTCACATCCATGTGTGTTGGTTTTTTTCCTGCAATTGCAGGTGTTTGCAGTAATGAAATGAACCTTTTGCCATTTTGGTTAAGTTCCACAACTGCTTTTATTGTGTTTTCACGTCTGTAGTCTAACCCTTGGGTGGTCTGTCTGGCTTAAAAATATTTTCCTCTCAAAGCAAGTGAGTCCAGTTGTTATCTGGGCAAAATTTATATCAGTAGCTTTTGTTACAGAATCACATAACAGAAATGGTAACAGGAATCAGGGTCTTGGGAAAGCTGCTGGTGGAAGAGAAGGCTTTGTGTGAATTTTCAGCAAAATTATTTGTATGTGCTTGTAGTGCTGAATGTCCAGTTCTTATAAACCTAGATTAATTTTTCAATTTTTTATTTTATTCATGATATTTTTAAATTTTGTGACAACTCATGTACTCATTGAGAAAATGCAATGTTTTATGCAGATACGGGTTCAAAAAGTAAATATTCACTGTCATGATTGTTCTAGGTAAAATCTTGACCTCAGTTGCAAAGGAGAAGAGACATTGGGTAATCCGTAGTGCTGCAACCCTAGTATAGCTCATTAGATAAATGCAATAGTAAACTCATTCAGAAAATATATAGATGTATTCAGAGTAAAATGCTATAATGGCAATAGCAAGTTTCTTAAGTATTTGAAAATGTATTTTACACCTTAATTTGGAGTTAAATTTTCAAAGGAAAAACAACCATCCCACTACTCTGTTAGACTAACTTTGTAGCTAATGCATGGATCACGTTTCAGTGGAAAATCCTTTGAGGTACTGATAACACTACAGGCAGACTGACCTCATGGCTTAGCATGAAAAGTCATTGGTTTTATTGCTTTGTTTCCAAGCTTGGATTTCTGAAAAACCAAACAAAATAATCAAGCGGATTTTCTTGAAAGTTCTAGAAAGTTTTTTGTATGGCCCCAGAACAATCATGCAGAACATCAGCCTGAGGACAACTTTTTAAGAAACTTATAAGGAGTGAAGAATTTTTGCATTAAAGTGTAATCTCAACAACAGTAGGCTTAGTTCCACAGTACGCAGATTGTAAAACTTGTGTTTTGATGATCCCAAATTGCTTGCAAGCCTTCAGAAGTTCAGGAAAAGAGGTTCTACAGCCTTAATCTCTTCACAACATGTTATACTTGAAAAGCTCAGGATAGAGGAGGGAGAAAAAATCAGGAATTTATCCATGCCCATACTCTTTGCTGTCTAAAAGGATTGTAGAAGGGAGATCCTGCTTCTAAAAGATGAGGGACTCACAGGATAGCGATGCCACCGTAACATCTGGGTGAGCTATACCATGGTGAGAAAGTCAAGGCCTTGCTTTATAACAAGAACATTTTATAAAAGAATCAAAATTGTCTTGAGAACTCAAGTATTTCCTTTAGTTACATGAAAATTGTACAATTCTTACATCTAGATTACTCACTGTGTGACACATCGGCTGTTACCCTTCTAATACACAACTGTTGCGCAGTTTAGAGGAGTTTGTACATTTTACCGTGCCCAAAGAAGCAGTTTAGAGCAGCCATAAGATCTCAAACTGTTTTTGACAGGACTAAGAAATCCCATGGATATGTTTTTGTTGTAGAAATTGCTATTACTGTAATGTCAGAAGGCAGATGAAGGCACTCAGCAAAGTATATGAAGATAATAATAGGGAAATTAGCATACAGAAGTTTTTAGACTGGTGAGGGGGAAATGAGGAAGAAGCAGTAATGATACCTTACTTAACTCAGAGTGTGACTTCCTCAGCAGGGTAGTTGTTCTTGCTGGGATATCAGTAGAGTAGAGTTTAGTCAGGTAAGGAAAAGGGCTTCGCCTTTGTATTACACCTCTCAGATAATAACAATATCTAAGGACACCCCTTTTAACAAAATCAGGTTTGCTAATGCTTTATTTCAGTTATAAAAATTGAAGTGTAGACAAGAAATTGTAGGAATAGTTGCTACTCTGGTACCTAAGACTGCTGGTCTTAGGATATTGTATAATATTAAACCTCTAATTGTACATAGGATTGGAACTAATCGCTGAGTTGCCTTGTCATCCACTGGTTTAAATGAAGACAAACAATTAAAACAGCTCAGGTAGGAAGCTGTAACACTTCACATTCACAGTTTGTATGTGATAAAGCATGAGATGAATTTTTGTTCCTTGGGTTGCACACAGATATCTCAACATTACTATAAGCTCTGCCCATTTTCCTGCATAATGGTAAATAGGTTGAATATACTGGCAACCTCACACAGAAAGGTCTGTATCAGTGCAAAATATTAATTACACTAATTTGTGACACATGATTTTCAAAAGCCTAACAGATAAAAGCATTAAGGCCGTACAGCATTACTTTAATCTGATTATTTTCAGTAAGTCTCTTATTTACTGCCTGCTCAATTAAAATCTGAGGTTAATGAATCTTTCAGATGTGCTATAATAGTCTGGTCTTCATTATTTCCTCTGCTGTGCCTCAGGTAAAAATCTGCCTTTTTTTTTTCCCTCCTCTATCATTTTTTGAATTAGAGAGGAACTTCTGAATCACACCATATATTTTCATTTCTGAAAGTCACTGATAGCAGTTTTTCCCATCTGAAATGATGTGCAGAGAATGAGATGGCAACAAGCCAGAAAGCAGAAGGAACTCCGGAGCGCGGTGTACAAGTGGAGTTTCACCTGACGTCTGTCTTGGCCATTACCTGCAGACGTTACCTTCTTTTTTCATCTGTATAATGGCCCAAAAATGATCCTGAGCTTTAGTTTTATTATTAGTAAAACTCAGAATTCTGCTGAAAGCTTGCATCTCTTTCCCCATTTTTGAATTTGCTGATTTGCAAATGAATAAGGTGTTACCTAAATGTACCTAGCATAGGTAGCAATTATTAGAGTCATCCCTTATTTTCATTACAAATAAGTGTATTAGAGATAGAAAAACTTACTCTGCAATATTCTTGCTGAATGCAAACCTCTGTCTTCTCTTCACCTGCCTTTTCTTCCTTCATAAAGACTTTTCTGTCCTAAAAAATTCTTTCCTGCTTCTTCAAAGCAGGACAACGGCAACACTTACTCCTTTTCATTTTGTTTAATGCAAAAATGTTTTGTAAGCTGCATGTAAACATGTAAAACCAGATGCTCAGTGCAAAATATTTCTCCACAGGCCCAGTGTCAGGGTCTAACTATTTGTAATTTGAGGTACCTAACTTAACTGAGCTGAGGACTACAACAGCTCAGGTTGTCAGGATGTGGATGATGTTTCTTGCCTAAAGCAGCTTTTTGTGCTCAAGAGCACCAAAAGTCCATCTTGCAGCAGATTTCTTTTTTTAAAAAACTCAAATTAATTTTTAAATTGATTCATTAATACTATTGGTGATATTCTAAAAGGTGAAAAGATTTTTCTAGAGTGTCTTAGTGGATGTGTGGCAAAGCTAGGAAAAAAATCCAATCACTAGGATTTCCACCAGTGTTTTATCTGTGAGGCTTCCACACTCCTTGTTCCAATTTCTAGATATTAACCATAATGTCTTTTGAGTTTTGCTTGACTTGTTATTTACATATCACTTAAAATAGTAAACTACATACAAGTGAGCAAAATGCCTCCAGCATTTAGAAGCCATTAGATGCAGCCTACGCTTTACTATATATAAGCTCATAAAAGTAAACATACTACACTTTCAGGATTAATTTTAAATAGTTAGAATCTATGAGAAAAAATTGCATTAATTTTGCCCAACTTCTACATTAAACTAACCTTTCAGCCTTTTAGATGGCTGTCATCTACACCCACTAGATTATTGCTGTAGAGCAATTAAGCCCAAAAACAATTAAAAGAGATTTTGGAGCACTGGGGAGGCTGCTTAAGGGATCAGGAACAGAGATTATTTTCAGTGGCAATCAAGAAGGAGGACATGAACAGCAAGAGCCATCAGGACTGGTGTTACAGACAGGGTTTTGGGTTCTTCAGCCGTGGGCTGCTATATGAGATGCCTGGGCTGCAGGCAGGAGGTGGGATGCACTTGTCCCAGAGGGGGAAAAGGATTTTGGGGCAGGAGTTAGCAGGGCTCATTGACAGAGCTTTAAACTAGATATGAAGGGGGAAGGGAGGACAAAAGGCTTTGCTCGTAAAAACCTTGAGTATAGGAGCCCAGCGGCAGTGTGGCATCACAGATAACCAGAAGGGCTGTCATCCCTCAACATTGACAACTGTGTACTCAGGTCCCTCCCTGAGATGATTATACACCAATCCACACAGCATGGGCCATAAAAAGGAGCAGCTGGAGGCTGTTGTGCAGCAGGAAAACTATGATATGGTAGCTGTCACAGAAACCTGGTGGGATGACTCCACAGCTGGAGTGTTGCAATAGATGGCTATCAACTTTTCAGAAGGGATAGGCAAGGAACACAAGGTGGTGGAGTAGCCCTCTGTGTTAGAGAGACATATGAAGCCATACAAATGAATGCTGGTGAGGATACAGCTGGGTCATTGTGGGTAAGAATTAGGGTAAAGCCAGCAAGAGAGATGCTGTGGTGGGAATCTGTTATAGACCACTCAACCAGGGTAAGGAAACAGATGAAAATTTTTATAGGCAGCTGGGAGAAGTTTCACAGTCACTGCTCTTGTGCTCGTGGGAGACTTTAATTTTTCTGATATCACAGAATCACAGAACATTAGGTATCTCCTGGAAATATAGCACAGCAGAGAAGGAACAGTCCCGGAGGTTTCTGGAGTGTGTGGAAGATAACTTCCTGACACAAATGGTGAGGGAGCCAACCAGGGAAGATGCCCTCTTGGACCTGCTTCTTGTGAACAGGAAAGATCTTGTGGGAGAAATAAAGAAAAAATCTAGAGCACAGTGATAATGAGTTGAGTGAGGTTTTAATCCTTGGAAAAGCAAGGAGAGGTGACCAATGAAACTGTTACCTTAGACTAACGGAGGGTGAACTTCAGCCTGTTCAGGAGACTGATTGACAAAGTCCCTTGGGAGGCTGCCCTGAAAGATATAGGACTTCAGGAAGGCTGGACAGACTTCAAGAGGGAAGTCTTAAGGGCACAGGAGCAGGCTGTTCCCATGAGACCAGCTTGGCTAAATAGAGATCTTTGGCTACACTTCGGGAACAAAAAAATGAGTCTATGACCTCTGGAAGACCCTCACGAAGACTTTAAAGATGTAGTCAAACTCTGCAGAAGGAAAATCAGGAGGGCCAAAGAACAGCTAGAGCTCAACTTAGCTACAGCTGTTAAGGATAATACAAAAAGTTTATGTAAATACATTCATAACAAAAGGAGGACCAGGGAAAGTCTCCATCCTATTTTGGATTCAGAGGGAAACCTAGTAACAGATGACACAGAAAAGGCTGAGGTGCTCAATGCCTACTGTGCCTCAGTCTTTAGCAGTGGAACTAGGTGTTTCCCCGGTCAACAGACCTCATGAGCTTGGAGACAGAGAGGGAGAGCAGAATGGGGCCATCACAGTTGGAAAGGAAGTGGTCAGCAACCTGTTCCACCGCTTAGACATAAACAAGCCTATGGGACCGGATGGGTTGCACCCAAGGGTACTGAAAGAGTTGAACGATGTACTTGCCAAGCCACTTTTGATTATTTACTCAATCCTGGCTAGCTGGGGAGGTCCCAGTGGACTGGAAGGTGGCAAATGTAACACCCGTCTACAAGGAGGGCAGAAAGGAGGATCTGGGAAACTATAGACCTGTCAGTCTGATCTCGGTACCAGGGAAGGTCATGGAACCATCATCTCAAGTGCTATCACACTTCAAATACAGGACAACCAGCAGACCAGTCCCAGTCAAAATGGGTTTATTAAAGGCGGGTTCTGACAAACCTGATCTCCTTCTATGGCAGGATGACCTGACTATTGGACGAGGGAAAGGCTGTGGATATAGTTTACCTGGACTTTCGAAAAGCCTTTGACACTGTTCCCCACTAAATTCTCCTTGATAAGCTGGCTGCTCCTGGCTTGGACGAGCACACAATCTGCTGGATAAAACACTGGTTGAACAGACGGGCCCAAAGAGTGGTGGTTAATAGAGTTAAATCCAGCTGGTGGCCTGTCCCAAGAGGCGTGCCTCAGGGCTCGGTGTTGGGACCATCTCTGTTCAACATCTTTACTGATGATCTCGATAAGGACACAGAGTGTATCATTAGTAAGTTTGCAGATGACACCAAGTTAGGTGGGAGTGTTCATCTGCCAGAGAGTAGGGAGGCTTTTCTGAGAGACTTGGATAGATTGGAGCAATGGGCCAATGCTAATGGCATGAGCTTCAGTAAGGCCAAGTGCTAGGTCCTGCACTTGGGCCACAACAATCTCATGCAGCGTTACAGGCTTGGGGAGGTGTGGCTGGAGAGCTGTCTGGCAGAGAGGGACCTGGGGATTCTAATTGGCAGAAAGATGAACATGAGCCAGCAGTGTGCCCACATGGCCAAGAAGGCAAATGGCATCCTGGCTTGTATTATAAATAGTGTGGCCAGCAGGAGTAGAGAAGTTATTGCCCCCCTGTATTCAGCACTGGTGAGGCCACATCTTGAGTACTGTGTCCAGTTTTGGGCACCTCAATACAAGAGAGATGTGGAGGTGGTGGAGCAGGTGCAGAGGAGGTCAACTAAGCTGGTGAAGGGCCTGGAGAGTAAATCTTATGAGGAAAGACTGAGAGAGCTGGGGCTCTTAAGTTTGAAGAAGAGGAGGCTGAGAGGAGACCTCATCACTCTCTACAGCTACCTGAAGGGACATTGTGAAGAGGTTAGCGTTGGTCTCTTCTTACAAGCAATTAGTGATAGAGCAAGAGGGCATGGGTTCAAGTGACAACAGGGTAGGTTTAGACTTGATATTAGGAAGATTATTTTCACAGAAGTGGTGGTCAAGCACTGGAATGGGCTTCCCAAGGAGGTAGTTGAGTTGCCATCCCTGGTTGTGTTTCAAGATCGTTTGGGCGAGGTGTTGAGGGATATGGTTTAGGGGTGAACTTGTAAGGTAGGGTAGATGGTTGGACTCTATGATCCCAGGGGTCTTTTCCAACCACAGGGATTCTGTGATCTTCTAAAAGGTGTTTTTTACCATCCTAAAGTAGGGCTTCTCAGTCAAAAAATATGGGATGGATTGATTCTGAAGATATCATTTTCCCTTGTGAGACTTTCTAGGATTTCTAGACAATTAGATGTGATAAATGGCTTCTAGACAGCTAATATTGAGTTAGTTTTGGTGAACTTCTACAAGTCATGTCTATGACAAAAGACCTTTACTGTAGAAGTCACAGCTGTTGTCTGTGATGTGCTTCTAACGCTGCCCTTAGTTTGCAGGGAGGATGTTATGTTCTTGTAATTTCCTCTCGGTGAAAGCTGAGAACGCTTCATTTGCATCCAGTTCTTCCCTTGTAATAACACTGTAATAGGTAGCCTCTTTAAATGTAAGACAGCTGATGCCAAATGTCTTTAAGGGGAACATCAACATTTCCCACCTCACAGAGGCTGAAGGTGTGTTTGTCTAATACTTTCTTTCAAGCTGCAGCAAAAGATTAACATCCTGCAGCCACTGCCTGTGGTCACTTGAATCTTAACCTATTTGAGCTCTCTGAGCTTATTTGAGTCTGCACTGTCTGTCAAACTTGCTCCTATTTCCATCTTCTGTGTGTTGAAAACTATCTAAGTGTGTAACTGTAACACAGCAGATGGGGCACAGTGCAACTTGGCTGACCTCTACATTCAACTTTGAAACAGCTGATCAGATTTGATTACCATAAAATAAACTTACAAGAACTTCTTACACTGTAGACCAAGCTGACAAGTGCCAGTTGAAATACTATAATTGCAGTAGATGAGGATGTGGCTTTTTGCAATGTTTTAATGGGTCTGAGAGTTAGTTGCATTGATTATAATGAGAACTGTGGAGACAAAATGTCTAGAAAACTTACTTTTTCCTCATACTTAGACAAGGAAACCAAAATAACACTCTTAGTAGTGTGCAGAGTGGGGGTTTTTGTAGTGATGCTTCTATTTTTCAGTATAATGGTAAGAAGACTGGATAAACACAGTTTGCAACACTGGGAACTAGAGAATTGTGCTTAAAAGTGGTCAACACACTTATCTCAAAATCATAACTTTCTTGAGAAGCTTTTCATTTTGGTATCATTGTTCTTTTGTTTTCAGTTCCCAATGCTCCCTTTACTCCTCTTATTTACCCTCCGTTTAGGCTGGATTGTAACACTACTGTCTACCAGCTCTGAGTCTTTAGCAAGCCAAGGTTTATCTGCTGCCAGGGACTTCCTGAAGAAAGTCAAGAACATTGAAAAAACTTAAGAATATCATCTCCTCAAGAAAAATAAATGCTAAGTTTATACAGCTAATAAAATGTGAAGATCTGAACATGCTGGTTGTTAAACAGCAGTTACAAAGGACACTTGCTCCACACCCCTTTTGTTCTGAGAGAGGGATAAAGGTCTCATCAGCAATTTTCCCCCTTTGTTCTTTCTTTTGCCATTAGAGCTGATTATTCTGACACCTTCTCATGTGCCTGTTTCTGTTTTTCATACATGTATTCTGGCTCCGTCGTTCCAGCTCCTCTTCCATTTGTCAAGCGGAAGTGTGGATGCTTTCAGATCAACTCGCACTTTGGCAAACACCGATTGGAGCTTCATACTGACAAGTGACATAAATAAATGGACATATTTTAAAATGTTTGACCCAATTCGGTCTAGGTGGTCCTGCTGTGGCGGGGGATTGGACTAGATGATCTTTCGAGGTCGCTTCCAATCCCTAATGATTTTATGAATATTAAGGGCTACTTGTTTAAAGACATCTGAATGACTAACATAGCAGCCTATGTCACTGGTTGACGGAGCCAGGCTCTTCTCAATGTCATCTAGCGATAGGGGCAAGGGGTGTAAACTGGAACATAGGAGGTTCCACATCAATATGAAAAGGAGCTTCTTCCCAGTGAGGGTGACAGAGCACTGGAACAGGCTGCCCAGGGAGGTTGTGGAGTCTCCTTCACTGGAGACATTTAAAACCCGCCTGGATGTGTTCCTGTGTGACTTGGTCTAGGTGATCCTGCTGTGGCAGGGGGATTGGACTGGATGATCTTTTGAGGTCCCTTTTGAGAATCCCTAATGACTCTATGATTCTATGGCACTACTTGCTTCCTTTGGGCTACAGTGAACATATCGTAGAAGGGCTTTGTGTCTGATTTCTTCAGTCATGCTAATTGCAATTGTTTTACAGCTGTAAACTATAACTGTGGCAATCGTGAAACTGATTTGCCTTTACCAAATGTGAACATGTTGGTTCTCTCTAGTTCTAGATGGCTTAATTCATTTTTTTCAGTGTTTACAAAGGGAAAGGACAAAACATTTTATGTAACTAAATAAGAGATGTCTTTCCCAGCAGTTATTGTAGTTGGGAGACAGAAATCTATAGTTTTACTTAATGATCCTGTTCTTTATAGCTTTTTTTTACCCTCAGTTTTGCACTTGTTTTCATTCATCCTGCTTGTCCTTTTCCCTAAGCAATATAATAAGTAAAAACAAGCTCTTCTGTGTTCTCCATATCTTATACTGTAATTATAGTCTTTTTGTTGTAATATTGATTTGGAAAAAAAACCAACCCCATCTGTATTTCTGTACGTAAAGAAATGGGAATCTGAATCTTACAACAAGGTGTTATTTAACCTTTACAGAAATGGTTCCTAGAAATCTTGAAGGAGAGAGAAATAGAGGAAGAGTGTTGTGATTTGAAACTCTTTTTAGAAGAAACTTTGACAGTTATGAATACATATGTATATTCCATAAATAACAATCTTCAAGAAGTTCTTCTGACCAGATTAAATTTCATGTTTATAACTCATTCTGAAACTTTGTCATATTACATGATAATAATGATTATTATTTTTTCATCATGGTGTTTGTTTAAGAGAGTCTTTCACTGTGATGAAAGACACTTTTAGGGTAGGACTTTCTTGAATTCTTCTCACAGGATGTGTAAGATCTTGCATTTACCAGCAGAGCAGAATATGTTGCTATGAAAGTGCAGAGGGTGATTGCTGTAAAACCAAACAATAATTAATACAAGCAAATAAACAAACCCAAGCCTTAACGGTCACAGGTAAAATGGTGCTCATATACAGAATGTTGCAGAAATGAAGTGTAAGAAAGGCCATCAAGAATGGTAAATCATGAGATCAAACCGCCTAAATATTCTACTATCTAATTTCTAATTCCTAATATCTAGACTCTTGTCTGTAAATTCTAGAAACTTTCAACCTCTGTGTCAAAGGGAAGGTGATTGAAGAATTTAATCCCTACAATCATTAGAAATCTCCTAATTTTTATTTTAAAAATCTTTCCAGATTTTAAATCCTAGTTACATATTTCCTCTCAAGCACTTTTCTAGAATGCATTTGCAAAATGCTGTCGTAGCTTCCGTGAATGTTCTATTCCCCCAGCTTTTTTAATACTCTTTGTACTTCAGGGGCTCACCCTGCTCTTTTTACACGTATGACTGTTTTAAGTGAAGCTTTGCTCTCTAAAAGTATCACTACAGGTTTTTCTTTTCCCTTCAGCATCTTCATCTGCTTCTGTGTCCTGGATGCTTTATCTCTGATCTGGTCTGTTTGGTTTTTAAAGCTGATCGCACAAGTATGGCTCTTATGATAGATTGTCATCTATGCTTGTAACATGTCAGAGTTGTTCTGATTCCTTGTGATTGATCAGGCAATACCTTTTCTATATCTGCTTAATGTCTTCTGTACTCTGTTGTTTCTTGGTCTGATGGACACTGAGGTAATCCATGTTCCTTTGGCATCTACTCAGAGAGTTAAGTCCAAGCCTTTTGGTCTCATATGTACATCTGTAATTCTGAATAAAAGAGAATCTGGGAGCTAATGCAAGAGATAATTCAGCTGCATTCTCTTGTTTAACAATCTGGGCATAACACAGCTTCTTCCTCTGACAGCAAGCATTTCCATCCCTTGTTACATGAGCGAGTTATATTTTAAGACTAGGAGGATCTATGGAGAACACCTGTAATCTAAGTGAGAATGAGACAATGTTTAATCATTTGTGGAAGTCATTTTGTGCCTGGAGACACTTCAGACCGACCTTGAAAAGAAAGGCTCCTTCCCAGAATGTTGTTGCTTAAAATCTACACAGCAGAGCGACACTGATACTGGCAGCAGCAAGTGGTACTAAATCTGAGCGCGGGTTTTCTCCACTTCATTTTTGGTCTATGTTTCAACTATTTTGCAATGTACTGATGTGTATTTTGTCGTGTCAGTACCTTGAAAAAAAAAACTTGTCAACTCACAAGTTGTCTGTGAAGTTCTTGCTCTCAGGTAATTGATGATCATCGTTTGATAAATATACTCGCATCTTCGCTGCGTGACATTGTAAGGCTGGAAAATGGCAAGTGGTGCCGCAAAATGCCTGTTCTGTGAAAAGTTGGTTGACATTTTCAATGAAGAGGGGCTCTCAGCTGAAAAATAAGACAGCTCATTAAATTTTGTTGACGATGTCAGATGCTAATCTAAACACTTAGAGAATAGCCTTGATAACCAAAGGTGGAGCTTGTAGGTGGCAGGTAAAAGTGGTGGGTTTGTTTGCATGGTAACAGGTGCAGCCAGCCTGCAGCTGATGCAATAAATCCATACAGCTGAACACAACGTCTTCTGAGGCCTCTAACATGTGTGCTGTGGGGGTATTAAATACAGAAATGCACACTGTATAATTAGGGGGTTGAGCTATTCTGGGAAAAGCTGGAACTAGAGAAATTTCTCATGTGAATGCATTCCCTTAATGCCATTTTAAGGCAACATAAACTGTTTGCGAAAGTTTATTGAATTTGGCCAATAGAAATATACTTTTGGTCAACCTGAGGCAGTTTCTGTGATTATTTTTCAATACAACTGCAGAACAGAAAGAAAAAATATTATTTAAACAGCTCTGTTTTGTTGGCACATATTTCACATACAGATAGTCTGTCTGGCGTAGCTTCTATATTTTCATTCTCTTCTTATGAAAGAATTTGCCTGAATCTGTCATATATGTTTATAGTAAACTTCAACCCTCACCCATGTATGTGTTCTACTTAACTAACAATAATTATCTGGGGGAAAGATAAAAATCTATGTCTTACTAATATCTTTTGAAATTGTGTGGGAATTCTCACATATTCTAGAAACCTAGTCATGTTTCCTGCAGGAATGTGTGATATCAAATATAATGCTCTGACTAATTACTCTTGGAACTGTTTTACTCAATGTCCCTCACTTTGGTTTAGTTAATATGTTCTTGATTTCCTTCCTTGGATTGTGATATGTCTCCAGGGTGGGGTTTTTTGTAAGTTACAGAATCACAGAATCATGTGATCATAGAATCACAGAACATTAGGGATTGGAAGAGACCTCGAAAGATCATCTGGTCCAATCCCCCTGCTACAGCAGGATCACCTAGACCAAACAGCTAACATACCCCATTTTGGATGCTATTGGACCTTTTAAGATAGAGGAAAAAGTTATTAGCTGTGAGTGTGTTGAAAAATAACATATAGGTGTTAAAGAAAGACACATTGTCCCCTCCTGGAAAATATTATATGTGAGCTTTTGGTACAGAGGTTTTTCACTCATTTGGGCTATGAGAGCAAAACCTGTTTGAGGTTCTGTAAAGGTGGTTCTTACAAAGTGCTTTGAGATCTTGAAGTTAGTTTCTGCTGCTAATGCTGAATGAAAAACCTAAATGTTCCTTTAGCTACAGAAAGCAATGATGACCTAGTCAGGCTCTTAGAGCCTGATAAAGAATTACTTTCTAGATTTGGTTAAATAAATTGGGGGGGGAAAGTGGGGAAAATAGGAAAACAATGACTTTCAGATACACTGTTTTCTAATCAGCTACAGCAACTGAATTTTAAAGTGCTAACAGACAGGATTTGAGCATTCCCTAATCCTCCAGTCCTCCCTTCCGAACTTGCATATCCGTTTCTAACCATCTGACGTGTTGAACTAACTTAGAAAAATAATGTGGCAACAAAAAACTGGCGCTTACTTTGTCAATTCTTTTTGTGTTTGTTTTTAATTGCAGACAAAAGATGAAGTCAGTGTAAAGCAGAGTTAAAACGCTCTCTAAATTCAGACCAGTTAATTATATATTATCTACCTTTTACAGTGGGCTTGAGGTTTTAGCTTCTTAAAGAAGAAAACTGCTTGACAGCAGCAGCTGTGCTATCAGTGAATATTAAGGAAGATTATTATATTAGTTAATTTGAAAACATCCTGGGTGCCAGTAACCTAGAGAAGGTGCCTCTAGTCCTACAAATCCTCACAAATTGTTCTCAGGTTGACAGAATAGTGATTGTTTGGAGAGGGTAGGGTTTTTTTACAGGTTTAGCCACTGTGTTAAGGAAAAACTCAAATTGTAATGGAGAAAATATTTTTTGTTATTATTTAATAAACAGAGATTTTCTGTTTTGGCAAGTAAATGCTAGGCAGACTGTAGTAGGTGGATTCTTATAGTTCCTTCAAACTTGTGGTGTGAGACTTTGTTCTGTCTTCAGCCATGTTTAGGGAGCTTTGTGGAAACCTCTAGTCTCATATATTATTTTCTGTCTGGAAAACAGTCTCATTAGGTTGGTTTTGTGGGTGATAAGGTTTGTTTCTCTGCATTTGGTACCAGTGACACTCAAGGAAGCATCAGGGTCTCATGGAGGTGGGAGCACAGAAGGGCAAGCAAGGATCGTTGGCTTTGCCATTGTATGGTCACCATGCGTAAACTGAGGTGAATGAATGTAGAGAGAACTGGCAGGCAGAGACTTCCATCCCTTTCAAAAAGAGTCTTTTATTAACCATAAAGGAAGAGCAGTGCTTCCCTGTAGGTCATTCGGGACTACGAGTGCTGTTCAAATGTGAAGAACAGCTCACTGAATCCACTGAGGGATTCTGAAAATGGATAAAATTGCTTCAGAATACTTTGGAATCTTTCATGATGATGTTGCAAGCTTGCACTGGTATATTTGGGCTTCTTAATTCCAGTTGGAACAATGCTTCTTATGAGAAAGGACTGTCACTTGAGCACTCTCAGCACCATATTTGGCATTTGTCTGAAGACTTGCAGGGTAGATTTCAATTACACTGCACAAATTCTGAGTAAGAGCAAGAGTTCAGTCCAGTATATCTAATTATACCAGTATAGATGAATGCAGTATCTGCCCTATTTTCTATTTAGGATTTTTCAAAAGGCTGTTTATTCTTAGCTGGAATGTTCCTTTGAATGTCAGTGTCAAATGTTAGCTGGAGTGTTAAATGTTTGTGGCTGTTGTTTGAATTTGGGTTACTTCAGTCCACGTAGATGAAACCAGCATTTCCCAGCCTATTGAAAAAGCACAAGTTTTTTTCCATCCCATAAGTCATGTGAATTCAAGTAGAAGATTAGGACTTTCAACCTGACTGTGTTTGTGTTTAAGCCATTCTCTTGAAATGAGATCAAGGTATTAAATGTGAATCACTTCTGTGCTCCCAACTCAAATGGAATGCTTGTCTAAACTGGGAATAACACAACATGAAAATCAGCTGTTCTTCTGTGAGCTTCCACAACCAATAAAGCTGATCTTAAGTACACTGGCTTTCTCAACACATGTTCTAATAGCACTAGTATATTTTTCATTATTTATATTCACAGCATCACAGAGCATTAGGGATCGGAAGGGACCTTGAAAGATCATCTAGTCCAATCTGTATTGACAGCTGGATAAAGAAAATATAGGATTTTTGGTTCTGATTGATGGGATTTTTTGTCTCCATATGTTTAATAATGAAAGAATCCTGAGCAGCTACCTGAGCGTCTGCACGTGTAATGCCATTTTTTGGGTGATTTTAACTGGTGATCGTGCATGCACCCACTTACTCACAACCTAGTTTGAACTACACTCTTGTTTTACTACACAATTGTGTATTATTTTCTCTTGTTTCTTGATGTGTTGCTTAAAACTCCAGCCTACTGTTGGTATAATAGGTAGCAGGTAATGGCTTATGGGCTATTTGACTGTCAGAAAATGTAGTTTTTCAGATGGAAAATGCCCAGGGTGTGTTATGTTTCCATTGGCTCAGAAATGGAATTGGATTCCTTGTGTTTATGCAAATAAACGCTTTCCACAGCTGTTATCCTCAAACTACTGAGAGCACGGAGCCAGGCTCTTCTCATTTTATCATCTAATGATAGGACAAGGGGCAATGGGTGTGAGCTAGAACACAGGAGGTTCCACATCAATATGAGAAAGAACTTCTTCACAGTGAGGGTGACAGAGCACTGGAACAGGCTGCCCAGGGGGGTTGTGGAGTTGTCTCCTCTGGAGGCATTTAAAACCCACCTGGATATGTTACTGTGTGACTTGGTGTAGGTGATCCTGCTGTATCGGGGGGATTGGACTAGATGATCTTTCAAGATGCCTTCAATCCCTAATGTTCTGTGATTTCTCCGGTCACTTACACTGCTGTAAATCAGGAGTAACTCTGCTGAAGCTGATGACCATATGACACTGCATGTACAGAAATGAAAGAATTAATTATTTGGTAGCAAACTGTAAATTTTGAAGGAAGACAGAGTAACAAAGGTAGCATCAAATACTCTTAGCACTGAGAGGTTGCCAACACTTGTTGCCATTTGGGAATTGCTGTCTCTGGACTGAAACCTGGTCAGACACTTGGTTAAGCCACACGCAGTCAGACCACTTTGTACCGTTCCCGTCCCTGCCCCTTTAGCTGGCAGGAGGCTGTCATCATGACAGCTGTCAAGGGGTTTATAGAGCTAAAAAAATGTAATGGAAAGCAAAGTAAAAAAATTAGTTTGGTTTTTTTTTTTAAAAAAAAACCAACAGGTATCTGCTTCCCAACAGTAAAAAAATATGTAAAACATACAAACAGCTGATGCAAGAAATACTCACCTGACTCTTTGGCTTATTGTTATTCTGGCTTCATTCTAATGCAGTTTCTTCCTGTTCAATATTGGTTTATAAAACTGTGCTACATGTTCACTGACCCCTGATAACTAAACAAATCCCAGTGTGCAGCTAGATGAATAATTCCAGTTCATAGTAGTGCAAATATATGCTGATGGCTGTTCAGTGAATTGATAATAAATTAACCATTAAAATTATGGGGGTTAGGAGAGTAAAAGGACACAGGAACAGTGCATTTTGTAATATATTACTTGTTAGTTCTGGTAGCAATAATATGTACTTTATTTTTAATACTGACGACAATACATTTTTCAGTCCAGCAATTGTGTCTTTTTTTAGTCTGTGAAAGAAAAGCTTTCCATGAGCAACTGCCACAGTTAGAAAATCCCATTATCTTTACCTCTTTGTGTACGTGGACCGGCGGTACAGAGACACTTTCTACACGGATACCTGTGAATATTTCTGGAATGCTGTTGTACTTACAGAGACGTGAAAACAGAGCAACATTTGTTTATCGTTGGTGGGCTGAATGGAGAATCCAGTTCTACCTTGGTTTGTCAAAGCTACAGTTTATTGTTAAGGGATGTGTTATGAGCCAAGGCTGCTGTAAATCACTGAGCCTTTGCTGATGTGTGACAAAGCTGCAGTACATCAGCTGGAGATCTTCAGCTTTGTCTCACTGGATGCATTGAATCTAGAGGCTTATCCCCCTGCAACAGCAGGATCACCTAGACCAGGTCACACAGGAGCACATCCAGGCGGGTTTTAAACATCTCCGGCGAAGGAGACTCCACAACCTCCCTGGGCAGCCTGTTCCAGTGCTCTGTCACCCTCTGGTTATTTTATGTTACATTTTGTGAGGTTTATGTCATTACATGGAATATTGAGTGTGATCTGCAGTTCTTTACTGTTCAAGTGCTTAATTGTTTGGTTCTGCTGCCTCCTCTCAGTTTTTAACTCTCATTCATACTATTTAATTGATTTAAAAATATTTGTACCTAAGACTTGCTCATATGTTTTAATGTGTTCAGGTTTCTGTGGTTCCGTTCAGTGAGAACAGGAATTGATTTTCAAATAAGTAGAAATGAGTTGACCACGGTCCATTTTAAGTAACCTAAGTAGTGATTAAAAGACATCTGAGTGGAGACAGCAATAGCATTGCACTGAATAGATCGGAGGAACCAGCATGTCTGGAGATAACTTGTCAAAAAGGAAAACCCTTCAAAGATATGTCTTAACACTTTTTCCCTTTGGTCTTTCGAGTGTGTGCAGATACCATAAGATCCTGGGTAATGTTTGGCAACTCAGTTGTTTAGACTCAACCAATAATCCTTTCTGCTGGTGTTTCAAGCAAAGAAAAACATGTTGTTCTGGTTTAGATTATTTTGTACCAGTTTGTATTTCTCAGGGTTGCTGAAACAGCAGAAAAATGGGGACAATTTTATAGTAAAGGAAGAAACACGCATACGCAAATAAAAGATAGTATGAAGGGATGTCAAAAGCTTTTTTAGCTAAAAATGTCACCCACAGTAATGTATGAAACTTCTCGGTAGGTCCCATTTTAAGGGTTTTTGGGTTTCAATCTGTTTTTAAGTTCTGTGGGTTTACTATAGGCACATAAAGATAGTCCTAATGGATGCAAATAACTCTACTGCTGTGCAGTAGGTAAATGCTTTTTCCTTTGTTCTCCTCACTAAAAGTCTAATAGCATCAGATTTTAGCAAACAGGGAGTCTGCAAAGGAGAAATACAGAGAAAATCAAAATGGGGGTGGGGGGTTTTCTTATGGGATGATTTTGTTTTGTTTTTCTTCTGGCTGTCATTACTCAATCTGTTAGAATGTATTTGAGTGGCTCCTGAGCGCAGATTAGTGCACACTCATTACAGCTGGTCCAGTAAATCTGACCTCGTCACACACTATTGCTATTTGTTTTCCTTAATTAAACGTTTCATGTACAGGAATAGAAATCCATACAACTGGTATCAATGCAGGTCCGTGAGACTAAGTGAAACAAACATCTGCCAGGAATGGTTTGGGTGCATCTGATCCTGCCTTCAGACAGGAGCATCTTCTGTCAGGTTTCATTTCAGCTCCAATTTCCATGACTCTTATTAATCTTATATTACTGCTGGGGTAGTGAAATGGATGTTCCTGTGGTATCTCCTGACAAGACTAATAAAAACCGGCAAGAATGTTCACAATATTAAAAGAAGTTTTATTTGCCTCCTCTTTGAAGGTGGACACAGGGAGATGCCGTTCCCCACCCTTAACCCACATGGAATATATAGGTTAAAAAAACCAAAAGAAGTACTGTTAGCATCCATTCACCTTGCCTGGGCACATTCATGAATGCACTTATTGCTTCTAAGAACAGGACGGAATGAGCCTGAGAGGAGCCGTAACAATGCTCATTTTTTGTTGTATGTGTCCTTCATTTCTTATGTTTTTTCCAGTTTTGTCCTGGTCCAGAGTTACATCTCAGAAATCATTAATATGTTTAGTGAGAGGTGGCAGGAGGGTTGGAACTAGATGATCTCTAAGGTCTCTTCCAGCCCAGACCTTTCTATGGTTGTGTGATTCTAAAATCAGATCTTGGAAAAGCGAATGATGACCTGTAATGTGATGAGTGATAGCTTCCTGGTATACGCAGCGGGAAAGTGTGCTCTCGTGTTTTCATTCCCCTATGGATAATTTGAAAGGCAATTTGCTGAGGTTATCACAGAAACAAATCAAAAAACAGAGTGCTAGTCTCACTAGCACTGTGGTTGGCTCAACCTGGGGTTTCAGGTTGTAGCTTCAACATATCAGAAAGATCAGGAGTCCCTATAAAGCATGTTAACCTCTAAGAAGCCCTATAAAAACCCCTATAAAAGCAAGCTCTGTCAGAGACCCACTGGCCATAGACTTCAACTAGCAGTTGGCAAAGGAGCCCAAACAGAGTGAGATCACCATTAAGTCTAATAGCAGAGACACTGGCCTATTTATACTGATCACTGTGTGCCAAGTGGCCCGTAAATCAAGTAACAACGAATCCAAGCTCTCTGTCTGCAGTGCTATTCAGGATTTTGGGGTCGGTTTTGATTTCTTTAATATACATGTGTTCCCATTTTGTGCTTTATGCAGAAAGTCACATGCAGAGTTCTTGATATGAAAACTTACTAATAAAAACTCTTTTTGTGTGAGCCGCATTCATATGACAATTATTTTGGGGTTTTTTTTTGAGGGTTTGTGAAATAGCCAGAAACAGCAGTCTAATACACAAGAAATAATCCTGGGTTTGTTCAAATGAGTTTGGCTATTTAGCAGCTAATGATGATCCTTTGAGGAGGTAATCAGCTTTCGTGCATAGAGCTGCAAAAGTGTGAGAAGCAGGATAAAATATATGGCTGAGTCAGAATGTGAAGGTTTTTAGTCAAATAAGACATATGATCCCGACATATGATTAAAACTTCCACGTTTATTGATACTGTAGCAAGCCCAAAATTCTATGAAAAAACCTTGCATAAGGACGCAGTCTGAAATCATGAGAAAATATAACTTGAGCATATGAATTCCAGCATAATGAATAAGACTCGTGTTTTTTTCTTCTTTTTTAAATGAATTTCCTTTTCAGAGGAGGAAAGGTGTTTGAAACCTGCCTGCATATGTGCGACTTGGTCTAGGTGATCCTGCTCTGGCAGGGGGATTTGGACTAGAAGATCTTTTGAGGTCCCTTCCAATCCCTAATATCATTCTGTGATTCTTACCTGACTGTAATTTACTTACTTCTAAGAACAGATTGAGGTTCTCACATTTTTTAATAGATATGAGAGACCATGTGTTACATAGGTAAGGATAAAACTTTGCTAAGGAATATATAGACAGTGTGTGAGTGTATTCAGGTGCTTGGGTCTGGATCTTGGCAGTGGTAGCTTACCAGTATAAGTGCAGCTGCTGCCAAACAACTGTATGTGAGTCAACCCACTGTTTCTGAGCACACAAAAAGTGTGAATGCAGAGTGATAGGACAGAAAGGGAGCAGTAACTGACTGACTAGGTTGTTCTATTACAGAAGTGGGAAATTACCTCCTCTATTCACATACTCCTTTTCTGTTAAATACTCTGGGTCTTTGCTTCATAGTGTCAGACACTCATATTGTAAAAACTATTATCATGAATACAGCTTTTCCAAGAGAGAAGGGCGATGCATTAGCAGGCGAAGGGGCTACTAAGCAGATAAGTAAACTTAATGAATCACAGAATCATCATGGTTGGAAAGGACCTCCTAGATCACCGAAGTCCAACCATATGAAGTTTTAAGGCAATATGAGCTCTCTCTGTGCCAGGGTTAAAGTAGAAGGAATAGACAAGGAAACATCTAGTTGCGTTGCCTTGTCTACACGTTGCGGTTTTGGGCAGATGACATAATTTTGCATTATTTTTAAGCCTTTTCTAAATTATAGTTAAACCATGATATAGACTTTTACTGCACAAAAATGGGCACATGTTTAAAATCAATCTTTCTCTCAACGTGACCTTGCAAGCTTTTAAATACTACTCCAAATAAAAATCTCTTCATTCACCCCTCTGAAGGCAAGCACAGTATTTTATAAGGCTTTGTTTATGATTAAAAAAAATAAAAATGTTATTCTTCATGCCTTCTACAATGATTATCTCAGATATTTCACACCAGCAGTCTTCTTTCTCATGCCATGCCTATAGTTTTTCCTTACCAAGATGCATCACACTTCTATATTTGTAATGTCTTGTTTCCATCTATGCTCATATTTTTCCATCCCCATTAATTTCCTCATCTTATCTCCAAGTAGTCCTTCAGTGTTTCCTATTTCTTTCCTTTGAGTGCTGACCAAACACAGCATGGTCTGTGGCCAGTTGTGCTGGCCAGTGCTTCCAGGCTGTCAGGCAGGCCAAATAAAGCAGAAAGCTGAATTCTCCCTCAGTGAGACACTTGTCTTGCCACTAATATGGGCTTCTATGTAATTTCAGGCATGTCCAGCACACGGGTCATGAATTTTATCCTTGCCTCAAAGGCAGGGTCATGGGTGAAGTACAAGCATTGGAGGTATATTTATCCTTAAAGATGATAAAAAAATACCTACATAGAGAGCAATGCAGGGTACCTGAGTGACTAGTTCTGGACACGCAGTTTTCAGCTTTTTGTGTGAACAAGCCACTGTTTTATGCTTCTGTAGAATGTAAAGATGTTGCCATCTATGCTATCAATCACTAGCAGATGTAATTGATGGTTATACAGTTCTTTCTTTATCTGCAATAAGGTTTGTAGAATCATGGAATGCTTTGGCTTGGAAGGGACCTTCAAAAGTCGTTTAGTCCAAGCTCCCTGGAAGTGGGCTCCAGAACTGGACCCAGCCCTGCAGGGGGTCTCACCAGAGCAGAGGGGCACAATCACCTCCCTGACCTGCCGTGCACACTGCTAGACACACAGCCCAGGACACGGCAGGCTTCTTCTGCAGGGCTGTTCCTAATGCCTTCATCCCAGTTGCACAGAGACCACTGGTTGTCCCAACCCAGATGCTGGACCTTGCATTTGGCCTTGTTGAACCTCATGATGTTCCCACAGGCCCACTTCTGCAGCTTGTCAAAGGTCCCTCTGGATGGATCCTGTCCCTCTGCAGTGTCAACTGCACCACTCAGCTTGGCATAATCTCCAAACTTGCCGAGGGTACACTCAATCCTGCTGTTTATATCATTGCTGTCCCATTCCTTGCCTTGTGGTCCACCCACTCAAAAGGTGTGGGAAGAGAGGTTGCTAGTGAAGACTGAGGCAAAAAACAGAGTTAAGTACCTCAGCCTTCTCCTCATCTGTTCTTACCAGTTCACTAGCCTTGCTCATCAGAAAGGGAACGCTTTCTTCGACCTTCCTTTTCTGGCTGATGGACTGTAGAAGCATGTTGTTATTCTTTGCCTCCCTTGCCCAGTTCAGCTCCATCCAAGTGCAGCATTGGTCAGCTAACTAAAATTGATTCTATTTAGTTCACAAATTATGTTTGTTTAGAGATCAGTGATTATAATTTGTGATTTTTTTGTACCCTGAGGTGTCTGATATCACGCTGTGTTGATAGCTTCAAAGCTTCTGTGACTGTTGTGAACTCTGTAGAGTTCCTTCGCAATCCGCTGTCTTTCTTCAGCAGTTGTCAAACTCCAGCTTCCTGGTAATACAACTGACTTTTAATTATCACAGCCTAGTCAGGCATGCATCCCTGTTCTGGGGTCACTGAATTATTTGCCAAAAGAGTGGACTGTATTGGATAGATGGATTGCTTTGGTAACTAGTTGCTATTAATAACTATTAATTATAGCACTGTCAGGGCTATGTTGTCAAAATTGCTTTATGGAATCATCTCATACACATTGCAGTCTTGCAAATCTTGTTTCCACACAGCACCACCTGCCCTCTCGCCCCTTCAGTATTTCAGTATATATTGTTCATCACTCATTATGAGTTTTGGAAGCAACAGCCTTGGTTGCAGATTGACCCGAAAGGATTTATAGACCCCGTGAATTTCTAGCTTGTTTGTTGATGTACCAAAACAAGACATTCTTTTGGCAGGTTTTGGTACTGGGGAACAGAACAGTTACTATTGGTTAAAGGTTCTGTTGTCTGATATTTCAGAGACGTTGCTATAGTTTTTGATGTTCATCTACATTTTTTGTTAACTGGAGTTTTTGTTTTCAGTGTGAATAGATCAGGTATATACAGAAGACTGGCTTAAGGAAGCCTTTACCTATTTTCAAACTAAATAGAAAAAGTAACTTAATCCTACTACCTACAGAGGTAAAAGAGCACTGAGATGGGCCATGACCTATGTTCTCTGACCTACGAAGAAGGAAATGTTGTTGTATGTGCTGTTTTCATATTTGGTTTCTTTGAACATAAGAAAATAAATGTGTACTATTGCCATGTAAAATGCACTTATACCTGTAACTCAGAAAATTAGTAAATCAAATGAATCAATCCCAGATACAGTGCCTAGACTCAGCAGTAGTATTAGCTCTGTGGGTTAGAACAGGATTTCTGCTGCATGACCCACCCCAATAGCTGGACAATAGAGATCAGGTCCCCTACATTTTTAAAAGCTTCTTGTAGGGATGAGACTTGCAGTATTTCATCAGTGCAATGCTATCTGGCTAAAAACTAGTAATAATTACGCAAGAATCTGATCTAGTGTTCTTAGACTAAATCCTGCTCTTCTTGATTTGCTACAGCCACTTGCTGTTCATGTCTTCAGCAGCAGATGCGCACGTATACAGAGGAAATGCAGAACTTACATCAGTGTAGTGCGCAAAGTGAGGGGACAGATCCCATGTGTCTGAAGCTGAGTTCCCCTCTGAACCTCCCAGCTCCTGTTGGAGTGAACCTCAGAAGAGAAGGTTTTCAAAAGTCCTCTTCTGCTGTCCCGATCTCCCTCTCTTCTCACCAGCTGGGGTACATATGGGTTCCCCACTACTACCAACTGCTAATTAATTGTATTTCAGCTAAATGCCTCATAAGCACATTCCAACAAAAATGGGGGAGGAACATCAACTGCAATTCCTTAGAGACTTTTCTGTAAAAATAGGAAGCATTTCTATTGATTTTGTCACCAAAAATCAACATCCACACCCACTTTTCTAATGCCTTTGAATTTCAAGCTATTTAGAGAGATGGTGGAACACAGAACCCCAAACAGATATGTGCCTACACTTTTCATTTTGAGATTAAGTCTTCATGCATGGTGACTAGAACAGCTCTGAACGTGTTTGTTCTAGCTCAGGGTGCAGGTTGACATTTCTTGGCAGTGCTCCACCGTATGTGCCCAGCAGCATTGCTTGAATAATTTTACAAATGAAACTTAGAGTTTTCCAGAATTATTGTATTGGCTGTAAATTGGAAAAATGCTCTGAAACAATCATCTGCCTTTTCTATAATCAATCTGCTTTCCCCTGTGTTCCATGCAGAATGCTTGGGCTGATCCCTTTCCCGGTCACCGTGACCTGAGGTCTAGAACTGCAAATTCACATTAGCCATGTACCCTTCTTGGTTTAGTAGGTCTGTGGACCTACTTGTACAAGCACTCCCCTACTTGGGGTTTTCTTGTACTAGCACTCAGGCACATTTGTCACAGTGGAGGTTCATGAGTGCGGTGTAGAACCTTTGCCTCTTTCTGGAGTGCAGATTTGTACAGTCTAATTCCATGTGAAAACAGAGAGGAAGATAAAGAAGAGTCAGGATTTACTCCTTGCAGATATCTTTTTTTAGTTCACATCTACAAGTATGAGGATCAGACGTAGTACAACACCTTTTTCTTGTATTCCATATCTGCACCTTTACAACTGAACACGAACCAATGTTGAGGGCATTTTCAGCTATGAAAATGGTGTAATAGATGGATTTTTCAAGGTGTTTGGTCCTATCGTCAAAAATCTCAGGCCAAGACCCACTGAATTCGTTCAAGTCAGAGTCTAAATCGGAGTTATTTCAGACTGCCAAATGCAGAAATCTCTTAGGTGTATTCCAACTAAATCTGATGGGGAGAAAGTCTGAGGGGAATGTGAGGGAGCAGAACTGCCTTATTCCTGTAGTAAGTGAATATTCTGTTGACCTTTTGAGAAATGAGAAAAGTTTTTCATAGGTTCAGTGGGCAGTATATAAGACATGAAATAAAACACTCAACTGTTGTACTTAAAATTCTCTGTAGCTTTCTGTCTTGGCATTAGTGACTTGTTTAGATGTGTACAGAATATTGCAAATGTCTGAGCAGTTTGTATTTTGTATGTTCCTGTGCGACTTGGTCTAGGTGATCCTGCTGTGGCGGCGGGGGTGGACTAGAGGTCCCTTTCAATCCTTAATGATTCTGTGGTCAAAGTCAGGTATTAAAAAAAAAAAATTCAGAGCAAACATTAAACTCAGTACATCAGATGATTAGTAATTTACAAAAGGAACGCCCTATTTTTACTGCTGCGCATGTAATTATTAATATATGCGGATGCATGGACATGTGAGCAACTTAAAATACATCTCTTATTTAGACAAGACTACGTGACTGGATATGATAAATAAGAGACTATTTGGAGTGTGTGCGGTTCCCCCCATGCCATATGGAATCGAGAAAGAGACCACAGTCTAATATTTTCATGGCAGTACAAATTGGCACTGCAGAGCTTGAAGAGGAAGAGGAATCTGCTGCAATATGTGCTCTCAGTGACATTTTGATTTTTGGCACTTGTTTGTGTATGTGCAAAAACATCCTGTCTAGTGATAAATAGAGTTTTGCTCATAATATAATGCTTGAGTGAACAGAGTGAGGATAAATAAGTTGAAGATCTTGGGTAACTTCGCTTCAACTCTGTTCTCTCCTGTAGAAAAAAAAAAATCCCATATTTGCGGCTCCATGAATATCACTGGGCTGCCTACAGCAGTGCCAACATTAATATATGTCAAAATTTGGAAGGATGCAGAGATTGTAACAATATCTGGATAAATTACTAAGTGGATGAAGTAATAATTGCAAATAGTTGAGACACCACAGTTCAGCAAGCTGCCACCCATCAGCTGAAACATGGTAACTGGTTATTTGCTTGGCTCTTATCCACTGTGGATGTTATACAAGACTCTTACTGAAGCCATCTTCTACCCAAACTGACTAACTTGGAAAGTTTCAGTTTTTCAAATGTGTGATGTAGACAGATAAGTTTGACCGTGTCTTTGGTTTGTTTAAGTTATTCTGTATTTCCCTTAGAAAAAGAGTAACTTGATACAAGTTTTCTTCTCCATGGTATTTCCATCAGATCCTTACAGTTAAACAATAACTGCCACAAATAAGAAGTACATGTATAACAAAAGTGTTTAAAAACCTTTATTTTAAAATGATGCATGAAACTGACATATAAGTAGGTTGTGTTCTGGGCCCCTCGGTTAAAGAAGGACACAGAACTGCTGGACAGAGTCCAGCACAGAGCCACAAAGATGATGTAGTGGATCATCTCCCTTGTGAGGAGAGGCTGAGGGAGATGGGTCTCTTGAGCTTGGAGAAGAGGAGACTGAGGGGTGGCCTCATTAATGTCTATAAATATGTGAAGGGTGGGTGTCAGGAGGATGGAGCCAGGCTCTTCTCAGTGTCATCTAATGGTAGGACAAGGAGCAATGAGTGTAAGCTGAAACATAGGAGGTTCCACATAACTATGAGAAGGAACTTCTTCCCGATAAGGATGACGGAGCACTGGAACAGGCTGCCCAGGAAAGTCAGGGAGTCTCCTTCTCTGTAGATGTTTAAAACCAGCCTGGACATGTTCCTGTGCAGCTTGATCTATGTGATCCTGTCATGGCAGGATTGGACTAGATGATCTTTCAAGGTCCTTACCAATCCCTAATACTCTGTTATTTTGTGTGATTCTCTACCTTAGAATGCTTAAATGGTTGGGGAAGCTGAATAGATCTCTTCATTTGGTCTCATTTCTTCGAAGCAATCTATGATGGGGAAAAAAAGAATTAAAAAAAAATTTTAAATAGACTACATATCTTAGCTGAAATATTCTGCAGCCTTTATTGCTCCTTTGCTGAGTATATACCAGTCCTTATTTTTTTTTAATATGTTTTTCACTCTAAGCAATGGATTTCTTTCTTTGGATTTTTTCACTTATGTTAAATTCAGACTTGGCATCTTAAGTCCCTGTATAAAAGTTAAGCCAGAGGACAATTCATTACGATAGTCATAGTTAACAGGACAACTATTAACTAATAGGGCAAAGAACTCAAGTGGAAATTATAAACAGTCTGGTTAAAAACACAAGGAAAGGTAACTGTGACTGATTTGCAGTAGTTTATTTATTTATAAAAAATATTTTGGACCATGCTGTTTATCTGCACTGCAGTTTGCCACGTCTTTTAAGGGAGATTTATAGTTCATTGATTTTGATATTTAACCTATATTAGTTAATATAAATACTCTTTAGAGAGTTCACATTGATCTCATTGGAATTTAGTACTAACTTAATCTAATGTGATCAGAACCTAATACAAATTTAAGTTCTGTTTAGGCAATCAGTGAATTCAGGATGCTTGAGAGACGTGGTGAACGGGGGAAAGAGTAAAATTAATGACCTGGTTACTTCCACAGCCTTTTATGAAATCTCTTCTTCAGTGCTTCCATGGAGACAGAGCACTTGAAGTGTAAAGGTAAAGAGTGTCAAATCAAAGTTTTGGAAAGTTGGCAGCTGCAATAACTTACTGCCATTTTATTTTCCTTTCCAAGCTATCTGCTCCATCCAGCTCAGGAGTGACATATTAAAGGAATTTCCAACCTTGAAGAGCCTGACTTCTTCACAGTGTTGTGTTAAATATGCACACACAAAACAAGTTTTAGTGAACACACCATTAAAGGCTCTTTATTTCAGTAATACCTCCTTCAACAGTCACCAGGGTCACCTTTAAGTTTAAATGTTAATCTAGACACATCTAGAGGATGAGGTAGTCAACCAAAGACCTGAACCAGCCTTTGGAAGTGCCTTTCTTTTTTTTAATTCAAAAAGATCAGTTTGGCACGTATCCAAAGTGTCTCTGCTAAGTGGAGTGGAATTGGCTCTAAGCATTTTGGTCATGGTTTTAGATAGCAAAAAAAAAATCCAAAGTTGCTGAATTTATGGTAGGCTGAATCATGTTGAATTGCCTCTTGTTTTCTGTCAACTAAGGGCTGTATATGGACCTTGCTGTTCCAAGAGTCATAATTGGTGGTAATTTGATTATCTAATAACCAAGGTAAACCAAAATAATTAAAAAGTGTTGTATATGGTAATTGAATGCTCTTAAATCTTGTACTGTTTCACTGATCCATGCTTACATGATGGCTCTGAAACACAGGCTTTAACAAATAACATCTGTTTCTTGCCACGTTCTAAATGTAAATTTTGGGTAAAGTCTATTTCTGGTGTGTAGTGCTAAATTCATTTGATATAACTTCCTATTTTTTAAACCAACAACTTTAATGCTATTTTGATACTTACTTAACATAGCCATAGATTGCTTTAGTACTGTGTGACTTGGTCTAGATGATCCTACTCTGACAGGGGGATTGGACTAGATGATCTTTCGAGGTCCCTTTCAATCCCCAATGATTCTATGACTAACACCCATGAACTCTAAATAACAGAAAAGGAGTACTTTTCTGTTGTTATGTCTGTGTTTTCACCTGGAGGACTGGGATGCTCTACACTATCTAATTAGCAGTCTATTGAAAGAGTAATTAACAGAGACAGAGCAGAAATGTTTCATTTCCACTGATTTTTTTCTGTGAGGATTTCAATAGTTTGATTTCCTTTTCATGACACTCAGCCCATTTCAGTCACATACCTCACAGGTGTCTGAGAGAAATATAAGATATGTGGTGTATTTGAAGCCTTAGGATAGATATCCTTTGGGATAATCACAAAATGAAAGGGTGGTCTCAAAAACCACTTATTTAAAACACAGGAAGGTAGCTCTTGCTGGACTTAAAACCATTTCCCTCTTTTTAAGGTCATAACTTCCACTCATCTTAATGCATTCTAATTATCATCCTACTTAGCTTTTGTTTCTTGTGAAGATTAAAGTGATCTGTTTGATGTGTGCAAAGAAGTGGCTACAGAAAACAGTAAATTAATTGGAAGATGTCAGCTTAAGAGAACATTTTTAACATGAGAAATCTAAGGCTCTTAACAAACAAACTCATTTATCGCACCATAGAATTAAAATAAAAATCACAGCATTTTGATAAGATCTTGACTAGAAAGTGCCTGCAAGACTCTTTGAAGCCTTAGGTTCTTTTCTTCCCTGGGCCTTGGCACTGGGATATATGCAAACCACGTTCTGTATAGCTGTGAAGTGAAATAGGTTCTATGCAGAACAGATGGACCAGGGCTAATGCGGCGGTATGCGCTGGAGATGAGAACAGATTAATACCACAAGGGGAGACTGGAGGAAAATTGGAAAGATGGGGGCATTTGAACTAATTCATGAATCATTTCCAACTGATAGTTATGCCTTCAGGCACAGTGAATAATATCAAGGAAGCATATTTTAATTTTTATGAATTTGCTTTAATGTAGATGAGAATTAAAAGCCATACTTTTGGATTATTAAAAAAAACCCCTTGTATTCCCCTGTCCCAGAATGTAACTTTGTGATTCAAATATCACTGGTGATCTTAATTATATGCACTGTGACATGACTTGCTGTCTGGAAAACCCATGATGCATTCATGGACTTGGCACAAAGCTTTTAGGAATTATTTTTTTGCACGAACTCTATGAGCCAGGAGAACATGCTCTGCCACTTGCGTTCAAGCCGCAGATGTAGCTCTGTAGCGTCTGGAGGCGTGATCTGATTGCTAGATCTCATCCAGGTGCCTCTCTAAGTCTTTTTCCCTGTCTTCATCTTACCCAAGCAGACTTCAGTCTTATGATGTTCAGGCTGTGTCAGAGTGAGCAAAGCTGGATGCTTTCATCTTTGAAGGAGATCTTCAGACGTGCATTACAGAATGAGGCTTTCAATTGAGCCATTTCACATGACCAAGTTATACACTTACTGGTGGACATTTTACTCTAGAGCAGACAACTACGCAGAAATAAACAGGTCCACCTCCAAAATGAAATCATTTCATATACACAAAAGCATCAGGATATAAACCAGTGAAGATACTGGAGAAATATGTATGTTACAAGCGTCAGGGAAAGATATCAAAGTTTTGTTTATGGATGGAAATCACGTGGCTGCCCAAAGAAGTGGTCAAGTCATTGTCCCTGGAGGTGTCCAAAAACCGTGTACATTTGGCACTTAGAAACACAGTTTAGTGGGCATGATGGTGTTGGGTTGATATTTGGACTTGATCTTCGAGGTATCTTCGAACCTTAATGATTCTATGAGCAAAGATTCTTCATTCTGTTAAGCTCAGCGTGTATGGATCTGCCTGGTTTCTAGTATTCCTCTTGGACCTGGCTAAGAAAATGTGGGGAGAGGAAATGTGTAGGTAATTGTATTGATGCTCTGCATTCTCTGTGGGATTTCTCAGGGGATTTTTTGAGGGTAAAGATGAAGATGTGAAACTTCACGGTAAATGAAGGTTTTGAGAAAAATCTAGTGAATATGGCTGGTTCAGTTTGCTAATAAGGAAGTTATCTGTGTGGTTTCTGTTCACCAACACAGAAGATGCTGTGTCATTCCTCTTGTATACAATTCTTTTGTTCTAGGCAAGGCTCAGTAAGAAGATTCTCATTCTCCTGATTTTGTTGCAGGTTGCAAATCTGGCCTGTTCAATCTCAAATAATGAAGAAGGTGTGAAGTTAGTCCGTATGGCAGCAACACAGATTGATAGTCTGTGCCCACAGGTAAGATTCCTGCTCAACATGTTCTTGAGAACTCTCTTGGCATTAACAAGCATCAGTTAGTGGAGACAGGGCAAACAGCCTAGGTGAAGGATACAGCTTCACCTTCATCATTACACAGTCGCCTGCTTGCAAGCAACTTGGAAAAGCACTTTCATATCTTGAGACCCCCATATCAATTGGGGTGTAATGCTGTATTTTTAATGCAGTCCTTAATATATTTTGTCTCTCCTTTGAGAAAAAAAATTGTCACTGCTCCTCATAATACATTATTTTATATAACAGGTAATAAATGCTGCGCTCACGTTGGCTGCCAGACCTCAGAGCAAGGTAGCACAGGACAACATGGATGTCTTTAAAGATCAGTGGGAAAAACAAGTGCGAGTTCTCACTGAGGCTGTTGATGACATCACTTCGGTGGATGACTTCCTCTCTGTCTCAGGTACTAGGACAAAAGGACTTCTAAAAGCATACTCCTAAATTCGTGGGTCAAAGGAGAGAGAAGTTCTAATTTCTAAAGCCTCATTAGTCCTTTAGTCCATCCCCATTGGAACGCTGACCTTGCACACTCAACAGGAACACCAAGCTGTGCCCAGAAAATAGCATCCTATTCAGGTGTCTTTCTCTAGAGAAGTGTTATTTCAGCTCAGGCACAGAGCAGGATTTTGGCCACCTCTCTAAAAATCTATTCCAGACCTGACAGTATACGTAAAAATCACTATAGTCCTACTGTAGTTGTAGGCAAGAGGAGGAAAGATGAACTTTCCTAACTTTATTTTGTAGCTTTGTCTAAATAGTGGAGCAGATGCACCATACAGTCCCAGCCACTTGATCCTCCATAACGGGTTACCAAGGCCTGAAGGGAAATAGGGAAATGGGCAGATGCTGCATATGGGTCCCATCTAGGTTATGTCTAGGACATTCCTCAGAAAACTGGGAAGTGCTTCTGGGCCCCAGTTATTGGGGTAGCAACGCAACTAGAGAGAAATAGCAAAGTAATGTAAGAAATAGAATATCTTTGCACTTCTGTGACCTTAGTAGGAGGGATTACAATGCAAAGCAAGTTCTTCTGTGAAAACAAAGTAAAGGAGGGATGGACAAGACAAGGACATTGACTCTCTGGGTTACAGTCTTTTCTCCATTGTCCTTGCAAAGTACTATAACTTGTGGCAGAGTGTGTTGTTGTAATGTTGTCATACTGCGGTAGCCAGGCACTGCGTGCCTTGGGTTGATACTTGGGTTAATGCAGATAACTCGTACTCCTGTGGTGGTTTGAAAGGGGTTGTGAATAAGAACATCGAGTGGGCCAATTGTCCTTAGCTTACTCTAAGAATCATCACAGAAGAGCCAAACTGAAGAAGATAGCCTGACCTTAATCTGATGCTTCATTTTGCATTCTTTTCCTTGACATCTCCTGAATTTCCTAATAAAAGTCTAAGGTATGGCAGGAAAAAACCCCACATATTTATCCATTAAAAAAATCCTTAATTTTGTTTTTTGCCCTCTCCTTTATTCTGCTTGGTTGTATCCTGCTATTTTTAGTAACAGAGAGATTGTTTGGCTTAGTATAATTACACTCTGAATCTTTCAATACCACTTGTAGAGTGTTTACTGCAAGCCATGACAAGAAGATGAAAATGAACTCTCAGAATAAGAGGGTACTTCACAGTCCAGTAGCACATTTTCATTTGAGTTTTGAAGCTGACAAACACTTCAACAGGCCTAGAGCTACAATGAAAGGGTGGACCAAGCTGTAAACTGCAGACCTAGTCTGCCAGAGGTTGCAAACTTGCATAAATAGCTCTTTGGTTGCTTGTTCACTCCAAGCACTTGTATCCATTAAAACAGAACTTTGATTGGACAATGTCCTTATTTCTTGATTTTATCAAATTATGTTTTCTTTTTACATAGTCCTGACTTAGGTCCAAACTTTCCAGGAAAGTTGAGAAGTAGTATTTCTGTTAGTTTTTGCTTTTTTCCTGTTGCTGTCCATAGATACCTGTATTAAAAATCAGAAAACATCTCACATATCAAAAATGCCTGTTGCTGCTAGCTGTAAGCTTGGAAACCTAACCTTTCAAAGGGTAGTTCTGTTTTTGGATGTTAAAATAATATCTGGTTAAACAGACCTCTTGAAGTGACACCTCCTCTTCTTCATATTGAGTGTCACATTTGATGGCATGTTTTGTTACTGTGGTGGCTACTAATAGAAGACTGACCATAATTTGGATCAGTTACTTTGCATTGCAAATATCTCTTCAAATCTACATAGTGGCTCTTACTGGGCACAATCTGGCTGTGCCGTAAAAACACTGAGATGGTGAAGAAGTATTTTAGCAAAGCAATGTTTCAGAAATTCAGGATAGAGAAGGTTTTTTTAAGCAAAAAATCTTGCTTTGCAAGTTACTCTAATTCACAGCTTGGTGGACTTTCAGTTTTTATTCAGTTGTTACAGTTTAAATTTCAACATCACGTGAAATGTTTCTGAAACCTTGGGATTTTTAACTGTGAAGATTAGTATGTCATTCTGTTTTTGTGGTGAATGATCACTGACAAAAAGCAGCTGGTGAACTGACAGATTCCATGTTGTTTGTCACTACTACAACGAACAGCATTTAATTTTCACTATAGCATTGTCTGTGTCAGAAACGTTAGTTGTTGGTTACAGATACTGATTTTCTAAAGAGTGAATTGGCTCAAAAATGAAATTCAATCATAGTTTCATTATTGAAATGATTTTTAAGTCTACTGGCTGCAGAAAAATAATGTCTGACCTAGTAAAAATCTGCTTCATCCTGGTCAAAACCTGCTTCATTCTTTCACATTGTCTGTGTGTAAGAAAACTGCATAAATTGTGATAGAGCATCACGTAAGAGTACATGGTCTGCTTCTGAGCAGAGAGAAAACAAGGCAGCTCCCAAGACTTCAGTAAGGCTACTTGATATTGGCCCATCTGATCAGAGTCACTGTTGTCGCCTCTTCCTTCAAAATATGCACAGTCACATATAATTGTACTGCATGTCATGAAAAATTCACAGCTTAATCTCTGGCATAGATGGAGTAAATGAAATGAACTGCTCATGCACAGGCTCCCTGCTATCTGCAAAGGCCACTTGCTGTTGTCTTTTCAAAATGATTCATTTTATTTTCTAACTTATTTAGGCACAAATGAGCCAAACATATGAAATGTTTATGAGAATGAGTAAATTCATCTTCAGAAAATTGCCCAACTGTTTATTAGAGGATCTGCATAATCTTTGACCACTTTCCTGATAGTATCGAATTTTAAAATAAAATTTAGTGTGATGCTTGAAATTAATGTGATTGTTTTTCAGAGACTTACACGTAGGTACTCACAAGACAGGTGAGAGGATGGGGCTCAGTCCCTTTTAAAGATAAATATCAGGCTTGAGCATTTTTACTGTTATGTGGCGGAGTACCGCAGGATGGTATTTGTTTTGCAGACCTGGATAAGGACAGATATCAATTTTTAACGTGCTGACATTTGCTGTTTACCCAAATCAGTAAGCTTTGCTATGAAGGAAGAACAAAATGACACGAAGCCTTATAATTTTTCCCTGCATTCCAGAAAACCACATTCTGGAAGACGTGAATAAATGCGTGATTGCTCTCCAAGAAGGGGATGTCGATACACTGGACAGAACTGCAGGCGCCATCCGAGGTCGTGCAGCCAGAGTTATCCACATCATTAATGCAGAGATGGAAAACTATGAAACTGGAGTTTATACTGAGAAGGTGCTGGAAGCTACCAAATTGCTCTCTGAAACTGGTAAGCTTATTGGAAATGTTGTTCAGTATTAAGGCACTTAAAACTTTTGGTTAGTTCTCTGAAATCTGTAACTGAAGTGAGGAACCTGTGCTTGAGAACAAGGCATAAACTAACACTCTGATGATCACAATGACTTTCTTTTGTTGCTACTCAATGCTACTGAAGAATTCATATTGACAAGAGCTGATCTAGGTGATCCTGCTGCAGTGGGGGGATTGGACTAGATGATCTTTCGAGATCTCTTCCAATCCCTAATGTTCTGTGATTCTGTGACGAGATCCAGTAAACCATCAAGGCTAAACTACTTCACCAAAGTTTCAGTGAGTCAGGTAAATAATGCACAAACTTTTCTTCAGGTTCTTTCTGAGTTGGTTGATTACGTGTTAGGGTGTCTTTAGCCATGTAACATTACTCTGGCCTAAGCAGGTAAATGGATGTCTTAGTGACTGAAGTTGTGTTTCTAGTCAAAACAATTTTTCGTGGGTTATACATTTGAACACATATCACCTGATTCAAGAAATATACAAGTCTGCTGGGTTATATAAAATAAAGATTATATAAAAATATAAAACTGTGCTAGACTGGGGAAGCAAACACTGGTCATTTTTTATACTTTAAATGTATTTTTTTGACCTGTCTTCCTTCACAGAGCAGAGGTTGGTTGGTTTCATTTAAGTGTAAGTGATTATGTCTGAGATCATCATTTTAGACTCCTTTATGCTCAGTATTATTTGTTGCTGTGTGCATCTGAATTGTTCAGTGCAGGCAGTAGGATCAAGTGCTCTTGTGTGAAAGCAGTGGTCTGCATTTGTTCAGATGAATCATACTTTGAATTTCATTGACTTTATGGACAGGATCACCACACACTGTACAAGTGACCAGCTACGATACAGACACAGTGTAGATGGCTGAAAATATCTGAGCTGATCAACCCCTGTTTGACCACATTTGCTCATCCGGGCTTTAAAATCATCAAGATAATTTTAGAAGGAACAAATGAGAATGAACCATTTGAGGACACAGAAAATGTAACATTCATCCAAAACAACCAAACATCTGCCTTACGAGATAGAGCAGCAAAATCTATGGTAGCTCTGGCAGCTTCTGTATTGGTTTTGAGAGGATAAATCAGTAAAATGAGCTAAAAAGAAAAAAGTTGGAATGTTTTAGTATTACTTTCAGTGCTATTATTCTTCCTAGCTTATTGTATTTTTAGCCATAATAGGGACCACCAGTTGTATTTGCACAGCTGAATCCTGGCTACCAAAATCATTCCATTTTGGTAATTTCCTGACCTTTCATTCAATTATAGATGAAGTGTGGATTCTTGTGATTGCTCTTATGACTAGAATCACAGTGTCATCAAGGTTGGAAAGGACCTCTAAGATCATTAAGTTATACCTTCAACCCAACAGCTCCATGACTACTATAGACAATGTCCCAAAGTGCCCCATCTACTTGCGTTTTGGACACTTGCAGGGATGGTGGCTCCACCACTACCCTGGGCAGCTAGAAGTTGTGCTTTAGATTCTTTGAAAAAAAATCTGTGAACAGGTATTGTGAATCCACAGAGAGAAAATAATCTCTACAGTTAGATAACGTAAAATATTTTGCTGTGCTCTTCCATTAAAGTAGAAATTTTGAATGATTATTACTAAGATTTCTTAATTAAGCAAAACAAGATGGATCTTCAGGCTTTTTATCCAGCTAAAATCTCTGATCTAATGTTCTGTAAAAGCTTTTGTTAATAATTTGTCAACTGAGTAACTGACTCCAATGTGCCTCTTGTTAATGTATATGGCTGACTGAAGCTCAGTTACATACATTAATAAGAGGCACAGTAAATGCCTGTGTTCCACATTGAGTGCACACTTCAGTGTCATTTGAATTGCAATTAAATGCCAGAAGACCTACACTAAGTGCATCTTGACATCAACATGTTCATACTGGGATTCAGTACTTAAGACTCAGTCCCTGATCCTCAAAGTCAAAAGTACTACTTGATTTGTACTTTTTGAAAAAGACAAATGAATACCTTTTATTTTGCAAAATTGACATTATGTATTAAATGTTAAAAAATTGTACATCATGTGCAACTTGTGCAACAGAAGTTCGGCAGATAGAATGGGCCCAAATTCAATGAAGCCAGTTTGTGCCAGACGTGAAGGTGGATCATTAATGTTACAGCTCAGCATCTGTCTGCATCTTTTCAGGCCACTTACAAAGACATCATTGTTTCTGTATAATTGTTGATTTAAAAAGGTAGAATTTACTGAGTCATTTTGTCACCATCAAATAAAGTGGTGAAAATAGCACTTAGACCATTCCGTGCTCTACATGGTTTTATCCCACCTTCTCCCCTGAGTCTTATCTCTGTCTGTGAAGCTTTAGATATAGAGACATGGGCACCTATGAATACCTGTATATGTTTATGCAGTCATTCTGTCATCACCTACACATCCTGCACAGGTTATTTTCAAACACTTAAGAAGGAGGAAAGTGGTTCATTTAAGAGTCTGTGATTCTGTGATTTGCTGTCAGGCTCCACCCGTAAATGAACATATAAATATGTCTGTGATGAACGAAGTGATGAATCCTTTATTGTCTTCATCTTTGTTCTTCCTTATTTTTAACTGAAACATGATTGATTTTTAAATTGAGTGCATTTTAGAGCTCAAAAACTAATCAAATAACAAGGGAAGGGAAATAGGCACAGGAGTAATTATTACTCTAGTTTTTTAATTTTAACCTATCAGCTCAATAAAGGAAAGTCTGTATTAGTCCTCCTTTTTCCAGCTGTTTTGATATTGTTACCTGAGTACTGTGCTTGACCTAGAAATAATGCAGAAATATGGATGCACTATTTGGAAAGAGAAACAACTTGCAAATGGATTTTTGAAGGGGGAGAAAATTAATCTTTAATGAAAGTTATATTGGTAGGTTCTGAGAAACTGAAACTCTGCAAGCCTCACTGGAATAACTGGTTTCACCTTAAAGGTTTATTTGTTTGCTCTTTTAATTTACAGCCTTTCAAATGTATGGGATTTTTTTAGCTGTTTAGTGCTTTCTTGCCTGTTCTTGACTAACCCACTGCCTTTATAACGTAGTACATGGGAGAAGCTAGATTCTTATCCCTGACAGCAGTACTGGGGAGTGACATATTTGTTATTGTTTTTTAAAAATGGGTACTTTTATGTTCCTTTAAAACCAAAATGAAAACTTGACTTTCACTTGCTGACTTTCTTATAAATCCAAGAAGAAAACTATAAAATCACAGTCTATGGGACTTGCTGGTAAAAGAAAAGAACAAGCTCAGATGTTAGTGGATGTTAATCGTACGCAGGAGTAAACCAAAGCTTCAGGGTTTAATTTCTTTTTTGTATTTTGGAGCACTGTGAAGTTTGCCTGATATATTTAGCTTGATTTCCTAAAGGGCAAAGCCCATTGGCTCCTTAGGAGCAGCCCTGGCCCTGGATATCAGGTGCCTCTATGGGGACAGAGATGGCCTGAAGCCAGGCTGGGATGTCAGCCCACAGGTGGGAGTTGGGATCAGGTCCAGTGATTGGAACTAGCATCAGACACAGCCCGGGGACTGGTAGGCAGGACTGTAATGAAGGGTCCTGAGAAACTGTTCTGCTATGGATGACACATGAAAGAAAAGGAAAAGGAAGTAGGAGAGTGGAGATTTAGATTAGATTTTAGGAAGAAACTCCTGCCTGTGAGGATGCTGAATCACTGGAACAGGTTGCACAGGAAGGTTGTGGCTGCTTCATCGCCGGCAGCGTTCAAGGCCAGGCTGGATGGGGCTCTGGGCAACCTGGTCTGGTGAGAGATGTCTCTGCTATTGGTTGGAACTGGATGATCTCTGAGCTCACTTCCAACTTAACCCGTTCTATGATTGTCCTTGTCCCAGCAGTGACTGAGGCCAGCAGACAGTGTCCCGTTGCTTTTAATGAGGAAGAAATTAAAGTCTTCAGCAATTGCTTGAGAAACTTCAAATACTGAAAGGAAGAAGCAGGAGTTTCTAAATGAGTAAGAAGTATTATCTGTAGAAAGAAATCAAGTAACAGGCAACAAAGTTGAATATTATTTTTCAAGATTTCTGAGGTGCAGGGAGGAGGAAAAGCTATGACATTCTTTAAAGGTCAGAGAGTTGAATTTCGATTGGGAAAACTGGAGCAGACTTTGCAGGGAGTGAATGGCAAATGAAGGGCAAAAAGTGAAACAAATGGCACCAGGACTGCTTGGGAAGGGCTGAACACTTTCTGATTTATCTTTTTTTTTTTCACCTTCAGTTTGCATTGGGAAAACATGCTGGAAGAGAAAGCACTGTAGTACTTGGATTTCTCACTCCTGTTCAGGACATTAGAAGTCTGAAATAATCTGATTCAGACCAGAAATCTGAGTGTCAAGTTTTAGCATGTTTTTATAATATCCCATGGCTTGGCAACCAGTGATTTTCAAGTTGGTCGCTCCCTGACTTCTGTTTTTACTAGTTTGTTATTATTTTGTCTTTTTATCAGAATGCACTAAAGTTCAAACTCAGTACTACTGGGAATTCAGCAATAAGCCTGTGAGAGTTTTACCAGTGTGAGTAGGACAAACTTTAAAGATATTTATCACTAGGAAAAGGCTGCTCACTGATATTATCAAAGCTAATACTAAAATGTGGTACAGATGGATTTTTCAGCAGTGATATGAAGGGAAACAAAATTTAGAAGCAAAAAGATGGATTTAAGCATAGCTGTAATCAAAAAACCCCTCATATTGAATCTGAGGGAGAGCTCAGAATTGCAAAATGGAGCCTATTAAAAAAATAAATTATGTTAGATTCATGTTTTATGGGACTTTCAGATAGTTATAGTAGAACTTATGGGTACCATCATCCTGAGAACATGAGATCATTTATCCAGGGGTTTTGATGAAATTATGGCTTTTATTCTGCAAAGCACTGTAGCATTTTCTTTCAGGTTCTGCTAAACTGAAATCCAAAGGTCAAGGTAACAGCAACAAAACACATCTAAGGCATTGCTTTAGAATAAGATATTTTACAGAAGGACCAGATGATAGCTAAAATTGTTTTCCACTAGTGCTTAGTTTAAACCAAAGAAATTTTAACCAAAGTCCACTGTGTTCAATATACAGGGGAATACAGTAAGAAATCATGTAAAATGTATTATAAAACAATTAAATGAGACATAAAAGATGGATAAATCACCACAGTGTCTCCAAGCTTATACAAATATTTCTTTATACAAATATTTCTTTATACACATATTTCTTTATTTAGCTTAAACAAATATTTCTTTACTTCTACGATTTTAGAGTCTAAAAAAAAGAACATAACACCAAACAAGCATATAACATAGCTGATACAGACTTTTAAGGGCTTTTCATGAAGTCCTGTGCTCAAAGCTGTTTGGAAAGCGGGTATCCATGGAGTGAGAGTTAAGGCTTTTGATGGATTAGGAGCTGGTTGCAAGGCACAAGAAAAGCATAAATGACTATTTCTCAGCAGGCAGGAAGATAAAACCTGTAGAGCTTCTGGGGTCAGTGCTGTCCCTGTTGTATGAGGGATTAATTATCAGGTGAATAGGCAGATGAAAATTTGCCAAAGGGAAATGCTGGTTTGGCTGACTAGAGTAGAGGAGACTTCTCATCAGAAGGACAATGTTAAAAAATAATTGAACTTAATTTCTCTAGGTAAACGGAACAATTTATATTAGCTACTACTGACAGGAAGACTCTGAGGTACCTCATCCTTTACGAAAAAATACGGCATCATTGTGGGCAGCTTGGCAAAGAGACCTTTTCTATGCATGACATCAACATTTGAGATGCTCCCCTGTACTTTAATGGGGATATTCACTGTATGTCCCAAATAGTTGTTTCACCTTTGATCTCTACAACCTCAAGATCTTCCAGAAATGGAAGAAGGTCAAGATAAGGAACAAAATTTAAAAACTGTGAGGAAATTTTGAAGCAAATAAACTCCAGGACAGTTGCCTAGTTTGAATGTGGCAGACACCTTAGATAAAGGTTGATGTAACTGAAGTGCCCATTTTTATAACCATTATTACTTAGTCTTTGTTCAAGTCTTTTCTCAAAACCATCTTGAGATGGTTCATAAAAGCCTTTTTTATATTAAAGTGAGGAGGGTGGTTGTGGAGGTAGAAAAAAAAGTTACACCAAGTCTGGAAAATACAGGCAGTGAATATTGACTAGCTCCAACAGCATGTTTTCTGAATATAAGTGAGAATTGTACAATAATCTCTTAAAATTAAAACGCTGGCATTCCTTGTATCCCTTTGCCTACACACACCTACGTACAGATATACACAAGCTGGATATAAATCCAAAAAGGGTGGTTTGCTTGTGTTATATAAACTGTTTTGTGTCCAACCACATGCAACTGTTTTCTTGAAGGGGTGTTATGAAGAGCTGCAGTTAGCTTTTATTTGAAATATTAACGTGAAGGGAGTTCCATTTGGAAATAATAGTATTTGGGGGAAACTTGCTGTGTATAGCCTTTATTTGTGCAAGTCAGCAGGAAAAGTGAGACATTAAATTGGTGAGACAGGAAATTGCTGAGACATGTATGTCCCTGCAACCATCATTTGTAATCCTTGTGATGTGCCCTTTCATTATATGTTTGCCTACTACGATAGCCATACGGCACCTCCTTGCAGACACCACTTACACTGGTTCTCTCCTGGTATTTTATCTTTCAACAAACAACAATTCAATCGGGAAAAAATTTGAAGGTCATCTTGGTTTGGGATTTTTATTCTTTTATATGTGTCCATCTCTCAGGATACTTGGTAGCATAAGTCCAGTTATGCCATTAATTTCTCCAATGTACAGGTCACTTGTAGTTCACAAATCCAACATTTCCTGTATTACCATGCCTATACTATGAAGTTTCATGTTCATGTTCCCACAGATGAGGTAGGAGCCTTCTCTGAAGTGCTAAAAGACTTCATTAACACATCTGGGCCAGAAGGTCAGGGCTTGGCCAGAAATTCAAGGCACCCTGAGAACATTCGTTTTACGGTCTGTGGCTAAATTGGCCATGCAGGTTCCTTCTTCCTGAAAGTCTCATGTTTACTGCAAAATGCCACAGGGAGTGCACATTCATTGTTCTACTTCTGTCCTTTAACCATTTCATTGGGGGAAATGTGCATCAGCAGATAGCAGGAGAAAAGAAGGCCTCGTGCTTTGGGCAATGACGTTTCATCCTTTTCTGTGCCACAGCACTTAAACCAGCAATGGTGCAAATGTTACCTACTCGAGTGACCAACGTCAAATGCTGAGGGTTTGCTATCCAGAACTGATGACAATTCACATTTTGCCATAATAGAAGTCAGTGACCGCTTTTCTTGAGTACAGAATGGTAAATGCTCTGAAAACCCTCTGAGGATTGGCTGAAGAAAATATAAGAGTTTAGACTGAGAAAAGGAGGCTCAGGGAAGACATTTTCACTCTTGACAACTCCTTGAAATTCAGGAGGTTGGGGCGAGGTGTGACAGTCACTCTCTTCTCCCAAGCAGCAAGTGATAGGACAAGAGGAAATGGCCTCTGGTTGCACCAAGTATTTTAGGTTGGATATTAAGAAAGTTTCTTCCCTAAATGCGTTGCCTAGGCTGTCCAGAGTGGTGGTGGAATCCTTAACAATGTAGGGATTTCAAACCTGTAGAGATGTGGTGCTGAGGGATATGGTTTAGTGATGGGTTTGGTGTTGCTGGGTTAACAGTTGGACTTAATGATCTTAAAGGTCTTTTCCAATCGAAACCATCTTATGATTGTATGATATTTTGTGTAATTTTTCAATAAAGTTTTATAGATCCCTTTCAATTAGCAATAAAATAATCATGACTGAAATACTGTATATTGTGATGAGACTAGCATTTAAAAATGTTTTATGAAATATTTGAAACTGTATGTGAATTCCTTTGATAAGGAATTTACAGTTCTTCTAGAAATAGTCTTTGCAAACACTTAAAGCTAAATAAGGTGTAATGTTTGATTCTTTATTCATCCTTCAAACTAAATTGAGAAACTGCCGTCTTTGTCAGAATATGTCAGATATTGCTTAGGAATTATTTTTAAATACCTATTTAAAACACTTGAACTTCCCAGGAGACAGTGTTCTTTTCTCAGTTAAGTAAATTAATGGATTAAAAAAAAACCCTCCAACTGAACAGAAACCTAGAAGAAATTTCATCCAACCTCTGAAACTCCTAAGCTATAGCTTAATGAATTTTCTGTACTAAAACCTGTCTAATTTAGATAATGGATGAGCTTTTTCCTTACAGAACATACTTATGTAATTTTTTTTTAGTGTAGTAGGTTAATGGAATTTTTTCTTTGTTAGTCTCCCCCGATGACCTTTTGGTTGCAGTAGTGCCAGTCATTCTGGATAATTTCATCGACTTCTGTGCCATATGTTTTGTTAATGTATGTGACATACACAACTGCGAGAGCTAGAGAAGCACGGATTTTCTCTGGGAGATTTTCAGGGATTCTTCCTTCGAGTTTTCCCAGTGGACCCGTCCAAGCTTGAATAATCTAACCCAAATCAGATCACATTTTTTTCACGCAGTTAAGAGCTATTTTGACCAGGCGATTGGCACTTAAAATTACATGTTTAATGTCTAAGAACGTGGTATAAGGGAAAATCAGAATTTCAAAGGACAGCTACAAAAACCATAAATGAGTACAGGCTACCAAGAGCTAGTCAGACTGCTGAATACTCTGGGGGACGCGAGAGCAGTCGTGCCTCTGGAGCTAATGCATCTGGTTTGTCTGAGAACAGTCTGTCCAGAGAACAACCTCTAGTCCTTGAGAAAGCTGATTGCCTTGGATCTAAACCCTTGGATACTACAAAGACTTCAGTAGGTGCTCATCTCATAAAAATGAAGTTCTAAATGTGCAAAAGATGAGACCTTTGGAAACCCTTCAGTTCCAGTGAAATCTGAATGGAAAGTAGCCACCTCTTTCTCATCCAGTACCCTTCTAGGAACCCTTCTGATTCAGAGCTAGAAGAGTTCTAGGTTTTAGTGCAAGAATGAGATTGATTTATGCCTAAACTTGGTTGTTCAAAGCAGACATCGGATCTAAGCTGGTCATTAGTCTTTCCTCTCTAAAAGGAATTTGATTCTGCTTTCTTTAATTAGGTGTAATTAATTGTTTAATGGAAACATCAATTGCTTTCCAGTTGGGATGGTGAAATGTAGATTCCTTACTTCCCAGTGTATGAATTAGAAAGAAGCCAGGCCAAGCTTCCTAACTCACATTGATGCCATTAAGAATTAGAAACCTCTGCACCTGGACAGGCCTTGAACTTTATTGCTTTTTTGTGTCTTAATTATCCCTTCTGAACATTTACATCAACTTAAAAGAGTGAGGAATTCGAGTTCCTAAATAACAATGCCATAAAAGTGCATTAAATGAGCTTGGCATTCATTTAATCTTTCATAGTAATGAAACTTCATGTTCTAATGTCATGAACAATAACGCCCAAACATTTTCAATTTTTTTTCTCAGTATTTTCATTATGTAACATAACTTTTCCCTGTCAGTGAGCTTATTGTTCCCTTATAACTGAGCAAAATCTGCAGCTCTGGTTTTAAGTAGAAACATTACAGTACAAACTAATTGCCATATGAGAGAAAGACAATATATTTTATATATTTTTAGAAAATATATCATTACTTGATATTTTCAATATGTATGGGATATGGTTAGGGTGGGAGAAAACCAAGAAAAGCTTTAAAGGAAATATTTCTGATGTGGAGCTGGGTAGTATACAAGAAAATACAGGTTGTGCCGAGGCATGAATACACTCATGGTGATGTGCTCGTTTTCTGTTGTGCTGATAGTAAAACACAAAATTGAAATAATTAATCAATAGATGAAATGGAAGTAATTTTAGCTTCATTGTTTCCCAGTTTATTTCCAATAGCCATTCAATGTAGATTTTGTTGGCAATGATCTTACTTGCAATTTCATTGAAAACCCGTCTACAGAAAGGCTATAAAATCTTTATTGGTTAGAATGGCAAAGGCAGTAAATTAGAAGCTTAGTCATTAACTGTGGGCCTGAGTCTGTCATCATTTATGCAGGCCTCTAATTAATTTATGTAGTTAGACTGGGAGATGTTAATAGATCACACTTTTTCAGTCTAAGTGTATATGTAAAAGTTTTCAAGACCACAGTTCAAACTAAGAAACCAATTTTTTCCCAAAAAGTATTGATTTACTTCTGAATCTGAAGTTCTAAGCCAATCTCATTGTGCATAATGAATGACCTTTACTCTGTTTGATGCGTTTACAAGTTTCAACTCCAGATACAGATTTTACGCCTTCACCTGAGTTTTGCTTGTAGCTCTTTCACAGCCAACACAACAATATCCTTCCTTGTACACTAAATGACAGGTAAGAAAGGCTGGAGGTTTTGTGGGTGCAACTAAGTTAGGTGTTTTCCCACACATCACTGTCATGTAGCTCTTCAAGTGTGTCCCAATAACCTTCACTGAAGAATAATACAGTTTTTAACTCAATTTCCAAAAACTTCATAGCATGAAATGACAGCATATGCTTAGAGAAGCTACAAGTAATAGGATCTTATGAGTTTAAGATGTTTTTTACTTGCTTGTCTATTAAAATGAGCACTGATGTAAAAATGCAATTGTCAAGCAAGCAATTCATAATATAGTTTAATAGCTGTCATCCTTGGGCAATTTGTCTCTGCTGTGACCTGTACCTATTTGTTTCTCTTTTACATCCATTACAAGCAAGCAAAGTGTGGTCATAAGTTCAATAGCACTGCATTCATAAAGTGTGTTTAAAACATCTTTCATGAAGTAAATGTCTGTTTCTAGTGAAGTGCATTTCTCACAGCAGCAGATAATTAGGCAGGTTCTAAACAATGACCTTATAACTAACAGCAGTTTTACTGACTCGTACAATCGTTAGGTTGGAAAAGAAACTTAAAATCTTCAAGTACCACCATTAATGAAGGACTGCCAAGTCTACCACTAAACCATGTCTTGGCACCACACCTACACTCCTTTAATGTTTGCCACTTCCTTAGGCAGTCCAAGCAGTTCCAGGGCTTGACAACTCTTTTGATGAAGACATTTTTCCTCATGTCTTCTAAACTTCCCTTGGTGCCAAGTGAGACCATTTCCTTCTGTTCTCTAGACTGTTACTGGAGAGAAGAGACCAACACCCTCCTTGCTCCAACCTCCTTTCGGGTAGTCATAGAGTGAGAAAGTCTCCCCTCTGTCTACTTTTCTCCAGGACAAACACCAGTTCCCTCACTTGCTTCTCAGAAGGGTCTGTGCTCCAGACCCTTCATGAATCGTGTTATACTCATTGCAAGAATTCACCCAACATGTCTTAGTGAGCCTGTGGTGTATCCTGAAATCATAAAGATACTTTTCCTCATGTCCACCTTACAGTAATTTGGTTTCTGTATCCCTTTCTCTATTCCTAAGAAATCACATGGCCATGTCAAAACCTTACTGGTCAAGCTGTAGTGTATCTCCTGCTTCCTTCAACCCACTAGTTAGCTTCCATGTCAAGGAAAATATTGTAATAGGCTCACATAATCTGTTTTGACAAATCTGTTGCCTGTCCAACATCTGTTCATTATTTACAAAATAATTAGACATTAATTGCTTTACATCATGTTCATTTTCTTTCTGTGTACTGAAATTAGGCTGATTATCCTATAATTCATCGTCCTTTTCTTCTTGCACAGAATCATAGAATCATTAGGGATTGGAAGGGACCTCAAAAGACCATCTAGTCGAATCTCCCTGCCACCACAGCATCACCTAGATCAAATTGCACAGGAACAAGTCCAGGTGGTTCTTTAATGTTTCCAGCGAAGGAGATTCCACAGCCTCCCTGAGCAGCCTGTTCCAGTGCTCTGTCACCCTCACTGGGAAGAAGTTCCTTCTGATATTTATGTGGAACCTCCTATGTTCCAGCTTACACCCATTGGCCCTTGTCCTATCACTAGATGACATTGAGAAGAGCCTGGCTTGATCCTCCTGACACCCACCCCTCAAGTATTTGTAGATATTGATGAGGTCACCCCTCAGTGTCCTCTCTTCTAAGCTAAAGAGACCCAGCTCCCTCAGCATCTCCTCATAAGGGAGGTGCTCCACTCCTTCTTTACCTGTAAAAAAAGATACGCACCTTTTTTTCCTTCTTTTTCTAATCCGGGGAACGTTCACTGTTACTGTTTTTCTTGAGGTCTCCAACATGATTCAGAAATGGCTTTGATTAATTTCTTAAGAACTTCAGGGTAACATTTACTGTGCTGTGTTACTTGGAAGACACATTTAAAAGACACTTACCCTTATGTTTTGGTAGATGTTTTCCAAACTGACCTTTCCGTATTCAAGTTTGTTGCACTTACTGTCAATTGTATTAAGTACTTAACCCCTTCTGCTATTTAGAAAATCCTAGGCAAAAATGTAGGGACCCTAAATATTAGGGTTCTTTGCTCTTATTTTTGTTGCAATTTTTGCATCTCTAGGTTTACTTATTTAATCCCCATATCCCTGAATAATTTTTTTGTTCTTTATGTTGGCTTGTTTTCGTTGTATTATGAACGGTTGCTCTTTGATTGTGTGGCTAAGGGCTTCCTTATACAATCATATTATTTTCCTACTGCACTTTCAAGTGTTCAGTCAATTAAGATGATTTGATATATTAATTTATTAATAGTCTTTCCATAACTTCCAATTCTCTCAAGCTCCTTTACTAATTAAAATATTTCCCCTTTGCCTAGCAATGTCTTGTTAATGTTTAGCCTTAAATCTATTGTTGCTGTCTCATGTTTTCTTCAATATATCCCAATAATTTATTGCATGTAATGAATGTTATCTGCATGAAAGATACAATTCTGTTCTTTTATCTGTGCATGTGAACAAACACACACATGCATATGTGTATGTCTGTGCATAAATAGACAGAATAAACAAGATTTTATAGGTATATCCCTTTAAAGGGTTCCCCGTTAGCAACCAGTCAGTACTATTTAAATGCCACAGACAGACTGGGCTCATAGTTGCTGCCACTTGCTTTTTAAAACTTAAACTAATCTTGAATCATGGGGTTTTGTGGTTTTACTTTAAATAAAATAGTAAGTAAGATATGTAAATTATGGCTTTCATTAAGAGCAAAATAGGACATTTGGTCAAGAAGAAAATGTGATTTCCTACCATAGTGGAAGGGTGTTCCCTAGGAAAGATTGTTGCTGCCTTTATGAAAGCGATGCTGGAAGCGCCCCTTTGTATTAATCGGTTGGGATCTTAAACTTGACTGAAGTTCCTTAAATTTGTAAGAGCTATTCCCAAGGGAATTTGCATCCAGGTTCCTAATGAAGCATTGATTCTGTTTGACTTGAGCCCAGTCCTCCAATATTCACGTCAAAATACTGAAGAATGGGATTAACTGAGTACAGCAGTATAGGTGTGTTATCATTTGTAGGACCTGATGTTCATATTCCTGTTGGTAGTGTTTGAGTTTAAGTTGTAAGAGGACTGTTTTGGAGAACATTTCTCTTTCTGCAGACATGCTATGCAGAAACTGATTATACCTTCAAAGGAATGCTGTATAAAATTTGAAGAAAAGCCTCTTGTTACTTCAGGGAATGCCTTTAACCTATTTGCATGAGAAAATCATTGCTTTAAGATACGTATTTAAACAGCTCATGCCACAGTTTATAATGCTGTTAGCTAATACTTATGGCTATGTTTTGTGTTCTATACATGATGATAGTGAAGAAATAGAATGTTATTTGTCTGCCTTCACAAAATTAATTTGATAGATTTTGCATTTTGTCTCTTATACAATTATTAGTATTCAATATGAGCTAGGTCGTAGTTCGTTGTGTAAGTCAGTAGGCAACATGGCTGTGGTTTGCTTTGATCAGTTGGTATAAATACACACTGTGTTCATTCCAAGTTGCAAAGATTTTAAATGTACTTTACTGGTAGCTCAGGCACCCTGCAGTCTTGCAAAAGTTAGTAAAACTTGTAAAAATTAGAGGAGAAAATGTTAGAGGATTGTTGTCTTTGTGCTGTCAGAAAATGTGCCAGAGCTCTGCACGTGTGGAGTCCGTGCAAACCCACACCATGAGACTTCCTGGGTCTTGAAATTGTGACAACTGTATGTACCGTGTCTTCTGGAAAGTATTTATGCCCCAGGGCAGGGGGAAAAACATGCATGAAAGAAGGTTTCTAATCTTACTGCCTTTCATTTTGTTTAATCTAGTTATGCCACGTTTTGCTGAACAAGTGGAGGTTGCCATTGAGGCTTTGAGTGCAAATGTCCCACAGCCATTTGAAGAGAATGAGTTCATAGATGCCTCCCGCTTGGTTTACGATGGAGTTCGTGACATCAGGAAAGCTGTTCTCATGATAAGGGTATGTAAGACACCTGGGAAATAAAAGTTGGGACTTACAGGAAAGAATCATACTGGATAAGAGGAATAGAAAAGCTTCTTGAAATCAACTTTGTTTTATAATAAGCCAGAAAAGCTTGATATTGCAACAAGCCTGAAACAAAAATATGTGCAGGAATAAAGATGATGAGAGTATTTTAGGAGATGAACCACAATTACTCTGTTAATATCCTAGAAGATTTGATCACAACTGCTAATGGAATTTCCTTACTGTTTCTGGAGTAGTAGCATTAAATTTCCTAAGATCTTCAAAGTTTCTGTAGGTTCTTGTTGTTTATTGTTTTTTTCCTAATGTGTATGCACTGCCTAGGATATGAGATAAGGCTGGTTAAAAATCTGAAATACAAAATACGTTATGGTGTTGCTTCAGTGAGCCTCTGCAGGGATGGTTTTGAATGTTGACTAAGGTAAAGAATGTGTCATTTCAGTGTTGACTAACAAGTTGATTCAATTTGCTTAGGTGTCTTTTAAAAAACCAAACAAATAACCCCCCCAAACCCACAGAATAGCATAATTATTGTGAGAGCAGATGTGTGTCTTACTTTTCAATGTAGTCTACAGTCAAAATTCTAAACAAAACCAGCAACAAACCGAGATGCCAAACCTGGTTTGGACATCTCTTCATCAGTGGAAACTCTCATTTGAAGCCCAAAGCACCTTGACTCTGCCCCAGTGGAGGCCAAGTACTAGTGAGGCTACAGTGAAAATCACAGAGAAAACAGGCAGCAAAGAACAGTTCTAAAGCAGCTCATCTCTTTGAGCGGACAGGTAACATACGCTAGTAGTTGTGAGCTTGTTATGGCAGAAAAAGCCTTTGACAGGCTTCGTTTTGTAACTGCGAAACATAAAGTCCATCCCCATCCCCTGCTCTAATCTCAGGTAGCCTGAATTATAGTCACAATTGATGGTGGGGGCAAACTCATCCTGCTTTCTGGGTGTGCAACACTGAGGCATTTGCAGCTCTTCTGGACTGGGACAGAAACACACTGGTGAGCTAAGGATCTCCATTTTTCCTTTGATTCTCCAACTGCCTAGTCTGTAACAGGAGTTCCCAAACTTCTCTGGGGACAAGAGCTACTTCCAAGCAAATTTTAACCTTTTATAGTCTCTCATGAGTCATTTGTAACTCGCTTTATGAGACAAAATCCTCATGTGGGATCTGTCATCAACCCACACATTCCCATCCTCTACGCAGAGTTCTAGCTTCCAGCACCCGCTGTGTATCAGAGGTGACCCAGATTGACTGTTCCGACTGGGTGAGATGTTTCTGCTAAGCACAAAGCACCATTTTAAGTTCTGGAGGCATGTTCATTTATTTCATTGCTCTCTTACTGTTTACTAGCTGAGATAACTGATCAGCAGGTAGGCTTTGCAATAGCCTTGGAAACACTGCAAGTTACTTCTGCAATGGTATCACCACTGCTTTCTGCTTCTTGTGTGATAGGAGTTAATAAATTCTGCCTACCCAGATGAGGAAGATGTATTTTTGCATTCAGACAATTACCTTATTTATGGAACTGAATGCAGTTCTCCTTACCCAAGCAGAGAACTAAAGCACATAAATGGACTCATTATCCTCATGAATTAGCTGGGAAAATCCACATATATAAACTTACATAGACCAGAGTTTGCTGAATCAGAACCTTATTTTCTGTAGAAAACAGAATTAGTTTCAGTTTGAAATGCTCTTTAGCATTCCCATCCGAACGTCTTGCATTGAAATGGAATGTATAAATACAGCGTGAGGCTATAAAAGACAGGCTTGAGACTTTTTTTATCTAATAATCTATCAAATCTCATGCACCCCTTGAATTCAAGCTGTGAAACTTCTTGCAAAATTATTTTTAAAAAGCCACCTTGCAAACTTTTTATAGCATTTGACACAAACAATTATTTTGAGGCAGTAATTACTCACATGCCTGGCAGGAAAGACTGAATTTATGTGAAATTATCCCCTCGTTCCATAGAGGAAATAAATCTACTTTTAAAATTAATTTTTGTTGGTATTATTACTTCCAGTAAGCTGAAGGGAAGGGGATAATCTCTGTTCTTTTCTTCCCCCCCTGAAAAGGGGAGATTTTGTTGTCCTCCTGGAGGAGAAAGAAGACTCATTTTCACATTGAGGACTATTATTATGATCTATATAGAAGAAAAATCTCTTTCACAACTTAAGCAGCAGCAGACATGAATTTGGGAGTATAATTATAGAACCTAAAAATATGAAAATAATAACTTTGTTCCAGCATCTTTTCTATTACTGCATAGGGATAAAATTACACTTTGTTGTTTTCGTAGCTACTTGTGAAATTCCCTCAGTAATTAGACAGAAACCATCTACAGTTAGGAATAATCACAATTACACCTTTTCTCATTCTTTTATTTCTCCGAGGACAGTCTTCCTTTTACACATGGCCTTTACTGCTCATATCCTCCCTGCTAGTTGCATCTATGTTAGCCTTAATGTTATGTGTGTTTAGCTTGGGAGTGCTCTTTTGGAGCTAATCTTTAGTTCTTTCCTCTTGTTGTGGTTTAGCTTCTGTAACAGAGTAGACTTAGAGCATATGTGATCAAAGAAGCTGCACTCTAGGAGCACCTTAAATGCACTTCTGTCCTGCATATGTGTGTTCCTTGATGTTGTTGTCAACATAAGGGCATTGGAACTATTGAAGCACGTCCACAGGATGCTACAAGGATGATCAGAGGCCTGGAGCACCTCTGCTATGAAGACAGGCTGGATGAATTCAGACTGGCCTGGAGAAGAGAAGGCTCTGGAGGGACCTTATAGCAGTCTTCTAGTACCTTGTGGGGCTACAGGAAACATGGAGAGGGACATTTTAGCAGGGACTCTAGTGATAGGACAAGGGAGGTGTTTTCAAGCTTAAAAGAGAGGAGATTTAGATTAGACCATAGGAAGAAACTCCTCCCTGGGAGCGTGCTGAGACACTGGAACAGGTTGCCCAGGGAGGTTGTGGCTGCTCATCCGTGGAAGTATTCTAGACCACGTTGGATGGGGCTCTGGGCAACCTGGTCTGGTGAGAGGCCTATGCAAGGGGGTTGGAACTGGATGTTCTCTGAGCTCACTTCCAACTTAAACCATTCTATTCTATTCTATTCTATTCTATTCTATTCTATTCTATTCTATTCTATTCTATTCTATTCTATTCTATTCTATTCTATTTGTCATTAAGGTCCTCTCAGTCCATGCGAGAAGACTACGGCTAGTCTGAATAAGTATATTTGAATCGGGGAAATATTCATTTATAGATTTGCATATGTATATGCCATTTTACAACTTACGCTTGCATAATGCACATTTGGTCTCTACTGAGTTATAGAAGATAAAACAAAATTATATTGATGTAAGATATTTTCTTTATAGCAGGATCTTCAGTCTAGCAGATCTTTAGAGAAAAGTAAAAACCTAATGACCAGAAACTGTGAAACATGCATTTTGTAGAGAAAGTATATATGTACTGGGTGATTTATCTGAGATTGTAAAACATTCTTTGTCACTGGGACAATTAATCTGAATTATATAAATGAAGTGAAGGGTTAGCTCTATGTTCAGTACAGGTACTGGAGTCTCCATCACTGGAGATGTTCAAGGCCCGCCTGGATGTGTTCCTCTGTGACTTGGTCTAGGTGATCCTGCTGTTGCAGGGGGATTGGACTAGATGATCTTTCAAGGTCCCTTCCAGTCCATAATGATTCTATGATTCTATGAGTCTATGATACTGTATTTGAAAAAAGAAAAAAATAGTCCTGGGCAGTTGTACAGCCTGTATGACAGGACAGGCACACAAAGAAAAAGATTAAAATGGTCCATTCTTCCAGATTCATTAAATATATTAGTTTTGAAAATTATTTTAACTACTCCTGCTGGTTATCAGATGTACATTTGGAAGATGTGCCCAATTTCAAGTCCATGTTTCCTCTGTGTGTGTGTGTGACCATGGTTCAGGTATCTGCAAGACTGATCCAGTCCTTCTGTCTTTCAACTCAGATAAATTAAGTTCCAGACTTTGTTGTCTTGGAAACTAGGTTTTAAATACCAAGGTCCTGTTAGATATGTACAAATATTTGAGTTGCTGTGGTGTGTTTAGAAGGCCCTGATAAGAATAAAAATCTTTAGATTAAGGTCTTTCAATGCTATATTTCTTTTTCATATCTCTAGGTCTAAACAAATAAGAGGCCCTATTATATATGGGTTGGATCTCCAAAGACATCAGATAAAACATAGCCGTGGTGCAGGAGAGAAAAGCACTCAGCGTTTGTAATGGCAGCATATGGATAACAGTTAACTACTGCTCTTCATCTTAATGAGCAAATGAAGCTATTTTTGGAAGAGAGTAAGGGTGTTAAACTCGTCACACTTGGAAACCTTAAGAGAATTAATCTGAAAGTTAGTTTTCAATTAGATACCACTTGCACAGAATACTGAGATGTCTTGTGCTGGTGGTATATTATTAACAGGTGCATTAACTTGTCCCATTGGTTTGTGCTATGTTTTGACCAAGTTAACATTTATATCCATTAAGTTTCAGTCTTTTAAAGCCCACAGATTTTAAGATTGTAAATGTGAAGCAGTAACAGCAATGCATTCTTTTCTGACCGTTTCTTTAAGAATAAACACCTGAGACAGAATTTTCAGAGTATTTTAGCTTTTTAGGAGGCATCTTCATGCCTTACTTGTTACTATTGTGATGTAATACATGAAATATTTTCCCCTACTTTACTACAACTCTGAAAGCCTGGGAAAGGGCTGCACATTACCTTTTATTGTCCTGTTTCTTAATAAGAAACTAAGAAAAGAAACTGCTTGGTGGGAAAGGGCATTGGTTTTGCAATGACCAGTGCAACAGACTTGCTGGAGGGTGGGGACAAGCCAGCTGGATTATGAAGATGTGGCTGAAACACTCTGTCGTGTTTCTGTTCTTCGTAGAAACCTTAGAGTTAAAATGGGCCCTATGACAGTAAATCATTTCTATTGCTCAGAGAGTTCTATGATTCTTTGAGTAGATGGATTCCTTATAGCAGATTTTAAAGTTGCATCCTGCTCTCTGGTAGTAGAGCAGAGAGAATAAAGTGTTTAAAGGTGGTTGGAAAGCCAGACCATTGAATATTACGATGATGAATACCTGTGGCAGCAGAGAAAAGCTGCATTTGTTTTTTTCACCTAAACTTCACGTCCTGCCTGTCCTGTTATACGCACTGTTCGTACAAACGTCTTCTCAGTGATGTAGCCAGTGTCATTACCTTCTCATACTCAGTTATTTCTTCCTCTAGCACTCAGCACTAAAACATGTATTTGATTCATACTCCTTAAGCCAAAAGATGATGGCTGTGTTTTACTCTCCCTGTCACGTGCACCTCACCATGGAGTTAGCAAGCAGCTGATGTCCCATTGCAAACAGTGATGTGCTGGAAAGCAGGCTGTAATATAAATATTGCCAAAAGACTTCTCAGCATTATGTTAGAGAGTTTGGATCAGTTCCTAGTGACTGAGCATCTTCAGGACAGAGTCATAATGACAACTGGCAATGATTAGCACCTCTACTAGCAAACTTGACATTGCCTCCAAGCATGAAATGCCACCATGGATGATTTCTTCTGTAATGACCCTCTAGGTTAACACTGAGGCATATGGGTATCCCGTAAGGTGAGGATTTCTCTGCAGAGGTACTGTGATCCTCTTTGTCTATCATTTATTGTACCTACTCACAGCCAGATTGTTGTACTAGGTGCCATTCAAGCACAAAATGGAATAAAATCTTATTCTTGTTTTGCACCACGTATATTAAATATAAAAGCAGTGACTTAAAATAGGCTGTTTCTTTATATTTACGTAAGGAATTCTTTTTGCTCATAATTTTTTTCTAGAAGGTGACAAAACAGGTCCACAGTTATATTTCTTTTTTCCCTTGCTCCAATGTTTTAAAGAAACTGAAGGCAACATTTGTGTAGCTAGATGTAATCAATCTGCCTAGGGAAACCTTAGACCATTCATAGCAGCAGCAGTGGAGATAATGCGGTTTCAGTTTAGGGGATAAGGCAAGTTCTAAAGCTCTATGTCTGAAAAGAGGCATGTGAACCAACAAGATAAAACAGATTGTAAACTTCATATTTGTTTCAAAAACCAGTTGATACCATTTACATTTTCTTTCAAGGGGAAATCTCTTATTTGTTTTGATAACTTTTTCTTCGAGGACGTTAGTTACTTTTCCCAAGGCATTTATGTTCTCCTTTGAAGATTACGCAGCGCATCATTGTCCTTCACTTATGAAATAATGTTATTTTGAAATCCTACATTCTGGGTGTTCATGTTTGTTCCTGGAACTGCATTCATCATGTTAACAGAGTGAAGAAAAGTTGCAGCAAGGTAATGATAAATGTCATTTGTAAAGAAAACTAGAACTGAATTTTTTGGACAATTCAATTTCAATTCTTGACTACTTGGGCAGACAAGTTAATTTAAAAAGAAAGTAAAACATCATTTCTCAGGCAGGTAGTCAATGAAATAAGAGCTTACTGTACATAGGTCTTTGTCTGGGTCCTTTATGAGCTTGTCATCTCTTCTCATTTGCTTTCTCTCCCTGTCTGTCTCTCTCTCTCTAGACCCCTGAAGAGCTAGAGGATGATTCAGACTTTGAGCAGGAAGATTATGACGTTCGCAGCCGAACAAGTGTTCAGACTGAAGATGACCAGCTTATTGCTGGCCAGAGTGCAAGGGTGAGTATAAACCCCGCATAATATATCGAGTGACTGTGTAGCTGCAAATGAAAAGCTATGCCTTGGAAAGCAAATGCAGTGATTTCAAGTCCTAACTAAGGATGGCAATAAGCTGACCTAGGTCTTTCAAGTTTTTTTTCATCTCATCTATATGAAAAGCACACACTTCTGTTGAATGATCTTCCTCGGGGTGATGCGATGCCTTGTATCAGCCGTTTACTCCAGCCGCTGCTGTAGGAGAAGGCTTTGCAGGTTTGGAATGTGCTGAAACCGTGGGAGTCGCCAGTAAATTTAAAAAAACCCAACTGTCAGGGTGCCATGTGCTGTATCCAGAGGAATCGTACATTAGTCATGTTTCCCAGTGTGCAAACCTGTCAAGAAGATCTCGTTAAGCTACTGAGTTGTCCCTGTAATTTAATTGTAATTGAAGACATTTGTTTCTGAGTCAATGTAATTTTACCAGGGTAATTACATCATGATAAACTCCAGTCATTGTGATTTGTGACCTTAGCTTGTGCATGGGGATTGCAAATTAAGCTGATGAGTGCTTCAGGGTTCACAGGTGCTGGAAAAGTGAAGTTTGTTAACACTCGGGATTATGCCACACTCTGATGAATGTTTAGCTTTTATTAAATAGGCTGCTGAGCTCAGACTGTTAAAAACATCAGACTGTAATTGTAGGAGCAAATCACATCATTCACCCTCAGTAGTTTTATAGATGACACCAGGCTGAGTGATGGGGTGACATGCCTGAGGGACGGAGGTCATCCAGAGGACCTAGAAGTAAGTGTCTGTGAACCTCATAAAGTTCAACAAGGCCAAGTGCAGGGTCATGTACCTGAGTCAGAGCAATCCCTGGTATCACTGCAGGAGATGAAGGGATTGAAGGCAGCCCTGTGGAGAAGAATTTGGGGATACTGGAGGACAAAAAGCTAGACATGAGGAGGTAGTGTGAGCTCAAAGCCCAGAAAGTCTTATCCTGGGCTGCATCAAAGGAAGCGTGGCTTGCAGATCAAGGAAGGTGATTCTGCTCCAGTCTGGTAGTACCCCACCTGCACTGCAGTATCCAGCTCTGGGGTTCTTAGAGAAGACAAGGCTCCAGGGAGACCTCACTCCATCTTTTCAGTACTTAAAGGGAGTCTATGAGAAAGCTGAGGACAGTCTTTTTAACAGGATATGTTGTGTTAGGACAAGGAGTGATGGTTATAAACTAAACATGGGGAGATTCAGACCAGCTAGAAGGCAGAAATGTTTTACAACGAGGATGGTAAAACAATGGCCCAGGTTGCCTGTGAGAGGTGGGAGAAGCCCCATCGCTGGAACCGTTCTAGGTCAGGCTGGTTGGGGCTCTGAGCAACCTGCTGTAGTTGGAGATGTCACTGCAAGAGGCTTGGACTAGATACTTTTAAAGGTTTCTTTCAAGGCAAACCTTTAACATTTTCCATCAGAGAACAACGCAGTACATTCTCTGGTTCTATGAAAATTACCTGGATTACTTTCATGGGTGAGGATTTCTTCTGAGAAGCACTGCAAGCGAGTTGATGGACTGCATATGACACACATGTTCAAACACTGAAGCAAAAGCTGGTGAATTGAATTGTGACTTCTTACCTTGAGTTCTGGCAGAGCATTTGTAGGGCTGAGAACCTCAAAGCCAAAAGGCAACTATGCTTTAAAAGATTGAATCAGAGATCCAGGAAGGAGGACTTTAAGCTGCTGTAGGAAAACCCAGTATTGGATAGAGATGGCAAATAAGCCAGAATCACTGCCTTTCTATCACTACAACCCAAGGACAAAAACAATTTTTCCTGGCATGTCAAGAATATATGGTACGTAGAGCATATGATGTAGATCCCATCCCAGAAGGCTGGGTAACTGAATTGTCATAAAAATCCAAGCAGTCAGGAGAACTGATGCAGGGATACCTACCCTGAGAACGATGGCAGAACTGTGTTCTGGATGCAGGTGACCGTCTTTGGGAGATTTATATCATTTAAAGAGTACAAGGTCCTGTTTGGTATGTCCAAAAAGTTGACTAATGTAAGTCTCAAGTACAAAACTATTGAGATACAATACAGTTATTTCACAATATTTTTATTTGTTCTTACATTTAGTATTGGGTGGCATATAATTCTTTCTTGATCTGAAAGCCAAGTAATCACTGCAGTAATATTTTTACTAAGAATCTGGTTCACCTAGGGACTTAAGAGTCTTAAATTCTATTACATTTATTGTATGTATCACTGCTGCACTTAAAACTTTCTGCTTTGATCAGCTGCACACTGTATAAACAGAATATATTATAAAGACAGTCCCACTCCTGAGGAACATAGAATGCAGTAAGTCACGAGAAGCAAGAAACAATGAAAACCTAAAGGGAAACCTAAGCAGAAGTCGGTCTTGAGTGACTCATTGAAATGAATCTGCTAAACAGAAGAGTCACTAATTTGGCCCTTTTCTGTATAAAAACTGGCTTTTATTTGTGGAATGTAATGAATTTGTTTAATATGCTTACTCCATTGAGCTGGTAGCATTTCAGTGGAAAGACTTCTTTTGTTTCTATTGAAGACAAACACTTGAAAACACGAGCTGCGTTTGCTCTGGGGTGTAGCCTTTTTGAAATCACATCAGCATCTGGAATAGAAATGTTGAAGCACCATGTACCAAGTGAAGCTGCCCACAGAGGGAAGCTTGCATGCATGTCATACAGATTGGCTTTCCAAATTGTACTACTCCTATTGCGTTCTTGAGTTTCTGTTAATTCATTTTGTGTGTATTTTTTATACTGATTTATTAGCTTGACTTACACTGCAATTTTTTTTGATGGAAAGACTACTAAGGTAACATTTGAAACTTCTGAGTTGCATTGATAAGGCCTAATTAAGACACGTGTTGAATTTTAATTTGATTGACTTGCAAATTTCTCATTTTTTGATCTACTGTTTATAACCTTTTTCATTTCACTTTTGGAAAAGGTCAATTATGAATTTTTAAAAGCCAAGAGCATTTTAAGAATATGTAGAGAAAGACTTCAGCTGATTGGAAGTGACATAAACAAGAAAAAATGTAATGACACTTAAATATGTGTCACACCCCATTAAATGCATAATGTGGTCTTCAGAACCCCTAAAGCGAAATAGAATCTCAGCTTGGAAATAGTTTTTGGAAGTGTTCATTTGATCTTCAAAAGTAATCATTATGATTCTGTAGGGTTCTTTTTTTTCTGCTTTTTGGAGGGGCCAGAAACTTTCTGCTTTGCTGATACTGTCCAAGAAGATTAGTGTCAACCTGTTTAGTGCCTTTTTGCATATCTTCCAAGAGACAATTAGACCACTAAATATCATTGAAAGGTACATTTATTGCCGTTCACTTCAAGTGCATTATCTTGCATGTCAGAGTTTATTTTAGTATTGGGTTAAGCAGAAAGCCTCTGCTTCTGGCAGACAGTGACACTGGGGGAGACACTGGCAAGTCAGTCTGCCTTTTCTGTTAGATTTCATTAATTTTGTTCTTCCTGAAAGTTATAATTTATGAGGAATTTGCTTAAATTGCCCTGTGTAGACTGGTGATCAAAACTGAGTTTTCTCACAAGCAAAGCATTTGAGACTGTTCTGTGTGCCACTGTTGTCTCCAAATTGCAAAGACATGGATTTGATGGATAAACCACTTGGTGGCTAAGGAATTATCTGTAAAAGTGTTACCATCAATAGCTTAATGTCCAAGTGGGGACCACTGATGAGTGGTGTTCCAAGGTATGAGCAGTGGGACTAGTGCTGTTTAGCATCTTTATTGGTGACATTGACAGTGGGATTGAGGGTACCCTCAGCAAGCTGTGTGGTGCAGTTGACACACTGGAAGGAAATGATGCCAAGAAAGACTTTGACAGGCTTGGGAGGTGGGCTCAGGCCAATCTCATTAAGTTCAACAGGGCCTATGTAGTGCAATATCTTGCACCTGCGATGGGGTAATTCCAAGCACAAATGCAAGCTGTGCAGAGAATGGATTGAGAGCAGCCTGGCTGAAAGTGGCTTAGCAGTGGTGCCTGACCAAAAGTTCAGCATGACTCAGGAATGTGTGCTCACAGGCCAGAAAGCAAATTGCATCCTTGACTTCACCAAAGGAATCATGGCCAGTAGGTCAGGGGAGGAGATCACATCTGCTGTGCTGGAACCAGTTTTGGGGTTCTCAGCACAGGAGAGACGTGGACCTATTGGAGCAGATCTAGAGGAAGCCATAAAAATTGTTAGAGGTGCTGGAACACATCTGCTGTGATGACAGACTGAGAGAGTTGGGGTTGTTCAGCCTGGAGAAGAGAAGACTCTGGGAATCAGCCTGCTATTGCCTAAAGGAAGTCTACAGGAAAGATGGAGTATGACAATTACAAGTGCATGACAGGACAAAGGGTATTGGCTTTAAACTCAAAGAATATAAATTTAGATTAGATATTCAGAAGAGGTTCCTTGCTGTGAAGGTGGTGAGATGCTAGAACAGGTTGGTTGGATAAGCTGTGTACGACTCCTCACTGTAAAGTTTCAAGGCCAGGTTGGACAGGACCTTGAGCAGCAACCTGATCTAGTGGAAAGTGTCCCTGCCTATGGCATCAAGGTTGGAACTGGATGATCTCTAAGGTCCCTTCCAAACAAAACATTAAATTCTTAAAGGTATAAGACAAGCCATATGCATCTTGTCGATTTGGTTTCATCCATCCTAACAGAAATCTAATATCCACTGGATTTTACTTGGCATCTTCAACTCTCATAAAAAGAACCTAGAGGCTGGGCATCAGGTGGTATGACCCAGTGGAAATGTCTGTGCTTTCTAGCTTCCTTTTTTGATGCCCTATTTCTCCCTTTTTTCGTCCAGGCTATCATGGCACAGCTTCCCCAGGAGGAAAAGGCTAAGATTGCTGAACAGGTAGAGATATTCCATCAAGAAAAGAGCAAACTGGATGCTGAGGTGGCCAAGTGGGATGACAGCGGTAACGACATCATTGTGTTGGCAAAGCAGATGTGCATGATTATGATGGAAATGACAGACTTTACTAGGTAAGGATAAAGTAACCTGTGCTAAGGACTTCTTGAGACAACCCACATCTTTCCTTTTTGTTGCAATTGCTGCCTACTGAGATGATGTGCTGGGTTTTGGGAGATGCAAAGCCAGGTAATATCTAACGTACCTAATGAGATGGGTTGTACAGTTGTCTACATGACTGCTGTGGATATTTCTCACAACAGGATTAATCACATGAAGTTTTTGTCCTATTTGCTAATCTGTTCCATTTGCAGATTGTTTTGAATTTCACCTCAAAGGTCGTCTGTGACCTTACAGGTACCCAACTGACATTTCGTTTAGTACCCATCTAAATGCAAGCGTCTCTGAGAACTTTCAGCATTTCAACACAATTTGTGTCAATCAGAAAAAAATGGCAAAACTATTTATACTCATCTTGAACATTGCACTTCTTTGCAAAAGAAATCCCAAGTGATACAAAATTGTTCTGATCGATACTTTGTCAGTAATGATTTTTTGGTTTTGCTTTCATCTCTTTTTTTTTCTACTGATGTCATCGTCTTTTCTAATTGCCAGGCATCAAGAAAGAATTCGTTAATGGTATCATAAAAACATAACTTTGTTTAGACATAGTCATATTGTTAATCACACCAGGGAGAACATATTACAAGAGTCTTTGAATTACAGATCATTACAATAAAGCAAACGTTCTTCGCTGTTTGTTTCTAATGGAGTTCAAAAGTGTAAGTGGTATTTATAAAAATGTGATTAGGCAACATTCGACAAGCGTCTTCATGTTTTTCTTCAGAATTAATGTAAAATATCCAATTCTTCATCTCAGTGTGATGCACAAAAAGGTGTCTGAATTTTCAGCTCGTCACATGCCTTATGTCTGGAGCTTTTAACTCATTTTGGAGGAGACCCACTCTGCATTGACAATATAATGTTCACAAACTCTAGGTAGTCAGGTAGATAGATAAATAGATGGAGGGGGTATGTAGATATCATTAATTTCCAGGTAACTCAACTATTTGCACTTGCATTTGTGCTTAATTGGTAATAGGCAAGAGCAAACATCTTTATCCATTTTAAATATAATCCTGCATATAGGAGGATTGATTATTTTAATGGATTACTACTTTACTTCCTTCCAAGTAATTATTTTCTCAGCTTGTTTGCTTTTCTCTCAGTTTGTCCTTCTACAACTCTTCTTTTTGTAGTGGACTCAGGTTGAGTGAAAGGAAGGGCAAATTTGGTAAGGAATAACCCCTCTTGCATTGTGGCTGGTCCTCAGAGATTAGAGGGGCTAGGTGCAGCTGATTTATTTTTTATATTTGTATTGTCTCTCGGTCTCCTTCTTCCACAAGCCAGAGTGAAAAACATTGCCATCAGCTCACAGAAGGAGGAATTAACGTTCTCAAGCAACAACCCAGAGTAGAACGCTTTCTGCAGCCTCTCGAGCAACCTTTGATACATTCAGCATCAAATTGAAAGTTTTGTAATTTTCAACCATCAAAAGAGCAGAGCTGGTATCAGAATGAGAGAAAACTACTGTCACATTTGAAGTAAATTTAAAAAAAATAAAAATCAAAGCGCACCTCTGTCTACATCAGATTCAATAAAAACTTGTTTAATATATTCCATTAAAGCAGAACAAAGCCTTTCACACCTTTTTGGTTGACTGTAACCTCAGCAGCGTTCAGATAGAATAATGTTTCAAGTTCATGGAGTTTGTGACAGTCAGCTCTGCTGGTGTAATTAACGTGGAAGCATATGAGGTCACTGTAAAGGATTTTTGTGGTAGTTTAAGTTCAGCCAAAGTGGGTTACTTGTTTACAATGTCTGTCTAAGCTGGAAATGAAAGTGTGGAATGACGATAAAAATGGAAATATGGTTTAGTGCTTTATTGTTTAAATTATTGGTGAAAAATGGTGCTAATACTATGTTGTGCTTAGAAAAATGCCTTCAGTTTTAGTTTGGAAAAAATAAAATATGCTTGATCATACAGAATGATCATCTGTCAGCCTGTCCTGAACCTGTATTTATCCATGTAGTGTAAAAAACCAAAGCAACGGAAAAGGCAAATCAGCTCACGACAGAGCCGTTCTCAGGAGTATTAGCAAATCTGTTGTTACAAACAGGTTTCAAATGGTGAGTCTGAAGCTACCTCAGAAAAATCTACAGTGCCCTCTTACTTTTGTGCCTACACATTTTGTTAACTTTAATGACTGAAATCAGCGTTTTGTGCATCACCCTAAAAACAGAGTGAAAGATCAGTCATAAAGTAAACTTCATAGGATAACATAGGGATTGTATGTCACATGTATTATTTTTATGACAAAAACAACTAGAAACTGTTTTGTAGAATGTGACGTCGTAGCTTTAGAACATGTCAGGCTGGAGAATATCAGAATTTTTGAATAGTTGTGTGTTCCAGAGCAAATGTTGGCTTAATAAGCACTTGAAAATGTATTTACTATTAAGCATAGCTCATGTGCTTGAAAGCACCATCAGATTAAATTGCTAGGGAGGCATTTTGTAAGAGAGATAAAATATAGCAGCCTGAGTTCTTAAGCTGTACTATAAGGTACAAAAGGGAAATTATAATAAATTGGTGTCATCTAATGATAGGACAATGTGTGTAAGATGGAACAGAGGAGGTTCCACATAAATATGAGAAGGAACTTCTTCATGGTAAGGATGACAGAGCACTGGAATAGCCTGCTTGAGGGGGTTGTGGAGTCTACTTCTCTGGAGATGTTTAAAACCTGCCTGGATGTGTTCCTGTGTGCCTGGGTCTAGGTGATCCTGCTGTGGCGGGGGGATTGGAGTAGATGATCTTTTGAAGTCCCTTCCAATCCCTAGTGGTCTGTGGTTCTGTAAATTAATAAGTCGCGCATGTCTCTATGCTACAGTCAAACACTATAATCCAAATCACTAAAACTGTTGTGTTTCGTGATCTGTGTAGATTCTGTATCATTATGTTGTATTTCACAGAGGTAAAGGCCCCCTGAAGAACACATCAGATGTCATTAATGCAGCCAAGAAGATTGCAGAGGCAGGATCGAGGATGGACAAATTGGCACGGGCGGTAGCTGATCAGGTAACAACAAGGAGGAGCAGAAATATCAATTAACCTCTATCAGCTAATTGTCTTTTGCAGGAAAAGGTTATCTTTACTTGACAGAAAATTACCTGTTTATAGTCACTGTGTCGATACTGATCTACCCATTGAATATAAGTTGTTTCTTGTGTACCAGTCAGCTTGTGTTTTGCAGTACAAGGGAGGCATAAATAAATCTCTCTAAGCCTCAGAAATGCCTGATTTGTTCCACAATTATCAATTGTGGACACAGATAGTATTAGAATTATATTTACAGTAATGAAAACAGGAGAGACTCCAGTGCTCTGTTACCTGTGCCATATGCCCAGAAGTCCTCATATGGGTTTCATCTCATTCTTCCAGCAGTTTCCTTCTATGTGCAGCTTTTCTTTCTCAAGACTCCCTGACTCACTTTCTTTTTCTTTGCATCAGGGTGTTGTGCTTTCACCTTTCAGTCCTCTGCTCCATGTTCTGTGGTCTGTGTTACCAGTCTCATTACCAAATTCATGCCACAACTGGAAAGATAAGCTGTTCAGTCTGTTTCGTTCAGCTTAGATAATCTATCCATCTGGAAAGCAAGAAAAGAAGAGCATGAAGAACCATATTAAAGAGATAGATTTCAAATACAGGCACTAGGTAACTAATTTTAGATTTAGGTAAATTAAATTTGGAATATTTTTTCCCTTGTTAAACTTCCATAGTTTTATGGTCATCAGGAGAAATTTTGCTGGAAGTGGGAACTGATAACATCCTTGTCTCTACTCTTTCTCTGCAAAATAAGTATTTCTTTTTAAGTAGCCATGAGACTTTTAAAACCCGCCTGGATGTGTTCCTGTGCGACTTGGTCTAGGTGATCCTGCCCTGGCAAGGGGATTGGACTGGGTGATCTTTCGAGGTCTCTTCCAATCACTAATGTTCTGTGATTCCGTGATTTGATAGTGTATACAACACTGTGCCAGGGAACAGGGGCCTCTTTTCTATAACCTCCAGAATTTGGGGTTTAGGTTTTCCTAATGATCAGGAAGCATTTTTCCTGTAGTTAACCCACTTGAGTCCTTCAAATGCAGCATCTGTTCATTTTAGGATAAGAAAGAAGAAATCCATCTGTCGGCTGATTAAATTCCTAATCTATAATATTTGCAGAGGTGGAATAAATTAAAGAATGAAACACCGAGATTTGCTGTGCTTGTAGTGGCTTAGCTTGAGTCACGTGTTGAATTCCAGAAGACTGTAACGTGCACCCTTTAATAAGAAACAGTAAAACCACTGTGAGAATGAAATGTTTGCATTAATGCTCCTGCTTTAATGATAATTTTACAAAACTTTGGAGATACTCATGTAATATAAACTTTTTATGGACAGTTGCATTTTTAATTACTGTTCCAGTGCGTGAGATCTTACATTTTGAATCTCTCCAAAGTACTTGTATTTAAAGCCTTGTCAACTCTCTAGAAGTATTGCTTTAAAGTTCATTTCTTTCAGTTCATAGACTTCAGAATAGGGTAAATATTTCTGTATTAAATTGTCACCAGTAGGGAGAAGAGGTCTCTTAGGGATTCATGCCTGAAAGATGTGGCAACTACCTAAAAAAGAGAACCCTAGCATTGCCATAAGTTTAGAGAAGATTAAACCTAATAGCCACAATGAAATTCCAGCTTTGTCTGTTGTTAGTTTTAAAGGGCGAGAAAAAAAGCAAAGTGTCTGCTTCCAGAGTTATAAATGACAGTGTATGCAGCTGCTTCACCACAAACATATTCCATGGCAATGTTAGCTGCTGAGGCTGGAGCAGTTATCTCAAGTCAGACGTCCTACTGACTTATGTCTGTTTAATTCTATCAGTTTTTCCTGAACTGCTCCAATAATATTTTACAAAAACCACACAAACTTTGTAAGATGCTAAAAATATATATTCAGAGTGTCTGTTCCCCAAGCGATACGTGCAAAGAACGTTGTCAGTCAGACATAGTTGAGTATCCCCAAAGAGTGTTTACTGCAGACATGCTGTTAGCAGTGCACCCTTTCAGCAATGTTTCATCAGAGTGAGTTACTGAGGTGTATCCTCTTGAGGCAACACTTTGAATATTAACTACAAGACAGTTGTTTATTATGCCATTGAGACTGTAGGGGATGAGGTAGCTTCTATTAGGAATCCCAAACGCTACAAATAAATTGGACCTCTTGTAGTTACATTGGTTACAAAATATTTGTTGAGTTTACTTTGTTTGACTTAATGTGATTTGTGTCAAAACACCTTTGAGATGCACAGCATCCAAAGTGCTAGACGGCTAAGGACAGCCTTCCCTGTGATGTGGGGAGATATCCTTAGACATGCAGGGGGACCAACTTGCCTTATAATGTCCTTGAGAAGGGCTGCCATACTGATGTCATCTGCTGAGAGACTGAAATATGTCACAATTTATTAAATAATGTCCTTCTGGCACAGCCTGAGGTATGTATGTGTTAACAATAAGCTTGCTAAATCTGAACCCAAGCAGCCTCACTTCTGCCTTTCGAGTCTTTAGTGCAGGGATCCTCAAACTTTTTAAACAGGGGGCCGGTTCACTGTTTTCAGACACTGTCGGGGACCGGGCTATAGTTTGGAAAAAAAATGAACTAATTCCTGTGCACACTGCACATATTTTATTCGTAGTAGTGCACAAAAAACAGGGAAAAGAATGTAATATTTAAAATGAAGAACAGTTGTAACCAACAAAAACAAATAATATTTCAATGTGGACTATGGGCCTGCTTTTGGCTAATGAGATGGTCAATGTTAGGTTCCATATTTGTCACTGCTAGTCGTAGCAAGTGATTCAAGTGTTCATCACTTAGTCTGGATCTGATTGGAGATTTCAGATGTTTCATTCGGGAAAAAGTCTCACAGATAGCTCTGCCTGGGAGCTGGAGGGAGAGAGGGAGAGATGGGGGAGCTGCTCACCTCGCTGATGCCGCTGCCCCCCTCCTCAGCTCGGCCATGCAGTCGGCAGAAAGTCATCTGCAGCTGCTCTGTTCCCCCCCCCCCC